>CM042877.1:1031776-1054276 GCA_023658055.1 Thaleichthys pacificus
CTTTCCCCCTCTTCCCCCTCTCTCTACCCTTTCCCTCTCCCCCTTCCCCCCTCCCCCCTTCCCTCTTCCTCCCCGCCGCCCCTTGCCCCTCCTCTTTTCCCCTCTTCTTTGCCTTCCCCTTGTTCTCTCTCCCTCTTTCTCTGTCTTTTCTTCTAACGACTTCTGACTGCTGGAACTAAATTGCAACACATTGCCTGTACTGCTGAGGAGAGGAGAAGGGAGGAGAGGGGAGGAGAGAGGGCAGGAGAGAGGAGCCGTGAGATCGAGGAGCGAGGAGAGAGGAAGCAGTGACGGAGAGGAACAGAGAGATGAGAGGCATGCATGGAGAGAGAGGAGCATAGGAGAGAGAAGCAGGAGAGCAGAGCAGAGAGATGAGCAGGAGAGCGGGAGAGAGCAGGAGAGAGGAGCAGGAGAGAGGAGCAGGCGCGACGAGAGGGGGGGGGGGCCAAGGAGAGAGAGGCAGAGAGCGGAAGAGCAGTCAGGAGAGAGGCAGCTAGGGAGCAGAGGAGCAGGAGAGGAGGAGCAGGGAGAGAGGAGAAGAGGAGAGAGGGGCAGGCCACACCAGAAGAGGAGAGAGAGAGAGCCTGCCAGGTCACCCTCTAACCTTCGCACTCTGAGCCCAGCCTCAGGGGGAGCCTGTCTGGTCTAGCATACTTCGGCCCCTCCCGTTCCCGGTTTCCATCCCTCCACTGAGTCTGTGGGAGCAGATGCCTTAAGAGTGAGAGAGAGACTCTCAGATGAACCTCGCCCCGCGCAGGGAAAGCGCTCCAGAAAGCCAGCTGACGTAAAAGCAGGACTTTAAACAGTCTGTCTCCCATGGTAATACATTTAAGATAACTGATCAGGACTGTGATTAAACTCTTTCCCTTCTTTCTACCCTCCTTTTCTTCCTCCCCCCACCTCCCCTCCCACCCTCTCCCCCCCTCCTTTTCCCCTTCCCCCCCCCCCCCCCCCCCTCCGCCCCTCCCCCCCCCCCCCCCGCCCTTCTCCCCCCCCCCCCCCCCTTTTCCCCCCCCCTCTTTTTTTTTTTTTCCCCTTCCCTTTTCCTCTTCTCCTTCTCCCCCCCCCTTTTTTTCCCCTCCCCCTTCTTCCCTTCTCCTCTCTTTTCCCCCCCTTCCCTCTCTCTCTTTTCCTCTTCTCCCCCCCCTCCCCCCCCCCCTCTCTCCTTCCCCCCCTCCCCGCCCTCCTGCCCCCCCCCCCCCCCCCCCCCCCCCCCCCTCCTTTCCTCCTCTCCCCCCCCCCTCCCTCCCCCCCTCCTCCCCTTTCCCCCCCCCTTCCCCCCCCCCTCCCTCTCTCCTTTAATTCCCTCGCCCCCCCCCCCCCCCCCCCCCCCCCTCCCCCCCCTCCCCTCTTCCCCCTCCTTCCCTCTCTCCCCCCCCCACCCCTCTTCCCCCCCCCCCTCTCTCTTTCCTTCCCCCCCCTTCCCCCCCTTCCTTTCTCTCCCCTTTCCCTCTTCCCCCCCCCCCCTTCCCTTCCTCTCTTTTCCTTTTCCCCCCCCCCCTTCCCCCTCTCCTTCTTTTCCCTCCCTCTCCCCCCCCCAGCCCCTCTGCCCCCTCACCCATCCGATTTTCCCCCCACCCCACCCCCCCCCCCCACCCCCCCTCCATCCCCCCAACTCCCCCCTCCCCTTTTCTCCTCCCCTCCCCCCTCCTTCCCTCCCCCCCCCACACCCCCCCCTCCCCCCCACTTCCCCCTTTTATTTTCCCCCCCCCCCCCCCCCCCCCCCCCCCCCCCCTTTCCTTCTCCCCCTTTCTTTTTTTTTCTTCTTTTTTCTTTTTTCTCCTTTCTTCCCCTCTCTCTTCTCCCCCTCCCTTTTTGTCCCCCGGTTTCGCCTTCCCCTTCCCAACAACCCACTTTTTTTTCCCTTTTTTTTTTTTTTTCCCTCCCCCCCTTTTTTTTTTTCTCCCCCCGTGAGACCCCCCTGACCACCTCAGAGAAGTGCGGAGCCCTCTCTGCTTCAAAGCAGTGGCTGCCAGTGACCCAGTGCACATTTGATGGATTCTTTTCTTTGTCTGCAGAGACTCCTAAGACCATTGCTTCCTCCACGCTTGACCTCCTACCTCCTAAAGCCTCCCTCCTCCCTTTCCTCCGCTCCCTCCCTCCCCTCCTCCCTGCCCCATCCCTCCCCTTCCGCTCCTCTCTTTTTGCCCTTTCATCCCTGCCTCATGCCGGCGTCCCTGAATGACTTCGATCAGGGGTTCACAAAGTGAGAATCCAGATCCTGTGACCACAAAAGTGCCCCGGGGGGTCCGCACATTTAGAATGGGACTGTGAGGGCTTGGATCACGAGCCCCCCCCCCCCCCCCCCCTTTTTAGTATCCCCTGACTGTGGGAGACACTTGGACAGTTGCCTGAAGAAGGTCGTCTGCAGAGCGGACTTTCTACGTCTTCACCCCCTCGGTCATCAGTTCTCTACACACAATGCACTCCTTCATCATGAAAGACGACACAGCATCCAACACACAATAGGGGCATCATGAATAAATACACTAGCAGATGAATGGAAGAGTGTTTAACTACTTTGGTATCGAGACTTGAGGCACTAGGAACCCGGATGAGAGAGGAGAGAGTGATGGAAGTTATGCTTTCGAGTTTGCCGAGAAAAATCGTTTTGTGATGGTCTAGCAAGCTACCGCAGCCCTAGGCTTTCGACAGTAGAGATTGTCGGTGTAACGTGTCTTGTTCGATGACGCTTCGCTCAGAGGGAAGAGAAAAGAAAAATGAAGGGACCGGAGGTGAATAATTTTACTTAATTGGAGGGGGGGGGGGGGGGGGGGGATAATAATTGGCTCAGTGTTGAGATCATGTATGTATAAGTGTCAATCCCAGCTTTCATCTCGACAAAGTCATAGTGTGTCAACCACTACCCAATACATTGTAACTATCTTATCTACAAGCCCGGTTAGCCAACTCATGACAACACAAAGCGAATTTAACCGGTCTGTCCTCATAAATAAGCGTCCAAATTTAGCCACACCTCTGTCTACCTCAGACGGTCCTTCGTTCGTGATGGAGGGGGTGGGGGGGGTAATACAGCACTTTCACAATGTTTTATAACGGAGTATCATGTACAATACGCTATGACAGTAGTCCATAATCAGCCCGTCCACCCATGGGAATTTCTACACTACATGCGTAGATTTCGTTACAGAGTACATCGCTAACCATGAGTCTACGAGAAACAAGAAACGTACAGACTCTTTCGGCTCGATATTAAGAGTGCTATACAGCCACTTGGCGCAGCCTGTTAGATTCGAACCGAGGCGATCATGAAGGCCGTCTAGGAGAGAATGCAACAGCCTGATTCGAAGAGACCGCAGATGAGGATGAGAGAGACGCAGAGGGGGTAGATGCAGATCTTTTTTTTTTTTTGGGGGGGGTGAAGGAGAGGAGAGGGAGAGGAAGCATAACTGATAAAGAGAGTAGTTGTGTGTGGTAAGGAGAGATTAGGGTTTTTTGTGCAGCAGTCCTGCTGGCGTTCACGGTACAAAGAGAAGCAGGTTTGCAGAGGAGTTGACCTCCGACCTGTGAGATTGGGTGAGAGCTCCTCCCGCATGGACCACCAAAGCCACCCTAATCAATCACCATTACTGCCTGGTGTCAGTGGCTCCAGAGACGGGAAGTAAACGGACATCACTTCCTCCCCCTCCTACCCTTCATCCATTGACACCTTCCCCAACACATCCTGAACCACACCCTCCCATCAACAATTCCAGGGACAGGGGTTGGGTGGTTAGCTTTCTCTCTCTCTCTCTTTTAAATACTGATCAACGGTGAGTTGACACTGAACATTCTTTTGAGCTACTTTCGATTTGTGTGAATGCAACTGGTTGTTTAGCTGCCTAGTGAATCTGTACGAATCACATACAACTCTCGAACATTTTGGTTTCGTATGCCATTGGGACATTTATAAACTTAAAATTACATTTAGGGGGCATGCCCAAGTCTAATACTATAAACAGAGTGATAAGGCATGCGAGCATCGGTGTTCCTCAAAACAGCGAGCCTAACAGCAACCCGATCAAACACAGCTTACTTAGCGTGATGTTGTCATATTTAGATTTAACTCGGCGAAGGTTAACCTCTGTAAAGTCACGGTATCCCCTGACATACAACTAGCATGAAGGGAATGCAAAACTGATCAGGTAAATTACGACCTCTCAGAGTCACACTTGACATAAACAGGCAGAACAAACAAAGCAGGGAAACATCATCTGACAACCGCTTCGGGTTGAGGAAACTACATCCCCCCTCACACAAACAAAAAAAAACAATTTTATAAAAACACATTTTTAGTTTCTCTCTGTCCACCTTTTAGGAAGCAGCACTCTCTGGTTTGGGAGTGTTCTAGATAGCTATCTGGGAACTGACGGTTCATCGCCGAGTTTCGGTGGCGGTGAAAAGCCCCGACCAGTAAAAACCCCAGCTTTCTGGTCTATCTCTGTATGCACCTTATTTGCGCCGCAAACACCTGCTTCGATTTGCCTTTTGCCATCTATCAAAAGAACAATCCAAGCACCGACGGAAAACGTCTATTAAACTGCTAAGCAGCGGCTGTATGGCCGGGCCTCGAGACCTCAGACATAATGAGGTCCCACCTGAGACGATCATAGTCCTCCAGGACCTACGCGAACCATGGCAAACTACCTCCAGTCTCTCTCCTACCTGTGTACCTTATATAGGTCTTCTCCCTATTACTGATATCTTCTTATTCTACATCACCCGTCTGAGCCCTCCTACGGCATATATCCCCCCCCCCTAACATCCGACACCTCCACATCTCTACTGATCTACAACTGCCTACACCATAACTCTCCTGGCCTACTTAGACTAACAAAGAATACTCCTATTTCCTAAAGTATTAAGGCATCACGTCAAATCTCACATGTTAGTAAATTAAAATGTATGGCCTACAAACTACCTCTGACTGAACACTACCAACAAAATAGAGAATTCTACTACCTCTGACAGGCTCCGAGTACTATTAGATCCATTTAAATAGCACAGCTGCTTATGCATTCACATAAGTACATAACATCTTACCAACACTGGCGACGAATTGTATGGGTCGTAACTCACGTGAAAGTAGTCACATATCGTTCTAGGTAGCAGGAGCAGAGTATACGAGAGGCTGCCGTGAATGAGCATTAGATGAGGTGATGGAGATTGCAACATCGTACTGGGCTTTAGTAAAGGCCATAAGTCGAAAGGCAACGCAAGCATAGTCAGGGGGAACTGAAGAGGTGGGGGTTATATATCAAATATAGCAGGAAAGCCAAATCAGGAGAATAAAGCTTTTTAATTTCTTCGGTCACTCGACTTGTATACCTGGGGCACCCGGAAGCGGTATTAGTAACAAACACCTTACCTACCCCCTTATGTGCCTGGCCTTCACCCGCAATCTTTCCCTTTCTCCCACTGTCTTGGTTATTGCTCCACGATTGACATTGCTAGCAGCGGGGTGAGGTGTGGGGGGGGTGAGGGTCAGGGGGTGGGGGGGGGTTTTTGTGTCTTGAAGGCACGACCAGGGATCAGCAACATAGACAGCCAACAAACAGATACCGTCTTTCACATCTTTAAAGGAGTCTTAGACTCCTAGAGAAAATCTTTTGTTTGGGGGGGGGGGGATAGGGATGTGTGGGGAGGAGGAGGATGTGGGTATTAGAACGGGTGTCTACTCCTATCTTCATATTATCTCTTCCCTACTCTATTGTCTAGTGAAATTTTGTCCCGACTATGAGTTGCGAAGTCCAGTTCGTGAGTATTGCTTCCTGACCCCGTCAGTGAGTTGTTTCCCCTTTAGTCATGTGTAGTACCAAGACACACCCACACAAACACAGATATTAACCACAACCCCAACATTGACTACCGCTCATCCCCCCCTTTTCGTGTACTTCGTTACCTCTGTCTTTCGCTAGTCATCACTGTTGATTCAACTTGTAGGCCCCCCACTTTCCAGTGCAAGTTCCATGGTTCCCCCCCCTACTTGGAGGACTTCAGTGGACCTCCAACTCACACTGTCAGTTATTCTTGTATACCCATATCTTTAGCTCTTCTAGTCTGACCGATTTCAGACATCAGTACTTTTCTCTCCTTTTCCCCAGTGAAGTTCGACAGAATCTTCAGTTTTTCTAAGTAGTTTTTTTTCTTTAAGTATCGGCGTAGAACTGTTCTTTAATTCGAGAGAAAGAGACCGAGAAGACTAAAAAGGTAACAGCGGATCTCGTCAGAGGAGATGAGATGGAGTTCTTGTTTGTTCACTTTTCTTCCGGTGTAATTTGCTAGTGTACTTTGACCCTCCTATCTTTCGCTTTTTTCCTTAAAGTTCGAGACGATAGATGATCGTATCAGGATTGACCGACGCAGAGAGTTTTAGTCTCAGTGAGAGAGATGGAGACTGAATCTGCTTTATGAGAGATGTAGTTAGGAGCATCGGGAGAGACGAGTGGACGACATCGAGTTCGAGTGGCGATTGAGCATGGAAGTGTAGCTCTACTTAGTCATTCGGACGAGCAAGTCCACGTATGTCAAAGATTCTGGATTTCCTTCGTTTTCTAAGATGACGTTTTTCCGATCGAGGGTTTTCTTGTTCGATTTCGAGATCTTTACGTGACGATGATCTAGCATTGCTACGACAGAGCTTATCTGGAGTGGTCAGAGTTCTTCACGGAGTAGATGGATTGGCCGTCTTTCTTTTTGTCTTTGTTTCCTCTTTCTTCTTTTTTCTTTTTTACCTTCCTGTTTCGCCAATCTCCACTTTTCTTCCCTTTCCCTCTTACTTTCTCAAGCGGTAGTTACTTTGTACCCTTCTGCATTCGTCCCTTTTCGGTCTACGGGAAAGGACAGTTGTGGAAAGGGAGGAGGGGGATCCTCAGGTTTGGTGGGCGATCCCCTTTCCCTCCCGTTGCTTCTTTTTTGGGGGGGACCCAGTACGTTCCGGAGCCCGGCCCCGCCTCACGCCCGACTTACTTTTATTCCCAGTTCTGTTAATAGACGGTTTCCGTGGTGCTTGGATTGTTTTGATAGATGGCACCTGGTCGGGGCCTTTTCACCAGCCACCGAAACCTCTGGCAGATGAACCGTCAGGGTCCCAGATAAGCTATCTAGAACACTCCCAAACCCAGAGAGTGCTGCTTCCTAAAAGGTGGGGACAGAGAGAAACTAAAAAATGTGTTTTATAAAATGTTGTTTTTTTGTTTTGTGTGAAGTGGGGATTGTAGTTTCCTCAAACCCGAAAGCGTGTTGTCAGATGGATGTTCCCCTGCTTGGTTGGATACTGCCTGTTTATGTCACAGGTGTGACTCTGAGAGGTTCGTAATTTACCTGATCAGTTTGCATTCCTTCATGCGAGTGTCTTGTCCGGCTGGGCTCCTGGTGACTGTTGCCTGTTAGGACACGAGCTCGATGCTTATCTATTAACTGATGCCCCTAAATGTATTTTAAGTTTCAAAATGTCCCAAAATGGCAGTACGAAACACATGTCTAGAGTTGTCTGTGATTCGTAACGTGAGATTCCTAGCAGCTAGAACACCAGTTGCTCCAAATGAACGTAGCATTCCCAGCCTGTTCAGTGTCCACTCCCGATTGATCACTTATTTAAAAGAGAGAGAGAGAGAAAGGCAAACCCACCCACCCCCGTCCCTGGAATGTGAAGGGGGGAGGGGGTTAAGAGGGTTGGGGAGGGTCATGGAGGGAGGGTCAGGAGGGGGGGAGGACGTGAGTGTCCGTTTACAGTCCGTCCTCTGAGCCACTGACCACCAGGCAGGAATGTGATTGATTAGGTGGCGTTGGGGCCATCGAGGAGCTCTCCACAGCTCACAGGTCGGAGGTCAACTCCTCTGCAAACCTGCTTTCCTTTTGTACAGTGAACGCCAGCAGGGACAGCCTCACCAAAAAAACCCTCTCTCTCCCTCTCCTCTCTCTCCCTCCCTCCCTCTCTCTCTCCCCCCCCTCTCTCTCTCTCTCTCTCTCTCTCCTTCATCTCTTCTTCACCCTGGGAAAACAGGGGGAAGGGGAGCATCAATTAAAAGGACGTTTTTTCTCTCTCTTTCTTTAAAAGAAACACCATGATTGTGTAGAATTCAGGTGAGGGTGATTTGCTCTCAAAGCGTATTGACAGAAAATCTATAAAACAAAATGCAGGAATTTAAGGCGTGTTATGAGGCCGTTAAATTGATTTGTTAATGTTTCTTCAGGATAAAACCAATGATTATAGACACACAGACTGTCAGTGAAGGCTGGGAGTAATTATAACTGAAAGCTCATCGAAAGAGTTACAGACTAATCTCTTCACTGTCGACACGGTAGCTTGTAGACATCACAAACGGTTCCTCGAGCAAAACTCGAAACAAACTTCCAAACTATTCTCTCATGGTTCCCCCCTACAATTTAAACTCTCATATGCATGTTTTATGTATGTGTGTGTGTGTGTGTCTTTAGATGAAAGGGTCAGTGTGTGTAGAGACTGATGACCAGAGGGGTGAAGAAAAGGCTCTGCAGACCTTTTCAGGCGTCGGTCAGTCCAGGGACCGTCTGTCCAGCCCTCACAGTCCCATTCCTAAAATGTGCGGCCCCCCCGGGGGCAGCTTTTGTGGTCACAGGATCTGGATTCCACTTTAACCCCTCGAGCTCAGGCGCAGAGGGCAGGTGAAAGGGCAAGAAGAGAGGAGGGAGGGAGGGAGGGAGGAGGGAGGGAGGAGGGAGGGAGGGAGGGAGGGAGGGAGGGAGGGAGGGAGGAGCAGACAAAGAAAAGAATCCATCAGAATGTACGTGTCACTGGGCTGTTTGGGAGGGAGAGGGCTGCACTCCTCTGAGGTGGTCAGGGGGGTTCACGGTTTCTCACGCTGGGTCTGCTCCGTGTTCCTGAGACACGGTTGTGGCGGATCAGCGCTGTGATCTGACTGTGTGTGCGCTTGCGACACGACACGCTCCCAACAGGAGCCACTCCTCTTACGCAAGCCCCCCTGTGTTAGTCTGGTACATGTGTGTCTGTTCTCTACAGCCAGACACCGTTGTCTAGTCTGTGTGCGCTGTAGATCCAGGCCATATTTGCTCTCCATCCTCCAGCCTGTACAACACGTAAGGAGGAAGTGTGTGTGTGTGGGGGGGAGGTAGGGCACAATCTCTGGGAGAAATGTGGCGATTTATAGCTTCTCCAACCGGGGCGATTAGCTGCCCTCCCCTGTCTCACCCCTCCACCCCTCCCCTCCACCCCTACCTCAAGCGCTGTAATCTCCTGGGCCATGTCTGTGGCTGACATACAGCCAGAGGTGGAGCTGTGGGGGTTGGAGCTGGTGGGGGGTTGGAGCTGTGGGTGGGTGGAGCTGGGGGGGTGGAGCCGTCTGGGTTCGTGATAGAGCCGCTTGCCTCCGCAGGGGGCAGCTCTCTGAGTGCCTGTCTGGGTGTGATAGAGGCCCAGCTCTCTGAGTGTGTCTGGGTGTGATAGAGGCCCAGCTCTCTGAGTGTGTCTGGGTGTGATAGAGGCCCAGCTCTCTGAGTGTGTCTGGGTGTGATAGAGGCCCAGCTCTCTGAGTGTGTCTGGGTGTGATAGAGGCCCAGCTCTCTGAGCTGTCTGGGTGTGATAGAGGCCCAGCTCTCTGAGTGTGTCTGGGTGTGATAGAGGCCCCAGCTCTCTGAGTGTGTCTGGGTGTGATAGAGGCCCAGCTCTCTGAGTGTGTCTGGGTGTGATAGAGGCCCAGCTCTCTGAGTGTGTCTGGGTGTGATAGAGGCCCAGCTCTCTGATGTGTCGGGTGTGATGAGGCCCAGCTCTGAGTGTGTCTGGGTGATAGAGGCCCAGCTCTCTGAGTGTGTCTGGGTGTGATAGAGGCCCAGCTCTCTGAGTGTGTCTGGGTGTGATAGAGGCCCAGCTCTCTGAGTGTGTCTGGGTGTGATAGAGGCCCAGCTCTCTGAGTGTGTCTGGTGTGATAGAGGCCCAGCTCTCTGATGTGTCTGGGTGTGATAGAGGCCCAGCTCTCTGAGTGTGTCTGGGTGTGATAGAGGCCCAGCTCTCTGAGTGTGTCGGTGTGATAGAGGCCCAGCTCTCTGAGTGTCTGGGTGTGATAGAGGCCCAGCTCTCTGAGTGTGTCTGGGTGTGATAGAGGCCCAGCTCTCTGAGTGTGTCTGGGTGTGATAGAGGCCCAGCTCTCTGAGTGTGTCTGGGTGTGATAGAGGCCCAGCTCTCTGAGTGTGTCTGGGTGTGATAGAGGCCCAGCTCTCTGAGTGTGTCTGGGTGTGATAGAGGCCCAGCTCTCTGAGTGTGTCTGGGTGTGATAGAGGCCCAGCTCTCTGAGTGTGTCTGGGTGTGATAGAGGCCCAGCTCTCTGAGTGTGTCTGGGTGTGATAGAGGCCCAGCTCTCTGAGCCTGTGTCTGGGTGTGATAGAGGCCCAGCTCTCTGAGTGTGTCTGGGTGTGATAGAGGCCCAGCTCTCTGAGTCGTGTCTGGGTGTGATAGAGGCCTAGCTCTCTGAGCGCTGACAGGACAGGAAAAGACACATCACTGGGAGGCGTGGAAGCAGCCAGGGCAGGAAGGAGTGTTTTGTTTCTACGGAGACGGCATTCTGTTAACAACTTTCAAAACAAAAGAGGAGCATTGATTCTTGTTTAGGGATTGTGTCCTCTTTAATGGGAGTTTGATATCTTAGATTAGTTTTAGTTACTTCTTCGATTTATTTTCTTTTTTTTGTGTGGAGAACAATTCTCCTTCATGTTTACTGAGCTGTTGTATGTGCTTGTTTGATTAGTCCAGCAACAGTCTGGTCTCACAGCCTGAACTACTTTTAATCAACAGTCCTGATCAGTATCTTAAATGTATACATGGAGACACTGTTTAAAGTCTGCTGTTTACATCAGCTGGCTTTCTGGAGCGCTTCCCTGCGCGGGGCGAGGTCATCTGAGGTCTCTCCTCACTCACTCTGCTCCAGACTCAGGGAGGAGGAACCAGGACAGGGGCGGTCTAGACCAGACAGCTCCCCCTGCTGGTCAGAGGCAGTTAGGTGACCTGCAGGCTCTCTCTCTCCCTCTTCTGGTGTGGCCTGCCCCTCTCTCCTTCTCCTCTCTCCTGCTCCTCTCTCCTGCTCCTCTCTCCTGCTCCTCTCTCCTGCTCTCTCTCTGCTCTCTCTCCTGCTCTCTCTCTCCTGCTCCTCTCTCCTGCTCCTCTCTCCTGCTCCTCTCTCCTGCTCTCTCTCTGCTCTCTCTCCTGCTCTCTCTCCTGCTCCTCTCTCTCCTGCTCCTCTCTCTCCTGTTCCTCTCTCCTGCTCCTCTCTCCTGCTCCTCTCTCCTGCTCCTCTCTCCTGCTCCTCTCTCCTCCCCTCTCCTCCCTTCTCCTCTCCTACAGCAGTACAGGCCAATGTGTTGCAATTTAGTCCAGCAGTATCATCACCATCCTATTATTATCTCATGCTAATCTCTCTCTCTCCATCTATCTATCTCTCTCTCTCCATCTCTCTCTCTCTCTCTGTCACTCTCTCTCTCCATCTCTCTCTCTCCATCTATCTATCTCTCTCTCTCCATCTCTCTCTCTCTCTGTGTCACTCTCTCTCTCCATCTCTCTCTCTCTCCATCTCTCTTGATCTCTCTCCATCTCCTCTCTCTCTTTCTGTCCATCTCTCTCTCTCTCTCTCTCTCAATAAATCTTGCTGGACTAATTTATTGGATTGGATTGTCTCTTATCTGCTTTTAGGCAATCTGGGCCTCTGGTCCTATTTCATCGATGTGGAGATTAAGAGCAGAATCATTCTGATCTACAGAGAACCCAGTTTCTGGTTCTCTGTAGTTCTCTTCAGTGTGTGTCCATCACGTGCTGCATAAGGCTACTGTTCCCAGCTGTACTGTCAAAACTGTTCCCAAGCCTTGTAGCGCCCCGGTCTTCCTGTGGAGACTAGCGGGGGCTGTGAGACACTACCCCTCTCATCGGAGTCTCTGTGAACACCTTCAAAAGCACAGTGTGCTCAAGGACAGGCACTTTTCACAAAACCCTGACTGACAATCTCATCCTCTAGATGTTTCCTTAGCGAGTTGAGCAGTCTGCTGTTTTACACGTGCGTGCACACACACACACACACACACACCCCGATACTAAACTGTGAGGATGGTCTGACAGGAAGTCTCTCACTTTGATTCCCCTTTGAGACGTGCCTTGTTTCGCTGGTGGAGACGAGGCAGTGCAGATGACTAATTGAAGCTCCTTTTGAGTCTGCAGCCAGCAGCCTTGTGGATCCACAGTGAAAGGAAGATCTTAATCATCCATAAGACTATTTCTGATAGAATCTACCCGGCAATATTGATTTAAAGCGCCTCTCTGACAAGCCTGTTTGCTAGTTTGCGCGATGAATGACAATTTCCCGATCTATGAAGCAGATAGTGAACATGCAGGAGGTTCAGGTGCCGTCTGCACGGAGGGACAAGGATTTTGAGGTCTGTCGTATTGGGCAAGTCAGGACAGAGTCAACGTTTCCCCTTATGACACTGAGATGACCACACACACACACACACACTTCCTCCCTCGTTCACTTGATCTTTCATTCCGTCTTTCTCAATCCTGTTCAAACACACACACACACACACTGATACAAACAGCTTTCGAGAGTTGTTGCCTGTTCTCTCTGCAATTACCATTAGGTTTCATTCAAGGTGCAAAGGTTCCTCTCCAATGAATTATACATCAGAGCTCATGGAACATAACAACCTCATCCTCTCCTGTGATGATTTTTTTAATCGTCTCACGTTCTGTTGAGAAGCTTCCTTGCTAAGTACTCTCCAGACAGACACCCTGATCCTTGTGAAGTTCTTCATTCTCATCATCAACAGCAATGACTCAACTAAATTTGTTAGACTCTTCAAAGCTTGTCCCGGAGCTGCAACTGTGTTAAGTTTGAATCCCAGGCCAGCTTTGTGACGTCAGCTCAGACCAGACAACTGTGTGTGTGTGTGTGTTGGGCCTCCTGGTTCTAACTGTGGGTCTTTCTGTGTGTGTGTGTGTGTGTGTGTGTGTGTGTGTGTGTCACAGAAGCCTCACACTCATTGTTAGTTACAGCTATCGAGGAACCATTTCGACATCTTTCTGTCAACTTGAGCCATACCGTCATGTTGGCCCCACAGTCAAGGAGGAGGAGGAGATGGGGGAGGAGGGGGAGGAGGGGTAGGAGGAGGAGGAGATGGGGGAGGAGGAGGGGGAGGAGATGGAGGAGGAGGGGGAGGAGATGGGGGTAACAGGCAGCTGTTTCCCATCCCAGCATGACTCCACCATGACAGGTGTTCACCCACCAGGAAGACAGTGTGGTCTGTCTCCTCCAATATGAAGGACTACATGAATTACATTTCCCTCCCGACTTAAAGTAGCAAATCGTGTGTGTACGATGTGTGTGTACGATGTGTGTCGTGTGTGTTACGATGTGTGTGTGTACGTACGTCCTTCCCCCCCCCACCACTCCTCAAGACGTTATTGATCTGTAGGTAATGTGCTTTTCTCCTTATCATGACTTCTGCATGTCTCCTCCTAGAAGAGACAACTTCACTGTTTCTTCGAGCTCTGACTGATCAACACATGTCCACTCCTCAACTGCCCCCACTTTAAGGATTCTCTGGCCATTTCAACCAGCTTGTGGGCAACAGTGGAGTGTGTGTGTGAGTGTGCGTGTGAGTGTGAGTGTGCGTGTGCATGTGCGTGTGTGTGTGAGTAAGTGAGTGAGTGTGTGTTGTGTGTGTGTGTGAGTAAGTGGTCCTCGGCGGCCCACCAAACCAACTCAAATCAATTTCCTTTCTAATGGAATTAAAAGCAGGTTTCCAGAGATCGAGACAGACCTCTGTATAGTTCTTCAAAAGCCCCCCTCCTCCTCCTCTTCTCTCCCTCCTCCTCCTCTCTTCTCCCCTCCTCCTCCTCCTCTTCTCTCCCCTCCTCCTCTCCTCTCCTCCACATCTCTCAGGACCTCAGCTGTCTGCTTGATCCTCGCTCAGCTGATCTATAAATATAGGGGTTTCTTTCCTCCACAAAGACGTTTTAGGCGTTTGCTGTCAAGGTCAGGCCCTGGGCCTCTCCAAACAAACAGAGAGAGAGGAGAGGGAGGAGAGGAGAGGGAGGAGAAGAGGAGAGAGAGGAGAGGAGGAGAGGGAGGAGAGGGAGGAGAGGAGAGAGGAGGAGAGGGAGGGAGAGAGAGGAGAGAGAGAGGAGAGGAGGAGAGAGAGGAGAGAGAGGACGATGGGAGAGAGAGGAGAGGGAGGAGGAGAGAGGAGAGGGAGGAGAGGGAGGAGAGAGAGGAGAGTGGAGGAGAGAGGAGGAGAGGGAGAGAGCGAGGAGAGAGATGAGAGGGAGGAGAAGAGAGGATGAGAGAGAGGGAAGGCGAGGGAGAGGAGAGGGAGGAGAGAGAGGAGAGTGAGGAGAGGAAGGAGAGGGAGGAAGCGAGGAGGAGAGAGAGGAGGAGAGAGAGGAGAGGAGGAGATGAGAGGAGAGGAGGCGAGAGAGGAGAGGGAGGAGAGAGTGGAGAGGGAGGAGAGGGAGAGAGAGAGGAGAGAGAGGAGAGGAGTGAGAGGGAGGAGAGAGATGAGAGAGAGGAGAGGGAGGAGAGAGTAGGGAGGAGAGAGAGGGAGGAGAGGTGAGGAGGGGAGGAGAGGGAGGAGAGAGAGGAGAGGGAGGAGAGCGAGGAGAGGGAGGGAGAGAGCAGAGGATAGAAGGAGAGGGAGGAGAGGGAGGAGAGGGAGGAGAGAGAGGAGAGGGAGGAGAAGGAGGAGAGGAGAGGAGGAGAGAGAGGGAGAGAGAGGAGCAGAGGGGAGGGCCCTGGTTCTAATTGAGACGGGCGACCTCAGTCAATCAAGCAAGAGGGAAAGTGAGGAACAATGAGGTCTGCCTGTGTCTGTCTGTCTGTCTGTCCGTCTCTCTCTTTCTCTAATTTTGTACTGTCACCGCCCCTCCATTCCTGAAGGCATCATCTCAGTGCTGCCTGAACCCAGCCTGTTGCCCGTCAACATGTCAGAACGCTTCATTTAGCGGGTGAGGGACTCCAACATATTCTCATTTTTTAGCCTGTGTGTGTATATCTATTCATCGACTCAACTCATTTTGTGGGATAATTCATTTGTGCAGTAACAATAAGAGACGTGTGTCATGTTCCACATACTGTTCGAGTCTCTGGCTGCAACAAAAGGGTCTGTTGCCGCCATACTGCAACGTCTCCAGTGACAAGACAACGCCATTTGCAACTAATCGTCTAATTGTAACCGAACGAAAGAAGAGAGAGGGAGGGAGGGGGGAGGAGGAGGGAGAGAGAAGAGAGAGAGAGAGAGTTCGTAAGAGAGAGGGGGAGGGGAGAGAGGAATGGAGGTGGAGAGAAAGGGCAGGAGGAAAACAGGAACAGTTGTGTAGGAGCTTATAGAGACCCATTCATTACTGTGATTACATGTTCATACGACAAACACGAAACAGTTTAGCCAGCCACCGTTCTGCAACGCTGCATGTTTGTTGGAAAATGTTTGCATTTCACCTAAAACCACTTCAACAAAGGAAAACTTGTAGTACACCCACACACACACGCTCTGTCTCTCGCACCCACACAACACACGCTCTGTCTCTCGCCACCCACACACACACGCTCTGTCTCTCGCACCACTACACACACGCTCTGTCTCTCGCACACACACACACACACGCTCTGTCTCTCGCACACACACACACGCTCTGTCTCTCGCACCACACACACACGCTCTGTCTCTCGCACACACCACACACACACGCTCTGTCTCTCGCACACACACACCACGCTCTGTCTCTCGCAACACACACACACACACGCTCTGTCTCTCGCACACACACACACGCTTGTCTCTCGCAACACACACACATTCCTCTGGTAGGCTCACAAAGGTCCTACATTAAGCCCCCGAGAGCATGCTGTCCTCATTATACTTAATACCTTTATCGTTCATAAGTGATTTGGCCATGCTCTCCAAGGCATTCAGATATGATTAGCTTTAACTCTTATTCCTCCACCGTTTTGAAACCTTTTTTTTTTTTTTTTTTTTTTTTTTTATCCACGTATCATTCCCCCTCCACTTTCACCCCACCCCCTCCACACCCCCCCCCCCCACACCCCCCACCCCCAAACAGTATTACGTGTCTGTAGTTTTCCTCCTCTTTCTTCACCAATCCGTCCACAGAGATCGCCCCCCCCCCCCAGATGCCTAAGGAAAACAAAACAAAGCCTCTTCGTTGTGTCCGGGGGTGCGGCGGGTGGAGGGGTGGAGGGGGTGCGGGGGTGGAGGGGGTGCGGGGGTGGAGGGGGTTGGAGGGGTGGAGGGGGCGCGGGGGGTGGAGGGGGTGGAGGGGGTGCGGGGTGGAGGGGGTGCGGGGGTGGAAGGGGTGGAGGGGTGGCGGGGTGGTGGAGGGGTGGAGGGGGGGTAGGAGGAGGGAGGGGGTTTAGTGACAGTAGAGAGGGGGGGGGTGAAAGCCCTTTGTCCAGTGGGAGAGCCTGACGTGCAGAGAGAGAGAGATGAGAGGAGAGAGGAGGGAGGGGGAGGGGAGGGGGAGGGGTAGAGATGAAGGTTTGGACTAGGAGCTGTGGTGGGGTGAAGGGGGACGGGTGGGGGGGAGTCTTTGGTCATCTGCCCCATGGCTAAAGCAGGACTAACAGAGTAAAGATTAGGAGGTGCGTGGACTAATGTGGACGGTCATTCAGTACCCTCCCCAACCCTTCCACCTCTCCCAGACCCCAGGCTCCCCAACCCTTCCACCTCTCCCAGACCAGGCCCCTCCCCAACCCTTCCACCTCTCCCAGACCCAGGCACTGTCAGGCCCTTCCACCAGCCAGGCGGCCCCCCTGCAGACAGCTGGTGGGAAGGCTGTCGAGGGGGGGGGGACTACACACTTCCTGTACGTAAAACCAAATCAAAACAAGCAGATGACTGTGTGAGCAGGCTGTTCCCCTCCTCCTCTGAAACAGCCGTTACTGTCCCCCTCCACGTATGAACGCTCTGCTCCTCAGGGGAGCACAGTCCCCCACCCCTCACCCCCCTGGGTTCGAAGCCGGTGTGGGTAAGATCTGGAAGCCGGACAGCAGAACATGCCTCTAGAATATCCCTAACCCTCACTGCACAGTCTGACAGTGTTGTGGATCAGCAGTTTACTGTGAGGAGAAAGAAATGGATGAGGACTGCTGTCCTTCTGGGAACTTTGTCTGTAACAAAAACTGGAGCTATTTCAAGTAGGAGAAGAAGGATGAACAACTGGCCCTGTGTCCAGAATCAGTCTTGTTCCATCACTGTTGAACATGGTCAATCTTTCACATAATGTGTTCTTCTTCTGTTTGAATTCATAATAGTTCCTGGTAAGGAACTATTATATCCCGAGTGGTAAATAATCTATACAAGAACTACACAGACCACACTTGAACACACTTCATGTTCCATTGGCGTATGCATGTGAAGTCCTGTTAAATGACGTGCTCGAAATGAACGGAGAGCAAATATACCGCGTAGCTTGTGGCTGTTTATCAATCCACATTCTTCTCCGTTCTTGTGTCTGTGAACTCGTTTGACGTCATCTTTCATTGCCCAAGTACGGTTTTCAAAGAACACTCACCAAGAATGCCAAAATACCCGGAAATGTTCTTGATCCGCGCCCTTTATCGAGGATGCATCGGGTGGTGGACTTGGCCAGCGAGAACGCATCTGATTTCCCCAGAAGTCATTGCAAGAACACGCATCTCAAATCGTTCCGCGGTCTTGCAAGACCGTTCTCGCAAGGACGCTTGGCAAGAACGTTCTTCTCAAGAACGGTTCTTCTCAAGAACGCAAGTACGTTCTTAATGTTCTTGGGATTGACAAACAGCCTGTGTTTCCCCTCGCGCCCCCATCAGTGTTCTTCCTCTGGGGAGTGTCCCAGATGTCCCCGCTGTACCGCAGGTCCCCACAGCGCCTCCTGCTGGCAGCCTGCCCCGCATCACAGGCCCACTCCCACCAGACCCCGGCCACTGATGGGTCCTGAGCTCCGACGCCCTGGCAACCGTGGGTACTGGTTGCCACGGCGAGGCTGGGGAGGCCAGGCTGTAGAGCAGGAGCCGCTTATCTCAGGCCATTCATTTATCTCCTCCCTCCTTCCTTCCCTCTCTCCCTCCATCCCTCCACTCCTGTCCCTCTTCCCCTCCATCCCTCCATCCTTCCCCTCCTCCCTCCATTCCTTCCCCCCCTCTCTCCGCCCATCCCTTCCATCCTTCCCTCTCTCCCTCCATCCCTCCCCCTCCCTCCCTCCCCCTCCATCCCTCCATTCCTTCCCTCCTCCCAGTGGAGTCCTTCTCCACTGTTGCCCAATCAGCTGTGGAGAATCACAGGCCTCTCTCTCTCTCCTCTCTCCTCTCTCTCCTCTCTCTCTCATCCTTCTATCTCTCTTCCTCTCTCTCTCTCTCTTCCTCTATTGATCAGACAAAACCAAATTGTAAGGCCAGCGGCTTGACGCAGGTGTTCACACCAGGGCTGTCTGCTACAGACCTCATGACCAAACGACAACTGCAATAAAAATAAAATACAATTTGAACGTGAATAAGCACCAGACAATTCTACCGGCTTCTCTCTCGTCTCCCTCTCTTCCCCTCCTCTCTCTCTCTCTCCCCTCTCTCTCTCTCTCTCTCTCTCTCTCTCTCTCTCCATCTCTCCTCTCCCCTCCTCTCTCCCCCCCCCCCTCTCTCTCTCTCTCTCTCTGTCACTCTCACTCTGTCTCTCTCTCTCTCACCCCTCCTTCTCTCCCCTCCTTGGTATGAATCTACCGTATCTCATTCCCTAGCGCTAATTCCAATTTAATTGCCAGTGGCCCCGAAGCCTTCTCAATAGGAGTAACAAATGGTTTGATTCTGTAGGCTTCATCAGG
Organism: Thaleichthys pacificus; assembly: GCA_023658055.1. NCBI lineage: Eukaryota > Metazoa > Chordata > Actinopteri > Osmeriformes > Osmeridae > Thaleichthys > Thaleichthys pacificus. Next base: position 1,050,621 of record CM042877.1, read on the forward strand.
CAGCATTTTAAATGCGACACAGTAACCCGGCGCGAATGCCGATGCTGCCCTGCTCCCAGATACTCCTCTGTTTACTAATTATCCTTTTTCTTACTCTGAGCCACACCAGCGCTGGTTGTCTGATTAAATCGGATTTGTGGATAGGAGAGAAGGTTTTGGCGGGGTGCAGGGCGCTCTGCTTTGTAAACAATCCGCGAATGGCCTCAGTTAAAGCCGGCTGGGCAACTGTAAATTTATGTGTGCCCCCCCCCCTCCCCCCCCTCTTAAAGGGCCTGGCGTGTTCCTCTTTGTGTGCGTTCCTTTAGGTGTGCGTTTCCTTTAGCGTGTGCGTGTCGCACGTCACGCCTGTTCCTCCTGATGCACGGCCTCCTGTCCTCCTCATAAATCCTCTGTCCTGAGGCGTTTATGATCTTAAGAGCGCCATCCGTCTCAGCGGCACCATGAATCTGGGAGAGGAGTGAAGGAGCCGGTGCGCCGCCCCACCCCCGTGGGTGACCGGGTGGTACGAGCCGCGTACAGAGCGGGTCCTGTCGGAACGTACCACTCCACACCCTCACGGGGGACAGACAGTTACACCGTTGACACAAAGCAGGTACTCAAACCAAACATCTGGTACACCTTTAAACTTGAAATCCCACTCCTTTATATATATATATATATCTATATATATATAAGAGCTTGAAAAATACACAACATTCACATTTTAGTTTGTTACAAAAACATGTCTCCAGCTGCCGTCCTCCGCGTGTTGATGTCCTCGGAGGTGAAGGAGACGTCTTCCTGTCAGCTGAAGGGACAGTCGAGCCGCCATATGGCCACGCTGACATTATCTCTGGGTAATTAATATGGCACCCAGCCTGGCATCTGGTGGCATTAATCTTAGCCGGGAACGGTTCATCTCACGATGCCCGCGCCCCAGACGCCGGGCGGGAGTCTGAGTTACCGCCCTCCCTCGCTGGCACGGAGCGGGGGCCGTGGAGCGGGGGCCGTGGAGAGGGGCCGTGGAGAAACTGCTTTTGTGCTCCCGAAGATTACTCAGTCCTATTCAGTTCTGTCCTGTGTAATTCAAGTCTGTTATTTTATTTATTTCATTCCCTTTTGTCTAAGAGGTTCCATTCCATCTCTCTTTTTCCGGGCGTGAGTGTAATTGGTTTTGTTTTTTAAGAGACAGACTATTCTTTTAATTGTTTATTTGAGCGAAACATTGGAAGGGTTAGAGCTGGAGGACCTGCTGTTGCTCCTCTGAACACAGGCAAGCACCGTCACATAGAAGGGCAGCCTCGCCGTCACTAAGAAACCTGTATTTATTTGTCGTTTATAGATCTAATTCTCTCTCCCCCTCCCCTTCATCTTTCCTCTCCTGCTCTGTGTTTCCTCACACCCACTCTGCTAAGATCAATAACTATTCATCCAGACGTCTTTTTCTTTGCGTTTCTTGTCAAAGCCAGCCAGGCTTTTTTGAATGAATTAGCAATGTCTCTCTCTTTTCTCTTTCTCTCTTTCTCTTTCTCTCTCTTTCTCTTTCTCTCTCTCTTTCTCTCTCTCTCTCTCTCTCCCTCCCTCCCTCCCCTCCCTCCCCTCTCTCTCTCTCTCTCCTCTCTCCCTTTTCTCTCTCTCTCTCTCTCTCTCTCTCTCTTTTCCTCTCTCTCCCTCTTACTCTCTCTCATTCCTTTCCTTTCTCCCCCTCCCCTTCTCTCTCTTTCGTTCCCACTCTCTCTCGTTCTCTGGGACTCTTCTTTCCTCCCCCCCCCCCTCCTCCTCTTCCCTCCTCCCCTTCCTTCCCCTCCCTCCTCCCCCCCTCCATCCTCCATCTCTTCTCTGACACACTCTGTATTCCAGTCCAGCTCTGTCATGGAGAGGTTCGGCCTCGTGCCACTGCTCTGCCCCTCTCCTGGATCAGAAAGATCAGCCCTGCCCCTCCACCAGCCCTACGCACAGCCCGGACAGGGGGTGTGTGTGTGTGTGTCTGGGTCCGTCTCTAAGCATGCATGTGTACATACATGTTGTTGCTAGCAGCACATTGATATGTGAGTTGTGGAAACACACACACACACACACCTCCTCTTCCAATCCCCACCACCACCATCATCAGGCGTACACTGACTACTTTGGTATACAGAGAGTGACACACACACTAATCAGTCTCAACATTTGATTAGTCCAGCACAGGAATCAGCTCCTATATCCAGCCTCCACCATTCACTCACCACACACACACACCCCGGTCACCCCTCCCTGTGAAACACACTATTGGTGAGCATCATCACCCTCCTCGGGTCAGGTCAGCAGGGCTTCCCTCCTCCCGGCCCTCTGCTGGGACAGCACGCCCCCCTCCACGCTCTCCACACCGGGAGAGGAAAGGGTCGCTTCTCTGGTCCCGTCTTGAACGTGTGAAAATGGAGGGAAAATATTTAGTCCCCCTCATCGCCTCCTTTTCAGCCGGTGTTGTGGTCCTAAGTTTGGCAGCTCTGTGGCAGTATTGTCCCCCTCAGCTAGCCCCCTCAGCTAGCCCCCTCAGGGCACCCCTGCTGGTGCCCATTGTGTCCTGGACGCAGTAGGGGGGTGCCAGGGCACAACACACACACACACACCCCACACACACCCCCACACACCTTTAACCCTTCAAACCTGCCCCTCCCCCTACTCTTCTGATCTGCCCTTATTGACCTCCCCCTCCCGCTGGGAAACCCAATACCTCCCTCCCACACACACCCCCCCCCCCACACACACACACACCCACACACACACACCAGCCTCCTGCAGCCTGCCGTTTCACTTCACCTCCACTTGTTTGCTTATTAATGACTCATTCATCAAGAAGCATTGATCCATGTGAAACCATTTTTATTTATCGTCGATTTTCTTCTTTTATCCGGGATACCCAGTTCCGTGGATTATTCCTTATGCAGTTTACAGATATTATTCGTCCCAGGGCCTAAGTAAAGACGACTTTGTAGTCCCTGTCCGGAGAGACACAGGATGGAGCTGTGTCCTAGAGATGTTTCCTCCAACGTTCAGAATCTGGTCCTCCCTGGAGATACCAGACAGCAGGAAGTGTTCAGCACCACAGGGGAGGAGCATGGTCACAACATCTAGGCCCCACCCCTGCCCCCCCTACACCCCTCAATAAAACAAACACACAGTAACTACATCAATAAGGGCTTGTACGTGCAGCAGTAACACCTTTAAAAGGCCACTCCTCCACAAACACAGATGTTTGTGAGAATATTTAGCCTGTCCAGAAGGTGGCCCTTACAGCAGAGTATAAATACAGCCTGCATGCTGGCCCTTATCTAGGGGCTGGGCTGGTCATCAGGCAGTGTGTGTGTGTGTGTGTGTGTGTGTGTGTGTAGGAGGGTTCCTACTTGATGAGAGGGTCTGTTCTGCTTCAGATCAGTTCCTGTATTGATTACCTCCGGGGACGGGGCCACTTCACAATCAGGACTGGTGAGGAGAGCGCACACGTGTGAGTGTGTGTGTGGCTGTGTTTAGCGTGTTTAGCGTGTGTTTAGCGTGTGCCTATCTGCCCGTACCTCTGTGTGCACATGTGGGTGATTACACCCTCACACACTCAGCCTCCCACACACACACACACACACCCTCACACACTCAGCCTCCCACACACACACACACACACACTCCGCTTCGCAGCAGAG
>CM042877.1:1064276-1119276 GCA_023658055.1 Thaleichthys pacificus
GAGGAAAGAAAGAGGAAAAAAGCAATTAGTGGCCAGACACCAGAGAGGCTCTCTCCTCCATGCAGATCATAATATCCTTGATTATTGACATCTGAATATCCATTATGCTGCAGTGCCGCCCTCCTCCCTCCTCCCTCCCTCCTCCACCTCCCTCCTGCAGGGTGTGTGAGGGAGCTGTGGTCTCTAACTTGACTGTCAAAACAGCCGAGCCTGGAGAGAGATGAGGGGGGGGGGCAGCAGGGCAGCCACCAGGGGCATGTTGTCTGCTGGTGCAGTCTGAGGGTATTGGTCTGAGTGGTGAGAGTCCTGGTGAGAGTGACGAGGGGTTGTCTGTGCCCCTGCTCTCATCCACGCTGTCTGCTGCCCCTGCTCTCATCCACGCTGTCTGCTGCCCCTGCTCTCATCCACGCTGTCTGCTGCCCCTGCTCTCATCCACGCTGTCTGCTGCCCCTGTGCCCCTGCTCTCATCCACGCTGTCTGCTGCCCCTGCTCTCATCCACGCTGTCTGCTGCCCCTGTGCCCCTGCTCTCATCCACGCTGTCTGCTGCCCCTGCTCTCATCCATGCTGTCTGCTTCCCCTGTGACCCTGCTCTCATCCACGCTGTCTGCTGCCCCTGCTCTCATCCATGCTGTCTGCTTCCCCTGTGACCCTGCTCTCATCCACGCTGTCTGCTGCCCCTGCTCTCATCCATGCTGTCTGCTTCCCCTGTGACCCTGCTCTCATCCACGCTGTCTGCTGCCCCTGTTACCCTGCTCTCATCCACGCTGTCTGCTGCCCCGTACGGCCAAAACTCGAAATCCAAACTTTTAACTTTACCTAAGTAGCATCGCTACTACTTAACTTACATCAGTTTGATAGACAGCCATCTTGTTTGGAGATGTTGTTATTGTCGATTGTGTGTTTGTTGCGTGGGACTGTGTGGCGTCTGGTCTGACCCTGTCTCCCCCTCCTCCCCCTCCCTCCCCCCCTCCTCCCCCCCTGCAGCAGGGGACCACCCGTACGAGTGTGAGTTCTGCGGGAGCTGCTTCCGGGACGAGAGCACTCTGAAGGGCACAAGCGGATCCACACGGGCGAGAAGCCTTACGAGTGTAACGGCTGTGGGAAGAAGTTCAGCCTCAAACACCAGCTGGAGACGCACTACCGTGTCCACACAGGTGAGGCTCACACACACACACACACACCCACACTACCGTGTCCACACAGGTGAGGCTCACACACACACACACACACTACCGTGTCCACACAGGTGAGGCTCACACACACACACACAGATCTACATCCTGATCTCGTTCAATAAGCCAGCTGTTAAGCTACACTATCAAGGCATCCTGTCAAATTATTGGCTTTTTCTCACACAACCCCCCTCCCCCCCACACACACACACTCACACACCATGGCTTTTGCGTCATGTGGTTTGGGGAGGGTTGTGGAGGGTTGGGGAGGGGGGGGGGGAGGGTTGGGGGGGGGGGAGGGGAGGGTTGGGAGGGTTGGGTTGGGAGGGGGAGGGTTGGGTTGGGTGTGGGCTAGCTGAAGCGTGCTGGTCTGATAACGAGCAGGTGACAAGCTCACAGTCAAAGGCCATGGAGCACAAAAGACACTGGCTGATACATCATCGACTTCACCCCCCCCCCCCCTCTCTCCCTCCCGCCCCCCCGCCCGCGCCCCACCTGTCCGATGGCGGATCAATACAGGACCCCATTTGCAATTCATTATTGCCTGGTTATCCGAGGCAGCCCTGTTTACAGTGCAGCTGTTGTATGAGGGCCTGGCAGGGCAACACACAAACACACACACACACACACAGACACATCCCATAATGAGCCGTGCAGCAGTCTGTTTGCTTGGGGGTGGGGCAGGTGGTTGTCGGGGACCAATCCCTGCTCCAGGTCAAGGTTAACCAGACGCAGGAAGGGAGAGGAGAGATAAAGGTGTAAATGCAGATGCCTGGTTTGGAAACGGGGACCATCAGAATCCCCCCCCCCCCCCCCCCATCCTAACCCTGGGTTGGATGGGGGGGGGGGGGGGGGGGGGGGAGAGAGGGAGGGAGGGGGGGGATGAGAGGGGGGTGAGGGGGGGGGGTGAGCGAGTGAACGTCCACGGCCAGATCACATCCCGACGGTTCGTTCCAAATGCCAGCAGTAAAGGTCGCCATTTACATGTCTAATTTACGGCCGTCGGCTGGAGCGGGGGGGATTATCCCATCACTCTCATCAGCGTTCAGAAGGGGGGGGGAGGGCAGAGCGAGGCAGAGCGAGGCAGAGCGAGGCAGAGCGAGGCAGAGCGAGGCAGAGCGAGGCAGAGCGAGGCAGAGCGAGGCAGAGCGAGGCAGAGCGAGGGCCGGGGTCCATCTTACCTCACAGACATACTTTTCAAGATGGAGAATCCAGCGTTATTCCTCGCTCTCGCTCTGCCTCGTTCTGCCTCGCTCTGTCTCGTTCTGCCTCGCTCTGCCTCGTTCTGCCTCGTTCTGCCTCGCTCTGCCTCTCTCTGCCTCGCTCTGCCTCGTTCTGCCTCTCTCTGCAGCGACGCCTTTGGTCCAGCCGCTGATCGGAATCAACCAGAACCGTTCTAACTACGTCAGGGGGGGTCGGGGGGGGGGGCTAGATTTGTCCCAAAATGCCATGCTTCACAGCATCCTCAGTACACGGGGGAAGCACAATTAATTATCAATTAGCGTTAGCATTTGGATGTGGCTATGGGAATTCCAGCAGACATGATATCAATTGAACGAGGTCACTAATTACACAAACATCTCTCTCCCTGCCAACACTGTTCCTCCAGAGTACAGGAGATCTCTGAGAGGCGTCGTGAAGGAGACGGCAGCTGACAGGCGACTGTAACTAAGACTGTGTATATAACAACATCCAGACAGTCAGTCTGTCCTTGGTGTCGTTTCCGTGGGAATCCCAAATCGTCTTCAAATGTGTCAAGAATAATGCAAACCCGTGCACATACTGCCACGCTGTTCTAATCCCACCTGACAGCCTGACTGATGTTGTTGTCGCCTGCACCCCCCCCTCTCTCTCTCCCCTCCCCCCCTCCCTCCTCTCCCCTCCCCTCACAGGTGAGAAGCCGTTTGAGTGTAAGCTCTGTCACCAGAGGTCCAGGGACTACTCTGCCATGATCAAGCACCTGCGCACCCACAACGGTGCCTCCCCCTACCAGTGCACCATCTGTCTGGAGTACTGCCCCAGCCTGTCGGCCATGCAGAAGCACATGAAGAGCCACAAGCCAGAGGACGTGCCACCCGACTGGAGGATCGAGAAGACATACCTCTACCTCTGCTACGTCTGAGGAGGAGGAGGGGCTGGGGGGGGGGGGGGCAGGGGGGGGGGGGGAGGCCTGGGCAGGGGGGGGGAGAGGGATACCACAGGACTGAAGCAGTTATCGAATGCAAGCGGAGAGGGGGGAGGGAGGAGGAGGAGGAGGAGGGGAGAGGAGGAGAGGTCAGGGTAGGGGCTCTGCCAGTGGTGCTGGGCTTCTAGCAGAGGAAGATTAAGGATCGAAGACTGAAAGGAGAGAATCTTACCCCTTTTATAATCCACCTGTGTTGTTCACCAGGACACGCACCATTTAGTTTGTCCTTGTTCGCTTGGGTGTTTCCTTGTTGGTTTCAGATCAGGGTCGAAGCGGGTTGTAAAGTGACATGCTCTACGGTGAGGACGCACGCAGTTTCTGAACAGCCGGAACAGCAGTTAGGGATAGGAGATGGACAGGAGATCGTCATGGAGATGGACAGGAGGGTGGTTTTCCGACCGGCGCATGTCTGTGTCGGACGGGGGGGAGGGGTCTAAACACGGGCCGGCCGCCATCTTGGACCGGAGAGCACTGTCACTCTCCTTCACGTGATCTCTGGTTCCGCTTCATAGTTAATCACAGCTTCGTTGCACAGGTATGACATGTTACCACGACGACAGTCTCTGTTTGACGCTCATGTCTCATGTTATTGTGTATTTGGGAGGTGGGGGGAGGGGGAGGGAGGGAGGGAGGGAGGGGAGGGGAGGGAGGGAGGGGGAGGAGGGAGGGGAGGGAGGGCTCAATGCAAACCTGCTGCTTCCTTGCGTCTTCAAGCCTTCGTCTCTGTTCTAACAGTGTTGACCGCAGCTGTAGTGCTTCTGTCAGACGCTAGTCCTCCCGTGCTCCCGTGCTGGTGTTTGGACGCGTCAGATCCTGATCCATCGTCACGCTCACGTCACCAGGACTCACAGCGACGGCGACTCGCTCGGCCGTAGTCTGGGTAACTGTTGTGATGGAGACCAAAATGATAAAGGCTGCTTTTGAGGGAGGGGGGGTTGGGGGTGTGTTGGGGGGGGGGAGGGGTGTGTGTGTTGAGGACGAGCGCTGGTAACACTGGAGGGGGGGGGGGGGTGAGGCCCGGACAGAACAACGACCACGACACCGTCCTCACAGCGTCGCCGCCAGCGTCGCTTCGGTGGCAGCTTGTGGGGTGATGTCACAACCCGTCCTGACAACCGTTGCCAGGTACTGCCTCGGACCGGGCGTGGCCGGCTCTGCTCGGGGTTATTAGGAGACGCTCCGGGTTACCTAGGCGATCACCTAGGCGTTGACGTATCTGGAGGGGTTTTTCAAACGCGACTCTTTCTTCACAGTGTTCCTTGGCTTGGCCGCCTGCTCTCCTCTCCTGGTTTATCTCCTCCTGTTCTCAGCACGTTGTACTTGAATTACCTCCACCTGTGACCTTGTGTGCTTGATTTTGGTTTTGCCCTTATTTGATCTTTATTTTTAATTTTTTTTCGTCTGATTTTGTTTGCATGGCGCGAGGAGCTGTAACAAAGCAATGTGTACGCAGAAAAATAAGTGCCACGGTGAAAATAGATTTTTATTGACATTGTTCTTGTCCTTTCGTTGTGCATTATTGTTACCAAACTTGGTATTTGTTTGCTTAGTTTGTGTTTGTTATGTTGATGAACCTGCTTGTTGGAGGCTCTGGTCACCATTCTAAAAGCTACCTCTAAGTTGTTTTCATTTTTGCAAAAGCACATTATTATTTTGTCAGTGTGTGTACGTGTTTTGCATTATTATATCATTGCAACTTCATCTCATGCGTTCAAGCATTGGTTATGATTGTTTCTCCTTGCTTGTCAGCAACCTTGACATCATATAAAGGGTAAGAGATGGTGGAGATGGATAGGAGGAGAAAAAAAAATGTTGATTCAAACAAGTGTTTATTCTTTTCGTGTAGTTCCTCCCTGGCCGTAACTTAGAGAGCGGAGATTCTGAAGCCTTAAGTATGGGATAAGAGGGATGAGAGGGATGTTTGGATTTAGACGTAATAGTACTTTTAAGAGAGTAAAAAAACAAAAAAAAACAAGCATTAAACTTGAAAATATGTGAATAGAATTGTAGTTTTGTAATGTGAAAAAAGATGGTTCACAGACTGTGAGCAGGCAGGAACAGGTCATGTATGCAGCGATTGGGTGTGCGTGGGACAATTGGGACTGCAAGTGGTAATCAAAGAAAAACAGAAGGTTAGAATAAGAGATCCTATTGGTCGATCAAGTTCTCTGGAAAAAAAAATGAGTGTATTCCTGAACAAAAGCCAACAGAGGCTATTTGATATATAAAATTGTGATATTTTTGTATTCAGTGTCAGTCCTTTTTCCATTGTCGAGGGTTTCAGCAGGGCAGATATTTGTATTTTTCTTTTTCTTTTTTTTACCTATAAGTCTTTCTTTCTGGTTTTGGATTGTTTGCCTTGCTCCTCTTTGGTAATGTTGGACGTGCGTGAACATGTTGTTGTAAGTGTTGCTTTCTGGATGTAAATGCATTGTAGGTGAAGGACTAAATCTATCTGCCACAAAACGAGTAAAAAAAATTAAAAAAAATACAAAAAAAAAAAAGAAACAAAAAACTACAAAAAGTATTCAAAATGGAAGGCAGGCGAAGATGCCACCAATCAGTTAGTACTTTGTCATTCACCATTATTTTTTAAATCAACGTTATTGCCAACCTTTTTGTTTTTGTACTTGAAGTGACTAAAAGAAGAGAGACAGGCTCCACCTGCCGTATTCTCAAACACTGTGAGTAGAGGGAGACCTCTCGCCCCCTCGCCCCCTCGCCCCATCGTCTCATACCCATCCACTCTAGCCTGTCACCTGAGGCTTGTCACCTGAGGCCTGTCAGCTGAGGTCGAGGCAAGCCAGTGTCTGAAACGATTCCACCCAGTCCAATAACTAGATGAATCCAGTCACATACTCTTATCATTGTACTCTGAATGTTTTCTACTTATGCGTGTGTGTGTGTGTGTGTGTGTGTGTAAGTGTGTGTAGATGAGTGTGTCCACTCTGTGTGTGTGTGTGTGCGTGTGAATTAGTGAAAAATGCACTAATCAGATCAGATTCAAAATAAAAAAATGATGCTCTGCCACTTTTTCTCTCTATATGTTGGAAAAAATACAAATTGGCATTGATATAGTTCTTCCCTCAATGTTACTCTGATGTTTCTGTAATATCTGTGTGCCTAAAAATGGAAATTGTTCAACAAAATGTCCATCTATATCTGCTTAGTTTCTGTATTTTCAGAAGAAAATAAATGGTGTCTCCAGCACTCTAGGGATGTCTTGAAGATTTCAAATGACCTGGTTTCTGATTCTGAATAGTTGGTTTTATTTTCAAGGACTGTAGTGCCCTCAAACCTTAACAAATTGGTAATGTGCCCCTCTTCTAACCTCCTTCTCTAGTATTCATCCCAAAAACTGTAATTTACTTACACCCAAAAAAAAACAAGTAAATAAAAACATATCGAATAATACACTGTTAAGCCAAACGGTTGTAAGACTTTAAGATTATAAACATTCCTGTCTATGGGAAAAAAAATATATGCATTTTTCTTCCTCAAATCTGCGCTTAAAATGCCTCTGCATTTGGAAATAATGTCAGTTTTTTTTCAGTAAAAGAAAGTTTATTTTTGACCGGTTGGCAAAAAGAGGGTCACCCTCTGATCATTTTGTAAAAAAAAAAATGAAGAAAAAAAAGAAAAAAAACAAGAAAAAAAAAAACAATTCTTGATAAACGTTTAAGTTGAAATGAAAAATGTGTCTGGAATCATGGCATCCCTAGAGTGGGGCACTCTGTGTTCGGTGTGGTGTAATAGAACGAGTAGCCATTTCATGCAGTGTTGCAATGCATGTGCCATTGAGGTCTAGACTAAAACTGTTTGGGTAACAAAGCACCAGGACATCTTAGCACTGAGGACCAGCGACCCTCACGGACCAAGCGTACAAGGCTTGTTATGTAACAAAGCTTATCTCTCTTTTTCTGGCTTGTCTGTGAGTTGTTTTGTTTCCATTCATTGTTGTGACAGCACAAGTGCCAGTCAAGTTTCTCTGTATTAAGAAAATAGTGTTTTTATTATGATTTGAATTGTTATAGTTTCGTCTACCTCAGCACCTAATCTTAGCCTAATCTTAGAAGGTGCCCAATTATTATAATTTTTGTTTCTTTTTATTTTGTTGTCATTTGTATAAAGAAAATAAAAATTTGCATTAGAGCTTTGCAAAGGTCCTTTGTCTTTCCCAGCGACGAGCTGGTTTCCGTGGCAGCGCTAAGTGAGCCAGGCCATCGATCCCAGCGACTGTTCGTTGATTTAGCGGTTTCTCTCTTTTCTGCGTAGGATCCAACGTCTCTTTGTAACATTTGTGTTCTCTGATGGAGTGTGAAAAAAATAAAAGAAAATAAAAGAGATTAAATGCTGCAGGTTTTCTTCTCCATGTTGTCACTAAGTAAATTTTGTGCCTTCAATAGTGAAAGAATAATATTTTTTACATCCTACTAACGGTAGATTGTTTTGTAGTGAACATTTTTTGTATTTTTATTTATGAGTCTCATAAGAAAAATAACAATGTTCAGTTGTATACCTTCAATCTGCAGTTAGAAAAAAAAATAAAAAATGGACTTCATTTTGTTGTGGCTGGTTTTTAAGGCTGTGCTATCGGCCCTTTGAGACTTTCAAGAATAATATAAAATCTTACTGTTACTGGGCCGTGGAGGTTCATAGGAAACATTTCTGTACAGAAAGAAATCAGCTGCTGTAGCTGTACAGTTTGTGTGTAGTGTGCATACAAAGTAACCTGTGTGTGTGTGTGTGTGGACAGACTTGTGTTTCTTCAGGGCCTAAACACACACCTTTCCTATCTCGACTGTATTTTCCATTCCAGAGCTATAAGGCAGCTAGCTGTGTAGACTCGTTGCCTCGTTGCCTCAGAAAGGAGGCCGGCTGTCCTCTGACTAATGAAGATGCATAGACTGTCCTGGAGTTCCTCAGGTTCCTCCTGAGGACAAGGGTTTGTTTCCTCAAACATTCTCCACACTTTTCTGGTGAAGGACACAGACAAATCTGTGTGTATATACATACAGTACCAGTCAAAAGTTTGGACACATTTTCCCATGGTGCTGTACATACACTACTGTGCAGAAGTCTTAGGCCCCCAATATTTTTTACATGAATATTGTCTTACATACTTATTTTTTGGTCTTCTGTATTTGTGCGGCAGTATAAAAGTGCAAATTCGCGTTTTTTGTTGTTGTTGGTCTTTTCATGGCATTATTTCTCAAAGCATTTTTGTTTTGTACTTTTCAAAAAAAACTTTACGCTTGTGCACAGTATACTGTGTACACACAATGGATATACACATTGAGTTTAAATCTATACACCTCTGGTTCCAGATCCTCACAACATCCCTATTTGTCGCTTCCCTTTCAAACCAGGAAAGTTTCAGATGGGGGGAGGGAAGGAGGGGGGAGAATGATGGTGATTTGAATAAGTCAGCCTGGCTTAGGGGAACTACCTCTCATAACTCCACTGATGGCCTAAAAGACATTGTGCTCACTCCCGGGGCTTGCTACTAAACGCCTTAAATCACTTAAGTCGTCTAATGCCAGAAAAGCCTCACAGAGCGCGAGGTATTAAATCAAGTCCAATGAACTGAGAAGTGCTCCACTGCTGCTAGTTACTGCAGCCCTGGTTCTCCTGGTCCCTCCTGGAGGAGGCTGGGGGAGCCCGAAGGAGGTTGGGGGAGGTTGGAGGAGAGTGGGGGAGGTTAGGGGAGGCTGGGGGAGGCTGAAGGATGCTGGGGGAGGCTGGGGAGGTTAGGGGAGGCTGGGGGAGGTTAGGGGAGGCTGGGGGATGCTGGGGGGGGCTGAGGGATGCTGGGGGAGGCTAGGGGAGGCTGGGGGAGGTTGGGGGGGCCGTAGGGGGAGGCTGGGGGAGGTTAGGGGAGGCTGGGGGATGCTAGGGGAGGCTGAGGGAGGCTGGGGGAGGCTGGGGGCCGTAGGGGTGGGGGAGGCTGTGTAAGGGCACGGTGAGGAGAGCTGGGGGAAACGGAACTTCCCCTGAAGGGTTGTGTGGTTCCTACAGCGCCCCCTGCTGGATGGCTGAGGGGGTAAAACCACAGCAGGATACTTGAGATGGGGAAGGGTGAGAAATTAGTGTTCACTGAATGTCCAATAGATGAGGATTCGCTGAGACTTAATAGGGATATTCAGAGTCGATCTAATTGGTTGGGTGTGTCGGAATGGTCCTAGGCTAACAAAAACACAATCTGTTGTGTGTGTGTGTGTGTGTGTGTGTGTGTTCCAAAGATTGATTTGAATCCTGCCTGTCAGTCAGCCTCCCTGTGTGCCAGTAGGCTCCGTTTAACCTCCCATCCACACAGTCCCGCCCCCTCCACACCCCTCCACACCCCACCACACCCCTCCACACCCCTCCACACCCCTCCACACCCCTCCACACCCCCTCCACACCCCTCCACACCCCTCCACACCCCTCCACACCCCTCCACACCCCTCCACTCCACACCCCACCACACCACGGTGTTAATGTTTAGCGACTGAGCATCCAGGCTGCTCTCACGTCTCTCCAGCCCCCTGATCCCCTCTCATTACCGGGCTTCTAAATGCCCTCGTTAGACCGGCTGGAACGAGCACCATCATCTCTACAACCTCAAATTGTCGTTAGGTGGTTAACGGGGTGAGACGTGACTGGTTCCACTTTTCATACTCCGACGACGACACGAGCTTAGAGATCCAACGTGGGCTGGCTTTATCAGATGAGCTTTGTTAGTCAGATACACTTTGATACAGTGCATTTTAATGGGCCTCTCTGTCTCTCTCTCTCTGCCTCTCTCTCTGCCTCTCTCTCTCCTTCCCTCTGATACACACAGACACACGCCACACACACATGATTTCTGTCACCACCCTCGCTACACACGAACCCATCCACTCTGCCTCTGCCCCCCCCGGCAGGAGAGCGGAGGACAGGCAGACAGGCAGGCCAGCAGGACGCTGCACTCCCAGACAGGGTCAGACAGGTGATGTACTCGTCTGGACTGACTGCAAATACCTCCCGAATACGACAGGTGTGTTAGCTGGGAGTGCGAGCTTCCAGCTTCTCAAGTTTTCACATCGAACCGTTTCCAAATGTCTTGGATATGTATTAGTAGAGTGCAAAACTCTTAGCTTGTGTTACAGGAAATGTAGCATTCCCCTGCCATAGAATAAAAAAAATGTTAACGTCTTTTTTCTTGTCTTATTTTTTCTACTTCGACCATGTCTGAGTCTCTCTCAGAACTGACCGTCTCAAGTTAATAAAGCTGGGCGGGCTGTCTGTCTGCTAGACGCTAACAGGAGACAGGAGAACCACTCTCTTCAACTCCCTGTTATTAGGGGCCAGCCTTCATCCATCCCTCCTTCCCTCCATCCCCGTCTGAGGAGTGCAGACGGCTGTGCAGAGCTGACCTTGCGTTCAGAACAGGAGGGTAATGAGGCACGGTATTCCCTGCGTTCCTGTGCAGCTCATCAGTAAACACACGGGCGGCGCTGGAGTTCTGGTTTGATTTCCGGAGCTTCGTGAGGCCTCCCATGGTGAAGATGCAAATGACCGAACAAGTCTTTTGATGACCTGTATCGTTAGATATAGATAGTTTATCATAGCAAAGCAACAGGGGGGTGCTCTAAGTGGACAGGTGAACCGGACTTGTCCAAAAAACAACGGAAATTATTTTATTTTGTTACAGTTTTAAGGTGTGAATAGAAAGACAACGTGTCTCGACTTTGAGTTAATTCAGTCGTATGTAGATTTCTGTTCTGCGATCAGATAACAAGCTCCCTCTAGTGGTGCCTCGTGGCACTACAGGTCTCCTCTGGGCTCCGAGAAGGTCATCTAGTCTGAAGCGAACTGAAGTCGGCCTTCACAAAAGGTCCACATCCCATTTGTAAGTAAACATTTCTCACTGATCCACCAAGGTGTAGAATGTCGACCGAACCCGTCCGCGATGAACTGAACCTCAAACACGAATCAACCTCGCGTGTGGAAACCCGAACGTGTCACAGTCATAACTGGATGTGAGCTCCTTCTCCACAGAGCGGCAGACGGCAGGATGACGTTTCATGAAGAACCTCAGAATAGTGAGACAACGGCGTAACTCAAATCCAATAAGGACATCCTCAGCTGTCCATCGAGTGACACGCTCCTGTAGTCTTTCTCTGAGTCGGGATCATTCAGCAGCGGCCCGCTGAACCACAAACAGCCCTGAGCTGTGGCGCCACATCGATTCTATTGGAGTCAATGTGCCCATTTACTGTGGGACGGATTCTCGCTTTAATTATGTAGGGTGTCAATGGCATTTATCCAATCAGGGAGCAAACTCGCTGAGTGCATTGCCAGCAAGGTAAAAATCTTTACGATTAGTACATTAGTGTCAGTTTGCAGGCTCGAGGCATCACTGGGAAGAATGAATACTCCCCGCTCATTTGGAGGATGGGGGGGGTTAATGATGTGGCATGGCACCACGCCACCTAGTGGTGGGGGTTGTGTTAAGCAGGGCCTTTAAAGGGATATTCCGTCAATATCGTTTTATGTTATCATTAAGTACGACCCTTTTCCGGTAAACATATTTTATTAGGTGACTGTGATGTCCTTTATTAATAGATTGAGTCCAACATTTTTTTTACGTGTAAGAATAATCTAAAATACAATTATGCCAAATGTAATACACAGTGACCTGTTTAAGAGTCAAGATGACAACGACAACATCATTACATTACACACACATGAAACAAGCCAGTCAAGTTCTACTACAAAAACACAAAACTCTCAAAATACTTTAAATACACATGTCAGAGTGTATGTGTTATGTCCAAACATGTAACATTTTAATCTGAAGTCTCCTGATTCTCCAGTCAGTATAGAATACACACCTAACAGCATCAGCCAGACACAGTTCAGGCTCTACGTTAATACTTTACATCGACAGCCAGATCCACCGTCCTCAAGCTCCTCTTTAAACTCAGACGCTTCATCTCTGCACCTTTAATACGCACCCCAGCGCATCCCTCCTTCAACACAGCCCTCCGCTCAATCCAGGCGCGTGGCTTTCATTATACACAGGTGGGACTTGGGTGGGACTTTTTGAAAACGGCAAATCTGCCCACCCCTCACCCCCCCATCCTCCCCCACACACACTCTTTTTACGAAGAAAATTACATTTAACAGGCCGCGTCCAAAACTCTGCCCCCCGCCACCCGCGTCTGAAAACAAACCCCCGCCCTCCACTCCATCAGACCATCGTTAGTCATCAATATTAAACCCTTCCTGATGCACAGCGCCCCCTGCAGGCTGTCAGGCGTACTGCCAGACTGACCACAGGGTGCCCAGGGTGATGCTGTAGGCCAGCACCGCCAGCAGGTACACCCTGAACAGCAGCACGTCCAGGACGTAGCCCACCTGGAGCCACTCCTTGGCGATGTCGCGGCACTCGTCTCTCCTCTCCAGGAAGAGGCGTATGGAGCAGATCTCCTGCAGGATGTTCTCCATGACGGGGGGGGTGGGGTCCCTGGCAGGGGGAAGGCCCAGGCCAGCCAGGCCTCGCTCGCCGCGCCCCCCCTGGGGGTGCTGGTGGTGGCTGCAGCGGGCTGCGGGGGAACAGGGAGGGGCAAGGTGAACGTTCCCAACATGGTTCTCTCTGAAGGAGTGATGTACCACACACACCCCCCCACCTTCACACCCTCTCCTCAGCCAGCCCCCCCACCCCCAGCCACCCCTCCCCCCTCCCTCCCTCCCTCCCTGCACCTGTGCTGTTCTCCTTGTAGGTGTCTACTTGGGGCTCGGGGGCCAGGATGGGACACAGCGTGTGTTTGCTGCGGACGCAGAAGAGGGAGGCGGCTCTCTCCAGCAGCAGGCGACGCAGCCAGGGGGGAACGCGGCGCTGCAGGTCCTGCTTGTGCACCAGACGCACGATCACAACTGTCTCTGTCAGGCTGATCACCAGCAGGGCCATGCACACCACGAAGTACACACCTGGAGGGGGGAGGAGGAGAGAGAGACACACACAGACAGACAGGTGGGGAAACACAGACAGGAACACAGGTTCATGCTAACGTAAACACACAGCCCTCTGAAGATGATCTACAGACCATCTACAGCACAGCCTCCTAACAGCACAGCCTCCTAACAGAGCCTCCTAACAGCACAGCCTCCTAACAGCACAGCCTCCTAACAGCACAGCCTCCTAACAGCACAGCCTCCTAACAGCACAGCCTCCTAACAGCACAGCCTCCTAACAGCACAGCCTCCTAACAGAGCCCCACCAGGAAGTTACAAATCCCCACGACTTCATCAGACACTGCCACACAGCCCTCCCTCACCCCTCGCCCAGCCTGGGGCGCTGGCCGACCCTCCCTCTCCCCTCGCCCAGCCCGGGCGCTGGCCGACTCTCCCTCACCCCTCGCCCAGCCCGGGGCGCTGGCCGACTCTCCCTCACCCCTCGCCCAGCCCGGGGCGCTGGCCGACTCTCCCTCACCTATGAGGGGCGTCCCGATGGCGGTGGCGGGGAGCGTGTCGGACACGATGATGAGGAACACGGAGTAGCCCAGCAGCAGCGTGATCTTGAAGGAGACCCTCTCTCCGCTGTCAGGAGGGAGGTAAAACCCCACGATGTCCATGACCATGAGGAAGATGCTGGGCAGGAGCAGGTTCACCGTGTAGAACAGAGGCCTCCGCCGGATCACCACCTGCAGGACGCACACCAGGTCTCACCGACAGGCCCGCCAAGTGAGGAGCATGACTTATTATCTATGATAGAGATAGTGTGTTTTTGTGGAAGGGACCGGAAACGTGGGGAGGGGGTGACATGCGCTAAAGGCCCTGGGCTGGATTCGGACCGAGGCCTCGGCCTACGTGGTGCGCACGTTAGTCCGGTGAGCCCCCGGAGCGTCCCGTGAGCGCCATGATTAAGTCATGTGACTGGAAACACGCGCCATGTTTAAGTCATGTGACTGGAAACACGCGCCATGTTTAAGTCATGTGACTGGAAACACGAACGATGAAAAAGACATGGCGTCCGCCTCGTCTTTCTTACATTATTGAATGCGTCTTTCGGAGAAAAGTAGAAATTTCTCTGACCTTTGAGGTCTTGGAGGTATTCTGTTTCATGCCAGGTGTCCAAGATGCTGTTCTACACCTGCTCCACCACCCCTGCTCCACCCTGTCAGAGATAACGAGGCCTCGAGAGAGGGGGGGAGCGGGGGGTCAAGGAGAACTCCTTGTTATCCCTCCACCCCCCATCATCCTACGCTCTCATTGGAAGTGTTTTCAAAACAACTCTGCACTCCGAGAAGTTTGTGTCGATATCTGGGAACTCTGAAACCAGAATGCTCATTTGAATGGCATTTAAATATTAGACTTCAAATAGACTTCAGACTCTCAAAGCTTTTTAATACTAATAATTAGTGTTTGTTGTGGTTTTTAATATTCTTGGGGCATAGTTGTTCAGTCAGGCTGTTGATGTCTTTGTCAGCTATGTAAATTAATCATTTGTGAAGGCCTGTCTTTGCTAAATATCCAGTTAAAAAGCATGTCGTATTTCTACATCTTGTTTGTACGTCGCTTTGAATAGAAGCGTGTGCTAAACGACTGAAAAGTACCAAAATGAGACCTGTGTTTTGAAAACCCTGCAGTCTGACACGCGTTGGACACGCACTCACATTGAACTTCATCTCGGCGTAGTAGTCCGAGTTGTCCAGGCTGAAGGACTTGTACTTGGACAGAACGTGGAGAAGCTCCCATTCGCCCTGGTTCATGAAGAGACTCTTGTCCTCCTTCAGGTTCTCCGGGCTCCTCATCAGGGTGATGTTGATGTCGTTGACTACAGGAGAGGAGAAGGAGGACAACAGGTGCCAGTCAACACATCCTCTCACAAACCCACGTTTTCGGCTGTCGTTTAAGAGGTTTCTTGAGTTTCTTTGACCACCACAAATAAAACGTGCAGTTCTTACTCGTGTGGAGCCAGCTCTGGAAGGTCAGACTGCAGTTCTGGAGGTCGAAGGGGAAGTTGTAGATGTTAAGCGTACAGGCGGTCACCACCTGGATGGGCTTGTAGTTCCTCACCAGGCCGTTATGTCCAACGTACACGTAGGGGATGTCTGGAGACTTGCCCACATCCACACTGCAGGACACACCATCAAACACCATCACTGCCCACATCCACACTGCAGGACACACCATCAAACACCGTCACTGCCCACATCCACACTGCAGGACACACCATCAAACACCGTCACTACACTAGCTACTGTCAGGAAATAACAAAAAATCTCAACTAATGTCAACAAACAAAAAAAGAAATGAAAAACTATTTTACTAACTTAAGATGAAATCATAATCATGGTAAATCATAAAATGACAGGAAATCATAACTAATGGTACATTTTGAGTTTCTGGATTCAAGGATTAGTCGGTTGAAATGTATAACTGCCAGCGAAGCTCATAGCGCACTTCGTAACGTGGACGTGTCCCTGTGGAGCGCTCCAGTGTGCTGAGGGTTCATCATAATCCTTGTGCTTGCGATCAACAGACAACAACAGGTACTGAAATAAACAGCGAAATCCTAGTAATCCTCACAACTCGTTGATGAGAATGTCAGGCACCCAGACGTTAGCGGTGGGGATGGACACCTGCTTCACCTCGTCAAAGTCCTCAGGATTCCACACCAGGAACTCATCAATCCATTCCTGACACAGTTGGGGTGACAGATAACACCTGGTTAATAGGCGATATCAGGATGATTAGATGATCATACTTTATATTGTAGATAACAAATCAAAGTGTGATTTCTTTTTTTTATCCGTAGATTGTATTTTATAAGAAACGTTTGGCTGTTATTTACCTACCTGTCGTATATAAGTGGTCTTGTTATAAGTCTTACCTGTCTGTACCATATATATGTTGTTAGAACCTGGTTCTTCTCATCCTGGTATAAAAGGAGATTCTGGTCAGGGTTCGACAGCATTTCTCACAGTCCCTACAGTAACTGTAGTCTGGGACATGACTAGCCATGGAACATAACACATAACGATGTAGGTAACACTGTACAACAACTGTTTATCTAACTGTTTCTGGAATCATTTGTATTTATTTATCAAACTGTGAAAACATGGTTTAAATTAGCAGTAAATCATGAGCATTTATACAACAACATACACCTCTCAGAGACTCAGTTAGAGGAACCTTCTCTAGATGGATCCTATTTGGGAAAATGTGAGTTTGACTGGATTTCTGTTTGGAATAATAAGAGGTATAGAATAATAAAGCTACTGACAGTGATAGTAGGCTCCTATACACGATTGTTGTCATCGTTGACAAGAAATATTCTGATGATTTGTTGCTTGCTTTTAAACGGTTAGAGGTTTATACAACTTAATATTTGATGAAGTTACGATCACTTTCGTTGGCGGCTGTAAATGCTGTTATTGAATCAGAAAGTCACCACTAGTTTACCATTAAGTAGACAGCAATACAGTAAGATTGGAAGCGATGCCATTAATATTGCAAAACTATTTGATAGTAAACTCTTGCTTACCACATTAAGGATGGAATACACCATGAGGTCTATGGCCACCATGGTGGACTGACGCCAGTCACGCACCGGTCGCACGCCTTTCTTGTACCCCGAGCTCAGGAACTCAGAGAGACGCACCAAGGTGGCGTTGGCAAACCTTCCGGTGTTATTTCCCAGTTTCTTTACTATAAAAGATTAAGTAAATTGCATCAAATGTGTCATTTAATGGTTGGCTACTCCGTATACATCCGGATTCCGACCGCAGTGAACATATTTGACAAACATAAATACCACAAAACTATTCCTGACATCAAAACTCGCAACAGATGTTCAGTAGCATACCTGTCCCCGCTCGCGCGCCTCCTAGTATCACTAGTAAACCGAGCGATGCCCATAGTGCTGAACATCTCATTCTGCTCCTAAATTCAAATCTGTCGTTGAAACTTGGTTCTTTGGAATACAGCCGTACACTGGCGCCGCCCGAAACCCATTTTCTTGTTTTTCCACTGTGATAACCGTTGACTGTAACATCAATTAGTTTAAGTGGTGCTTGCTGGATACAGTATCATACCTCTTAATGATGTCACAAGGGTGCGTCCGCACTTTGCTTGTTTTCTAGCAGAGGGTTCAAGCTCATTTCGATCTGCACTCTGACTGAATTACAGACATGTGACACCGAGCAGAAGGTGTTTTGGGGCCTCAATTCTGTATCATGCCAATCTTAATGCCTCACAGTTTGGAAAATATGTTATGAAATCTGCAACCAAATCGAATTTATCAGGAAAAAAAACCTCGCTGATTGACGGCACAGAGGTAGGCCTACATGGCTTGTTGGTGACGATGGCTATTTGATTAAAAAATAATGTGGTTATGTGGATGGATAACAGGCCCATATAACATATTATCATTGAGATCTTTATCACATCTCTCCACGTTTGCATAATGTTATAGCGGCATTGTCACCACCCTTGCTGAGTGTATTAGTTAATCCGCCTGTGAGCTGGGCATATGCTGTTTAATTAGGCTACATGTAGCATTCAGCCTTACACATACTGAACCCTGTGTTTATTAATTCGTCAATGAAACTAAACAACTATACAGTTAGTAGGCAGGAATAGCAGTTGCCAGGCAGTTTTATCATAATGTGTTCCACTGGTATGAATAGTTTTAAATACATGTATTTTTAAAACATGAGAATAAAGTAAGCAATATCGTTATATAACGTTATTTATTTCATAGTGAGTTACATTAGAGTCTTGGTGAAGTTAATGTGAGCCGGTATTGACAATATCTTATAAACTCTTATATAGACTAGTTCCCTGCGAGTGTCACAGTAGCTCAAATAGCTTTTTTTCATAGTCAACCAATAGGGAATACAGCTAAATGCAATGCTCTTTGAATGCTCTTTATTGATTTGTGTACGTTTTCAGGGAGCAAAAGGATTGCCATAAACAGGTAATTATACCATCATACTGATGTGAAGGAAAATACGCCCAGAGAACTAGCAGGGGAAAATGTTCGATAAGACTTCTCAGCTCAAGAAATGTATCAAACGGAATACAAATGTCACCAAATGTCAGTCTGGCATTGAACTCCTCAAATGTAAGAATTCACAATTGTATTGTCATGAGGGTTGGGAGTTTAGACATTTATTTTCCTTCTTAGCAGATGTCTAAATACAGTCAAGTGCCTTCCAATTCCCTCACATTCCCCAAACGTTTGGCAGCATCATCAACCTCATTGCAGTGCCCCTAGTCTGCTCTATGGGATGGGTATCGCTCGGTGGGAGAACATTTGACTGCTGATCAAGAGGCCACAGGTTCAAATCCCCCTCTGCACATTGCCTCGGACATAAAAGATGCTAAATACATACATGTTAACACACTGACAGCAATGTAGAAACCAGAGTTAAATTCCTTGTACGTTTACGCGTATAAACCAGGCCAATAAACCAGATTCAGATTCTAAACGACCACATATTTGTTAATAAATATTTATGATTATTCTACTGATGACCCCTGACCCTCAGACGGAGCTCCAGCTCGCCCAGAGCAGCAGCAGGGTCACCGTGTAGAGCGTCAGGACCAGCAGGTACACACGGAACAGGATCAGATCCACCTTGGAGCAGAGGGCCAGCCAGTCAGCCTGGGCAGAGTCGTCGGTGTCTCCCTGGAGGAGGTGCAGACGCAGGGAGGTGACCTCCTGGAGGAGTCTCTCCAGGCGGGGAGGGGTTTCAGGGGCTTCGCTGAGGGAGAACAGGTCTTCCTCCGGGACCAGGTCAAACTCAAACCCTGGGTCAGAAAACATGTTGTTTTTAAAGATATATTTTTTGGGGGTATTTTTTTATGCGTTATACGATAGAGATAGTTGAAGGTAGTAAGGAAGGCAGCGGGATAAAGAGAGAGAGAGAGAGGGAGAGAGAGAGACATGCAGCAAAGGGCCCTTAGAGTTAGGCAACGTTTTTAATCAGACTGACGATAACAGTGGAACCCCTTGAGGCTCATGAGATAAACAGATATATTCCGACACAGACAGACATCTGCAGTAGCAATTATGTTTGTCTATCCCCCAAATCCAAAGCGTACCCCCACTCTGGTCCTCGTCGTCCAGGGTTTTGAGGGAGGTGAAGGTGCTCTCTAGGAAGCTCTGGCTGGACGAGCCGTACTTGTCTAGCAGGCAGGCAGGACACAGACATCTCCTTCACCTCCTTCTCGCTGTGGTGGAGCAGCTTCACCACCAGGATGGACTTGGCCAGACTGAGGACCAGCAAGGCCATGCACACGGCAAAGAACACACCTGGGGACGACAGAAGGTTCACGTCACACACCTCCTCCCGCTCAGACGGCAACACCAACTGGATGTCCTACGTACTGGGGGAAGGTACCTGGATGTCCTACGTACTGGGGGAAGGTACCTGGATGTCCTAACGTACTGGGGAAGGTACGGCTCTGTGGTGGACTTTACAGACACAGAGGTCACAGTCGTGGATTAGGTTTGTTTTCAACTGTGGGTGGGACCGGTTTTTCTTTTATAACTGAGGACTAACTGAGGTGAGATGAAACCTACGCCCCTGGGTCGCAGGTTCGAATCCCCCCTTTACGTACTTATGAGCGGTGTTTTGAGGGTGGTGGCTGGGAGCTCGTCCATGAGGTTGACCCTGAACACGGTGTACCCCAGGAGGATGCTGGTCTTGAAGGTGATGCGCGTTCCGCTGTCAGGGGGCAGGTAGAAGCTGATTACGTCCACCACCATTAGGAAGATGCTAGGGATGAGAAGACCCACCACGTACAGTAGGGGGCGCCGGCGGACTAACACCTGTGTGGGAGACAGGAAGGAGGGGTCCTAATACGTTTAGGTTTTTTGAGATAGGTTTTTTGGCGTTTTTGATGCTCTGTTGTACCGTGTGACAGGACAGGGAGGGAGGGAGGGGGGGGGGAGATATGCAGCAAGGGTCATAAACAGCTCCTACTTAGAGGCCAAATATACACCTAAATTACCTAAAAAGTATATAGTCCCCATGGGGACTATATACTTTTTAGGTAATTTCTTTACTACCTTGAGATAACATTGATCTCTTTGAGAAGAAGGAGATTTATGGTTTGGAGGGCAAGATTCATTTAGTATTTTTTCATTGTAGCGATTTTCTTTTTCAGTTGCGAACTTTGATTTTCCTGCCTGAGAGACATGCAAACAATATAATTCTCTCAAACCAGATCTCGGCTCACAACCCCAATTTACCTCAGTGAACCGATGCATATCGATTGCAATGTTTTCAGTAGAGCCTCTAAAACTCTAAAACCCTCCTCCAACAAACAACGTTCCGTCGTAAACACTCCGTGCCAACCCAGTATAGCATAAAGGTGACCTAATGAGCCATGCCTGGCTCGTCACAGAACACCTATCTCTGAGCTGAATATACGGCTGAGAGCCCTATCTCTTTTATCTCGCAGGCCTCCTTCTCTCCCCCACCTGCAATGGGCTAAAGGCCCATTTTCACCAGGCAGCAACAAGACAGCCATTGATCAGGTCAGTCTCATTACCCGGTGCTTCTCTCTTTATCCCGTCATCCCTCTCTCTCTCTCCCTCCCTCCCGTCCTCCCCTCCTCAGCATGCTAGACAGTCTCATTACGCTGTGTCTCTCTCTGTATCCCTCCCTCCAACACTCTCTCTCCCTCCCTCAGCATGCTAGACAACGACTACGCTTCATCTATTAGCATTAGCTCGCTAACCCCGATCCATGAGGCTGGGGCCAATCACTTCAACTCCCTCACAGCAGGGCGAGAAGCGAGCCAGGGAAGAGGACGGCTAAATCGCCTTGTCGATAGTCAATCGAAGCCGGTTGTCATAGTGCAGTTACAGTCTCGCCGTGGGGAGAAAGACCATCTGGGTGTTTTCTGTCTTCGGGGTTAGCTGGTAAATCCATCGGTTTAAATTCTATTTTTCACAGCGAACATGCAACGTAAACTACTGTCTGAGACGGTTTCACCTGGACGAGGTCAACTACCCTCAACCTAGAATATAAAAAACATCGAGCAGATGTAATCAGTCTTCATACTGTTGACGGAGCTCTAGTCCCCTTGTGCTCCATATAAATGATGAGGCATTATCCACTTCACATGGTATCTAATTTAGGGTCTGGTTACAGTACTAACTTCAACTTTGTCCCAGTTATAGCATTGTGACCTACTTACCGCCAGGATCCTGACGCTGTACTGAGCTCTCTACGCTGATAAGATTGGCATTCTGGACATAGAGGAGATATTAGGCTATTATAGCATTTCAGTGTTATTTTTTGTTAACCATACATTCAGTAGCTAGCAGATCGAGTGGTTATTGTTGCATTGTAGTATTTCATTTTGTCCAGTGTCTGGTCGCTGAGATGTGTCTAGTAAACACAGGCCTTCCCTTGACTCTGACCACCGAAACACTGTTTGAACTACACACTTCCCCTCCCAGATCTTCAACTCTACCTTCTCCATGTGCTATTTGTACTTCGCTTCGGACCAAAAATGGGAAGAGTTAAAGTTAACAGCTGGCAGAGGTTCACACGCACGTTAAACTGTATGTGAGCGTAGTCCCGGCCATCCAGGCGGTAGCTGCCAGTAACGGGAGGGCAGAGAGAGAAGGTCCCACTCTCCGTCGTTCATGAAGCCTCTCTTGTCCTTGGCTACTGTCTCTGCACTCCTCCACAGCGCCAGGTCCACCTCGCTCACTGGGAACACGAGGGGGGGGGGAGAGGGGCAGAGTTTACAGGGCTGTCACTCGACAAGGCCAGGGGCAATACTAATATATGATTGTCATTTTTGTTGTCACTTTTGTTATTAGATGATGATGTGATTGTGTTGTTGTTGATGCTGCGGATGATGTGATTGTTGTTGTTTATGTTGTTGTCCCAGTCGAGGCGGACCTGAGTGAAGCCAGCTCCTGAAGGTGAGGCTGCAGTTCTGCTTGTCGAAAGGGAACGCGTACAGATCCAGCGCGCAGGACGACACCACCTGGATGGGCATGTAGTTCTTCACCGTCCCGGAGGAGTTCACGTAGACGTAAGGGATGGCCGGAGACTTCCCTGCATCCACGCTGGAGGAGGACAGGAGGCAGAGAACGAGACGATCTAACCTCATGAGGAGGCAGAGAACGAGACGATCTTACCTCATGCATCACAAACACCATCTCCTCTCTCAGGCAAAGAGCCAGATGTTAAATGTTTTAGAGCCAGATGTTAAATGTTTCCTCTTTAACTTAGGGGGGTTGTTTTGACGATTCTGACAAGAGGTTATGTGACGAAACGCGAGTAAGAATGTTTCACATCTCTGTGGTGTTGGATGTTTGAATGGGTGTGTGAACAGCGTCTGGGTTACAATTCGCTGATGATGATGTCGGGGACCCAGATGGCATCAGAGGAGAGGGAGATCTCAGTGATGCCATCAAACTCTTCTGGATCCCAGACGAGGAACTCGTCCGTCCAGATCTGACAGACACAGGAAAACAGGGCCAGTTCACATCTTGGCTGTCAAGAAATAATTAAGCATGCCCAACAATTAACAAGGTTTTTTGTTTTATATATATAACATGAGAGGTACTATTGTAGCATGCTATATTTCTGTACTATTGTACTGGACTGCACACTAGACATGTCCTGTTTCCACATCCAACCTGACTGAATCTTTCTGTAAAAAGGACAAACAACAACAGCAAACAGTTTTGACTCAGAGGTGGTTATGAAACCTTACAGTGATTAAGCCAGCAGACTCATATCCGGACACCACGACTGTCTCGACCATAATGAGGCTCCTGATTCCGTTTCCATTGAGCTTTTCTATGTCCTACAATGCTTTTTTCCACCCATAATGATTGTAAGAATTGTAGGTGTTATTATTTCCTTGAGGTTGTCATGGCAATGAGGAGGATGTACATGGAGGAAGCTTTTGTTAATGCAGATTCAGTGTGAAGAAGATGCAAACCTGTCGATACCAGATGCTTGTGGTGACTTTCTGGGTATGTCCGTCCTGTAACAAAGTGACAGTTTGTTCCAGGATCTTTAAGTAATAGCTTTCATATCCTTTATTCTCAGTGTGATTAGACGTTTTCTAAATAGAATATATACTGATAACCTAGGATCTCTTGTTACGTACACTACTGATACATTGATAATGGACCTTACAATGCATGTTCTGATAATCTAGTCAAAAGGTTTGATAATCACTACAATCATATTCATGTTATGAACTACTACTATCTTCTTAATTCGGTTGTGTTCACCACATCCAGGAGGGACTGCAGGAGCAGGTCTATGTAGATGAGGGTGGGACTGGTCCAGTTCTGCACCGGCCTCACTCCTCTGTCATAGTTGCGTAACAAGGTTCTGGTGAGCTGGTTCAGGGCCGTTCTCTTGGGCTTCTCAGGAACCATGACAACCGAGGAAGCTACAGAGACAGAAAAATGTAAAATGGAAGAAATGTTTAAGTTTGACATTCTCCTGCAACTCAGATATGTAGGCTACAGAACCATTATAGATGGCTCATGACCACATTCTAAAATAAATGATGAAACATCAATGAAAGAAATGAAAATGCATTATTTAATATCAATATAACATTGAAGTAGGCCTATAGGAATTTACAAGAAAAGTAATGATAAGATGGTTTATTTTAATTATGTCTAAATTAACTTTAATTGGAATTCGTTAAAGGCAACAGACAGTTTCAAATGAACAATGTAATTTTTACCCACACAATGTAATTTGCCTACGCTAGTAAAAAAAAAAAAAAGCATGTTTAGCACTTTTATTAGCGCCTTAAGATTTGTTGAACCTTTCCTGCAAATCCATAGACTATAGCTAGACGGATTTACAATGTAAGGCAGTGTTAATGAACACGTTGTATCTCATTTACATTCATATTTCATCTCAATAAAACAAAACAGATTTTCCCTGATATTTGCATTTGATCGTAATAATAACAGATGTTACCTGAGGTGAACAGCAGTAACCACAGCAGAGTCATCTCTGGTGTTCTGGTAAACAGGCAAAGATCCAAGAATATCTTTTAAATTGGACCCAATTCTCTTCTTTGAAAAGCTATTATATCCGAATCGCTATTATATCCGAATCTAAGAATATCTGTTCGTGTAGATAATAGTTTGTGTTTTCCGGCCGGAGCCAGATATACTACTTTGTTTATCCCTGTTGCCACCAGAAATGTACTAGTGTGCAAAGTTTGGGTGCTCTCTGCATTGATTTTCCATTAGCCCGCTCTGGTAAGGTGATATCTAAAAAAGGTTAGAGGAACATCCATCTCTAGGGAGACTTTTTTTTCAAACTCAAAAGCACTGTTCATTGGAGGGAGTAAGAAACACTTCACATATATTACTAAAATACTGTCATTATCCTAATACATATTTTAACACAATAAACACTTTTGCCACATTCGCAGCCTTCATCACTAGTTAGTATTCTCAGGTGTTTCTAATATCGAACTTTGGGGACTTTAATTATGTATTTTCCAAGGATATCTGCTGCTACATTTCTGTTCCGTTACTGAGTCCGAGTGGTCTGCGTTACTGGACCGCGCACGTCAATTGCGCGCTCCCGGTTTTTCTTTGACATGCGAAGAAGCGCAGGCTCTCCTGGTTCGTGTGTGGGTGTTTGACAGATGGAGTAAGTCTGACTCGGGACTATAGGAACTAAGGAAAAACATCAAGATATTCGGCCTCTGCTGCCATGAGAGTCGAACAGCAGATTGAACATGGAGAGAACTCAACGAATTCGGTGAGCTCAGAACCAGAGTGCAACAAGTTAATTTATGATCTAACCTTGCACGTGAAAGTCAACAGCAACTAATCAAAAACACTCTTACAACTATTTTAGTGATAAGGAGAAAATACAAAAGGTATTTTAATGTGGGCGGTGTTTGACGTTCATTACAGTTGGTAACGACTAATAATACTTAGATACCCGAAGAAAGGCCCATTTTTCACACGTCATGTCGGCTGTATCAGTGTTTTGTTCCACTAACCAGGTCATACTTACGGTGGCCGACCATCAATACAGTAATTATGTAATGTTTAAGTCCCCAAATTATAGGCTACGGGCGTGTTACCTTTGCTTTAATTTATGAAAAAGGGATACAAAAGACCTTACAGGGAGTGGAGCTTGCCTAACAGCCTGACTTTACATCAAGAATATAAATGAAGTTGTAAACATCGAAGTAGAAGTCTCTTCTTCATCCAAACTCAGCATTCCCCAGACTTCAACAAGGAATGACCTCCACCTGAGTTTTTGTTCACAACCAAGAGATGTTTGGTGTGTGTGTGTGTGTGTGTGTTTGTGTAAATGTCTGTTTTCTGGCTCTGTTAGAAACACTCACTGCTTGTGTCAGTCCCAGAGGCACGGTGAGTGGAATGATAACAGGAGCGCTGCTATCCATGTCAAGGGCCCAAAATAGAGCCTGACTGAGAGAGAGAGAGATCACACACAACCCAGCTCTCCATATAAGTCTGCCTCCTCCCAGCTCGATGTGTGTGTGTGTGTGTTTGTGTTTGTGCGCAGGGAGAGAGAGGGGGGGGGGTCGTCTGGTTGTCTTGACAAAGTTACTCTGACATTTCCAGCTGCTAGTGCGTAGAGGAAACTTTATATAGCCCCCAGCTGGTCCATATTCATCTAGCTGTGTAGGGCTGAGCTAGCATGTCAGCCTGGCTGCATGACACGCTGGATTTAGGCTGACTGAACATAGGTTACCTTTAGATGAGTCACTGAAGACTAAGGTGGCAGGGTCGTCTTGATAGTCATACATGCACACATGCAGATCAGTCATACAATCACAGCCTGGGGTCTGAGGAGAGAGGTCCGGTCTGAGGCCAGCAGTACCTTGGTACCCCGGATGTTGCCATTTCAATTTCTTTGGCTCCAAATGTTTCGTCTCAAATTAGTTTGCCTCGATTTTTTTCGAGGCAAACTAATTTGAGGCGAAATTTGTATCTACATTATAATGTACTCAATTATTGGTCAGCTTGTTTGCTAGTCGTTCATGTTAACTCACATAAATAATTGGTCTGTCATATTTGTTCCCTATGTAATGTAACATGACTTTCTCAGTTTCTAACAAAAATCTGGAAACGGGAGAGATCTCTGTGAGGGCGACCTGTTATCAGTCGATGAAAAAAAGCGAGAAACCACACAATCTGAGTGTAGGGTTAATAAGAGAGCAATAACTAAGGGTTAACAACCTGTTCTGGTTATTAAACATCACGTTTCTAACTTCACCGGAAGTTCTAGATCTGGCCTGGCCGTGATAGTTACGCAGGTTACCTCTCTTCACAATGTGTGCTTACTTACTTACTTTGTGTTCTTTGATCGCTCAAATACATTTAGCCGTGAAAACGAACTGTTTGGCCCCTGTGGTGTTAAACTGTGATAAGTGAACGGATGTGTTGGGCGGCCGCGGAAATATCTGAGCTATGCAAGTGGGCCGCAGTGTGGGAAAGGTCGGGAATGTCTAAAACGTTGAGTTGACTTTGTGTCTGTGTTCTGACAGCCCGTCTCTCCTGGTGTTGCCTCCAAGATGTTGATCAACCAGCTCCGAGAGATCACAGGGATCCAGGACGCCCAGGTCCTCCACACAGCCCTGAGCGTGAGTAGCACTCGCTTCACCCCCAGACCCCCCGGGCCCTGCGGGAGGTAACCCTGTGTGTGTGTCCTCTCCAGGCCAGCCAGGGGGACATCAGCCATGCCGTGGGACTGCTAACCGCTCAGTCTGCAGGGGAGGACCAGGGAGCCGGGGAGCTCACTGCCGCTGATGCCCACCAGGAGGCCTGGGACGATGGGAAAGGTAGGATTACTCTGGGGGAGGAAGGGAGAGGAGGAGAGGGAGGAAGGAAGGGAGAGGAGAGGAGGGAGGAGGGGAGAGGAGGAGCAGTGGGAGGGAGGCGTGTGTGTTGATGGATCCTTGTCTGCAGCTCCCCCTAAAGACGACCTCCAGACCGCCATAGAACTGAGCCTGCAGCAGTCCCAGGAGGAACAGGAGGAGGAGAGGGAGCTCACCAGGTACGTACCAGCCAGACCTCCCCAGGTACCCTCTGTCAGACCTCACCAGGTACGCTCTGGTCAGACCCTGGTGAGCGTGAAGGTGAGTTCCCGTGTCACTGAGTCCTGCTGTGTCTCAGGGCTCTGGAGGCGAGCGCGGAGGACAGCGCTGCCCGGGTGAAGAGGAAGAGGTGCGAGGCCCAGGGAGAGAGCTGCAGCCCTGCCGACTGGCTCCGTCAGGAGGGCTGGCCTGTGGGGCTCCGCAACATAGGCAACACCTGCTGGTTCAGCGCCGTCATCCAGGTGAGCTGGCCGGCACCTGGAACACCTGGCTGGCTCGGGCCTTCTCTGCTTCTTTGTTTGGGGATTGGGACAGTTAGAGAAAGACAGGAAAGCCAGGGGAGTGAGAGGGGATCATGGACCGTCCTCTGGGGGTTTAGAAGTGTGTTGTAGCTTACATTTACATTTAGTCATTTAGCAGACGCTCTTATCCAGAGCGACTTACAGTAAGTACAGGGACATTCTCCCTGAGGCAAGTAGGGTGAAGTGCCTTGCCCAGGACACAATGTCATTTTGCACGGCCTGGAATCGAACCAACAACCTTCTGATTAATAGCCCGACTCCTTAACCGCTCAGCCATCTGACCCTCTTTCTCTTCAACTCTAAGAACGTTGTAACTCGACAAATACAAATAGTTTACTATTTGTATAAGTTAGTAAAGGACTTAAGGTCCATACTCAGAAGATGGAGTGACTCTATGCTATACAAGTGTCTTCTAAACCCCCAGAGGAAGTTCCCTGATGTAAAAGTTGAGAGGTATA
The DNA here is from genome assembly GCA_023658055.1 of Thaleichthys pacificus. NCBI lineage: Eukaryota > Metazoa > Chordata > Actinopteri > Osmeriformes > Osmeridae > Thaleichthys > Thaleichthys pacificus. The sequence continues at coordinate 1,092,470 of CM042877.1, forward strand.
TTGTTTTTTGCTTCGGCCTGCAAATTATATCGGACACATCTTGTCAAGGAAATATGACCTCTGCTTTTTATACACTGACTAATTAGCTTGAGCATGTGACAACCACATTATACTCTCAGTCACCTTTCAGAAACCTTTTTAGAAATCTGATAGGACGAGAAAGAACACTTAACCTCAAGAATAAAATACAACAAAACACTTTTCGGTTTGTCGGTTTGCGTCCAACTGCTGGAATCTTAGACTTTAAAAACCCTGTCTGTGTTCTCTGCTTGGCTTACTCAACTAAAGCAAACATTTCTGAGGATCACGTTTCAACTTGTTGTCGCTAACCAACCTTTAGTGTGCAAACGAAGTTAGCTGGACCGTCAGGAAGCCCGGGGAAGATGAGGAGTGGGCTTTTCTTTCCTAACGCAAAAAGCTTCTCGCTTTCACATAATTCTATTTAGAGTCCATTCCAGACTGAATTTAGCCCAACCTATCAGGTAGCTCCACTGAAACTCAAGCCTTCATTGATATTGATAGACTGCGAGGGGGTAATTAAATAGCACAGTGTTGTGATGATAGAGAGAGCGATGAACTCTGCAGCCGGGCTGGAATGAGTTTATGTCGCTAGATTAGACCCTCGTTTAGGAGGACTCGTTTGTCTTGATTTGGTTCAGATATGCCCCGATATCGATTAGGAGCTCAAAAAACCCCAAGGAAATATCATTAGAAGATAGGACTAATTACGTGAGAGGGAGAAGTCTGGAATGCTAAAGGTCGTGAGGTTGAACTTTCTGCTTTGTGAAACACTGATGATGTTTTGGTATCTGATTGAGACTAAGTGGCCACGTTTGGAAGACAGCTCGTGTTTCTGCGGTGTATCTTAGATCACTTTACTGTTAAATGTGAGATAAGGTATTGTTTCATTTCCTGGGGAACATGAAATATGATATCGTCCTTGGTATTAGTAGGTGAATATGTCTATACGGGTTGTAGGTGACTATGCAGAAGTCTGTAAATATGGCATAGAAGTCTTCATCTGTCCATAAAGCATCATGTCCACATACATACAGTACCAATCAAAAGTTTTGACTGGTACTGAACTAAACACCAAAACAGTAACCCAGGCCACAGTTACCCAGGTCACAGTACCCCAGGCCACAGTAACCAAGGCTACAGTTACCCAGGTCATAGTACCCCAGGCCACAGTTACCCAGGCCACAGTAACCCAGGCCACAGTTACCCAGGCCACAGTTACCCAGGCCACAGTTACCCAGGCCACAGTAACCCAGGCCACAGTTACCCAGGCTACAGTAACACAGCTGTGTTTGTGTTTCAGTCCCTGTTCCACCTCCCAGTGTTCCGCCGGCTGGTTCTGAACTACTGCCTGACAGAACGCCTGCTGGAGAAATGCAAGAGCCACTCAGTAAGTGGAGCACAGGAGATGTGGGTATGAGTGTGTGTGTGTTGTCATCTGACATGCCTGTGTGTGTGTGTATCTGTATGTGTGTGTGTGCTGTCATCTGACGTGTGTGTGTGTGTGTGTGACAGGACAAGAGGAACGTAGCCTTCATGCAGGAGCTGCGCTGCCTGTTCACTCTCCTGCTGGGCTCATCACGCAGGTTCATAGATCCCTCCGCCGCCGTCGACCTGCTCAGAGAGGCCTTCAGGTCCAGCGAGGCCCAGCAGGTATACACACACACTCACACACACACACACACACACATACACACACACACACACACACTTGTCTCCTGTAACTTGTCTCTTGTTTGTTCTAGGATGTGAGTGAGTTCACACACAAGCTGCTAGACTGGCTGGAGGATGCCTTTCAGCTGGCAGCCAATGGGAAGTAAGTCTGGGCTCGACATCACTTCAGAGAGAGGCTGACGTTGGGTTTGTTATGTTGATGTTCTGTTCTGACATGATATCTTATGTTCAGGAACCCTGAGGATAAGCAGGAGAACCCCATGGTTCAGCTGTTCTACGGGACGTTTGTAGCGGAGAGAACCATTGATGGTGAGTAGCAATAACATGTCTTTCTCTGTGATGAAAGACTCATCATCTAATCACACCTCTTCCACTTCTGATTAAGTATTTGGTAACAGAGTTATTAATGCAATATGCAACAATTTCAAAGATCATTTTTTATAAAGAAACCAGTCAATGTATTAGTCCCTAATCTATGGATTTCACATGAGAGAAATATGTCTGGAAATAATCCAGGATCTATTACACACGGGACGAAACAATCTACACTGTGCTCAGTTGTACAATGTGTATTTGAATATTTAGGTAAAACCTTGTCCAATATTGAGCAGTTTGGTCAGTACCCCCTGCAAGTGAATGGTTTCAACAACCTGGACGAGTGTCTGGAAGGTGCCATGGTGGAGGGGGAGATCGAAGCTCTGCACTCGGATCAAACCATTACGTCTGGCAGGGAGGTGAGCAACTTCCAGGTAAACAAAATCACAATAAAACAATGTCTACGTTGCAGAGTGTTAAAAAGAAACAGATGTGATGTTTCTCTGTTGCAGAGATGGTTCTCAAAGCTACCGCCTGTCCTGACCGTTTGAACTGTCCAGGTTTGAGTTCAACACCCAGCTAGGTCGCCCAGAGAAGATTCACAAGAAGCTGGAGTTCCCTCAGATTATTTACATGGACAGGTGCAGAACATGGGCTCACATCTCCTCAGGTCTGTCGGCTGCCCATGGGCTCGATTTAACCAGGTGTTTTTCCCTCTGCTGGATGTGTGTTGAACAGATACCTTCACAAGAACGTCCAACAGACCCACGACAGACGAGGAGAGGTGAGGAGACTGAAGGAGCAACTCACCGTCCTGCAGCAGAAACTGGAGTGGTGAGTTTACTCTGTCTCTCTCGCTCTCTATTTCTGTCTCCCTGTTCCTCTCTCTCTCTTTCTCTGTTCCTCTCTCTCTCTCTCTCTTTCTCCCTGTTCCTCTCTCTCTCTTTCTCTGTTCCTCTCTCTCTCTTTCTCCCTGTTCCTCTCTCTCTCTTTCTCTGTTCCTCTCTCTCTCTTTCTCTGTTCCTCTCTCTCCCTTTCTCCCTGTTCCTCTCTCTTTCTCCCTGTTCCTCTCTCTCTCTTTATCTCTGTTCCTCTCTCTTTCTCTCTCTCTCCCTCCCTCAGTCTCTACTTTTAGTTGTGTGATATATTGTTTTTGTAATATCCAGTTCCAGCCTGGCCTCACTGTGTATAACCTCTCTCCAGCTATAAGAACTATGGCTCGGGGCCTGCTAAGTACCCCCTGGCCGACATGCTCCAGTACATGCTGGAGTTTGCCACCACCAAGCCCACCAGCTTGTCCCCAGCCGAGGATGTGAGGCAGGCCTCCTCCTCCCCCACGCCCCAGGGCCCCCCGGGCACCCCGGGCCCCCCACACCCGGACCCCCACCCTGACGACAGCATGTAAGCACCCCCACCCTTGGGGATTTTAATTCAAGCTTTTCGGTTTCCTTGAGTTGTGTCGTCGGGGCGCGTGTGAAGCCGACCCGGTAAACACATCCTGCCTTTCTGCATCTCAGTGGTCCATACTAGGAATTGAGAAGCTTCCGGTTTCTGCTGCTTGCTCAATCAAGTGCTTTCTTGCGTTTCGAGATTCTTACTCAACCTCCGGGTCAGACCCTCCAGAGTAAACATGCTGCGCTGTGGTCCTGCTGTGTGTGTGACACCATGAACAGACTCCTGAGCAGGGAGAAGCTTTCCCATGTGAAGCAGCTTCAGCACAGCTCTGGTCCTCCTGGTGTCCATCCTCACCATCAGGGAGGGCAGAGTCAATAGACGTTTTTAGAAAAACTCACAAAAGGTTGTGAAGCGTAGCAGTACCTTGTTAGCATTATTGTATGATGTAATTACAGGACTCTCATAGAAATGATGTAAGAGATTGATTACTGATCAATAGATTAAAAAAAAACTGTTTTATCCTGCCGGCATCTCTCTAGCCACCCTGATCCCGGGGCCCCCGGGTCCTCGGACCCCTCCTCGTGCCAGCAGAGGACCCCCATCTACAAGCCCTTCACCCAGTGCCGGCCCCCCATGGACATGCCCCCTCACCCCGCCCCCCACAGTGTGTCCGAAGAGGAGCTGCGCTCCATCAAGTCCTGCCTCGTCCGCTGGAGGAGCGAGGTGGAGAACAACATGAACGGTAATCTGAAGCCGTCTGAAACAACCGCATCATTCATCTCCATCATCATTCTTCTTCCAGTGAAGCTTGTTGGCTGCATGAAGTAGCAGTTACCATGTTATGTCTAGAAAGTCTGAGCGTGTGTGTGTGTGTGAGTGTGTGTGTGTTTGCGTGTACTTGCCGCAGGTGCACTAAATAGATCTGTGTGTGTCTCACTCTGCATTTGTGTGTGTGTGTGTTCTCAGAACTAAAGGCTAGCATCGACAGGGTCAGTCAAGCGCTGGAGGGCATGTACCTGTGATAACAGTCTCTGTCAGGTAGGATCCTCATCTCTCGTCTAACCCTGTCCATCAGACTGACCCCTCCCCCCCACACACACACCTCCACCCCCACACACACCTCCACCCCACGCAGGTCCTCTAGGCCAGCCAGGGCCACCCTCATCCCTGTCTGTGTCTCCACACAGGTGTGTCCCACACCGACACACAGCACCATGTCAGCTCCAACATAACGCTGTCTGTCAGACGACTTGTAACGCTCTGGGATTAAGCCTAACACGTTCCACAACAAACCGTGAAGAAGAAAGGCTAAATATGACTTTGTATAGTGATTATCGGCGGTGGTTATCATTAGGGGTTATCGGCAGTAGCTATCATCCGTGGTTATCATCCGTGGTTATCATCCTGGTTGGTTATCATCAATTGTTATCGTAGGTGGTTATCATCAGTATTTATTATCGGTAGTTATCATGGGTGGTTTTGTTGCTTGCAGGTGCCGTACCGGCTCCACGCGGTGCTGGTCCACGAGGGCCAGGCCTCAGCCGGACACTACTGGGCCTACATCTATGACCACGCCGGCCAGCGCTGGATGAAGTACAACGACGTCCTGGTCACCGAGGCGTCCTGGGAGGAGCTGGTGCGAGACTCCTACGGAGGCATGACCAACGCCAGCGCCTACTGCCTCATGTACATCGACGACAGGATGCCCAGCCTCATCTCAGGTAGCCGCGCCCTGCGGACGCGTCCCTCCGCCTTAGAGGGACTAGTTTACGGGAGGTGTCACGTCGGTAGAGATGCACAGTAGGGTGTGTAGCTTGGCACAAGGAAGGGGATATCGGAAAATGTATGAACTGTCGGGACAGTTCATACATTTTCTAACTATGGGGGAGTCAGGTGGCTGAGCGGTTAGGGAATCGGGCTAGTAAGCTGAAGGTTGACGTTTCGATTCCTGGCCGTGCGAAATTACGTTGGGTCCTTGGGCAAGGCACTTCACCCTACTTGCCTCGGGGAGAATGTCCCTGTACTTACTGTAAGTCGCTCTGGATAAGAGAGTCTGCTAAATGTAAATGTAACTATTCCTTTCCATTTATATATAACGACCGGTCTCTATAGTAACTTCTAACATACAGACCAGTGTCTGTGTTCTCAGACGCCCTCAGTGACATCCTCCTGAGAGCTGTTTAGATGATGTTACTCAGCGTCAGTTTGATCTAAATCGTTGTGTTTATGCTGTCACTTCCTCTCCAGAGGACACGGATGATGAGACGGGTCAGGTCCTGCAGGGCCTGGACTCCCTGCCGCCCGCGCTGCGGCGCTACGTCCGCGAGGACAACCGCTGCTTCCAGCTGGAGCTCCGAGAGTGGGAGGAGCAGTGCTGCCAGCAGCCAATCACGCGGGAGGAGGGGGGCGTGGCCGCCCCGCCCACATCGTCCAGACCCACAAGCCCCGCCCCTGCGACAGGAGAACCTCTGGGGGCGGAGCTGGAACAGAGCCCGGTGACGGAGGAGGAACCGGTGGTGGAACCGCTGAAGGAACCTGAAGGTTTGTCCTGGACTTTGAGGATGTATTTTGGGGTCTTTTTTTATGCTGTGATGGACAGTTTGTAAGAGAAGTCTGACAGGAAAGGCAGGGAGAGAGAGAGAGAGGCAAGGACATGCAGCAATGCCCCAGGCGGGATTTGAACCCAGGCCGCTGTGGTAAGGCTTCAGCCTGGATTTTAGATGTCACAAATCTGGTTGGTGAGGGTCAAAGTTCATGTGGAGTTACACTAACGCAGTTAGGTCTTTAAATAGGAAGTGTATCACTCTGGCGTTTATGTACCAACTGATTACATCAATCAACCCCCACAGACCGAAGACATACTTGTGTATACTCCCTATACACCTAACAGTTGGCCTTCTATATTTACATTCTCTATGTGTGTGCTGCTGAAGTTAAAAGCATCTGTTAAATTACCAAACTGTGGTGTTGATGAGCTGTTTCTCCCGGCGCTCGTCTAGAAGCCCCCACCCCGCCGGAGGCTGCCCCCCCCAGCCGGACCCCCAGCCCTGGGAGAGACCTGCCTGCTGCTGCCCCCCCTGGGGCCCCTGAGAAGGAGGCGCACAGCCAGGTGTGTGTGTGAGGGGGGCGGGGGGCGGGGGGGCTGTGTGGGTGTATCACTGTGTGTTTGTGTGTCTGTCTGTCGGTGTATGTGTGTTTGGGTATGTGTGTCTGTGTGTGTCTGGCTGTGTGAGTGTGTCTGGCTGTGTGTGTGTGTGTGTGTGTGTGTGTGTGTGTATGTGTGTCTGTGTGTGCATCTTTGTAGAGAGTGGAGAGGGGCTGTTAGGTATATAGGTCACAGACGATCTAGGCCGTGTGTTCTATATACACAAGTGTTGCTTGTTAGTTCTCCTGCATGGTACTGCTCCCAAGGTGCTAGCAGATGTGTTTTCAGCATAATGATAGCCTGAGTCACTGGTATTAGTAGTAGTGTGTGTCCTAATAAACTAACAAAACCCCCATGGTGTGTACCTGGTTGTGTGTGTTTGTCCTTGTGTGTCCCTGACCTGCGTTGGAACCCTGCGCTCCTGTCTCCACGGGTTGGGAGTTTATGTTTGTGTTCGTGTTTTCACCTCATTTGTTATTGTGCGCTTGTTATATATGTGAATGTAGTCGAGTTCCCTCCCTCCACCCTCCCTCCACCCTCCCTCCACCCTCCCTACACCGTCCCTCCACCCTCCCTCCACCCTCCCTCCACCGACCCTCCACCCACCCTCCCTCCACCCTCCCTCCCTCCACCCTCCCTCCTGTCTGAAGGGCACTGAGCTCTGCCAGACATCTTTACATTCCCCATGCTCAGGTGGCAGATATGGGGGTGGGGGTGGGCTAGTTTATCTCCCTAGGGGTGGGGGCAGGAGGATACTTTAGCTGTCAGAGTGGGGGGAGGGGGGGTAGGAGGGTCACTAACAGACCCAGTGTCTGGTCAGAGAGTTCAAGTAGTGTTGAACTACCCTGTTCCACCCCTCCCCCCGTAGCTGCAGGGGGAGACAGAGAGAGACCAGCGCCAGGCTGGAGTCTCTCCTCTCACCCAGGAAGGTTCTCCTCTGGCCTGGGAAGGTTCTGCTCTGGCCTGGGAAGGTTCTGCTCTGGCCTGGGAAGGTTCTGCTCTGGCCTGGGAAGGTTCTCCTCTGGCCTGGCAAGGTTCTGCTCTGGCCTGGGAAGGTTCTGCTCTGGCCTGGGAAGGTTCTCCTCTGGCCTGGGAAGGTTCTGCTCTGGCCTGGGAAGGATCTCAGGGTGTTTCTGGGAATGATCGAAAAACGTTGTTAATGTGCTGTCTGACCCGAGTGTGTGTTGTGTGTGTGCATGAGAGCTAACTGTAACATGGAGATTAACTGGGTGATTCCGTCTGTTGTCTGGTTGTTGAAAGTGGGTCGTACAATATTACGTTGATGACATAAGCTTATATAAGCGTTGTGTTTGGGTACTTTGTCCTGTTTCTGTGGCAGAGGGCCTGTAGACTGAGTGATCTCTCGGATCTACCTGAGGAAGCTGCTTTCTCATTACTGGGGATCATGCTCTCTCTAGTGGCCATGTTTGGTAGTGGTCCTGAATCCACAACCACTGACTTGATCACTGATACTGCAGAGAGGGCATAACCTAAACCCTAACCATAACCTTATCATCGATATCATTTTATAATTATTCTAAATCCCTCCCCCCTCCCTCCCTTCCCTCCTCCCCGCCCCCTTCCCCAGCCTCCCCCTCCAGAGATGAATTTCACAGCAGACGCTCGCCCCATCTCCCCTCCCTTCCCCTCCTCCCCCGCCCCCCAGACAGACCCCCAGGCCAGCGAGGTCGAGGCGGGCGCCCCGGGGCCTGACTCTGGGGCCGAGGCAGGCGAGGCAGGTGAGGCAGTCCCGGGCCGGCGGAGGCAGACGTCGGAGAGCGCCGTGTCGGAGGTGGAGATCCCCAACGTGGGCCGGATCCTGGTGAGGGCCGATGCAGACGGATACAACGAGGAGGTGAGGAGGGGGAGGGGGGGAGAGGAGGGGGGAGGGGGGGAGAGGAGGGGGAGGGGGAGAGGAGGGGGAGAGGAGGGGGGAGAGAAGGGGGGGGAGAGGAGGGGGGAGAGGAGGGGGGAGAGAGGAGGGGGAGAGGGGAGAAAGGGGAGAGGAGAGAGAGGAGATAGAGGGGGAGAGAGAGAGGATTTTATTACATCTTCGCTCACATTGAGCTGAATGAAGTCATTGTGTGCATTTCATCTCAGCCTTCAAGAGCGTCTCTTCATCGAAGGTGACTGATTGGCTGCTGTTGATTGTGGTGTAAGCCAGTGTTGTGATGTGTGCAGATGATGCTGACCCCAGCCATGCAGGGAGTCATCATGGCCATCGCCAAGGCCCGCCAGGCCTTCGACCAGGACGGCCCCGAGGCTGGCCTCATCAAGGTGGGGCTCAAAGCAGCACACACCACCTTTAGAGAGGCGTGTCCAGGTGTCTCCCTAACCTCCCCCCCTCCCCCAGGCCTTCCACGAGGAGTACTCCCGCCTGCTGGAGCTGTCCCAGACGGAGGCCTCGCCCCAGGAGGACCCGCGCCTGCAGCACATCCTGGTCTACCTGTTCCAGAACCAGGCCCCCAACCGGGTGGTGGAGCGCACCCTGCTGGAGCAGTTCACCGACCGCAACCTCAGCTTCGACGACAGGTCGGCACAAAACTAGACACACGTGTCCCCCACAATGCATCTGTCCTGAAAAACACACTTACGATACCCTTCATTCTTTATGATAATTCTCTCCTGTCTCCTGTCTCCTCACGTGTCTCCTGTCTCTTCACGTGTCTCCTGTCTCCTCTCCTGTCTCCTGTCTCCTCACGTGTCTCCTGTCTCCTGTCTCCTGTCTCCTCACGTGTCTCCTGTCTCCTCTCGTGTCTCCTCTCCTGTCTCCTGTCTCCTGTCTCCTGCCTCCTCTCTCCTCTCTCCTGTCTCCTGTCTCCTGTCTCCAGGGCGATCAGCATCATGAGGGAGGCACGCTCCAAGCTGCGCCTCATCAAGCCTGAGGACATGGACATGGATGAGTACATGGTACGCTCTGCCCACCTCCACCCTCTGCCTGTCTGCCTGTCTGTCTGCCTGTCTGTGTGTCTGTCTCACTCTCTGCCTGTCTGTGTGTCTGCCTATCTCACTGTCTGCCTGTCTGTGTGTCTGCCTGTCTGTGTGTCTGCCTGTCTCACTGTCAGCCTGTCTCACTGTCTGCCTGTCTGTGTGTCTGCCTGTCTCACTGTCAGCCTGTCTCACTGTCTGCCTGTCTCTCTCTCTCTCACAGCAGTGGCATGATGACTACAGCCTCTTCAGGACGGTGTGTGCCCACCTGCTGACCGGCCTGGAACACTACCAGCATGGGAAGTAGGTGTTGTCATGACGACCCGTCTGTGCCCTACGTGACCAGCCTTGCTCGTCCGTGTGTGTTCACACTGAATGGGAATGTGTGTGTGTGCGTACGTGCGTGAACAATGTGGTGTCTGACTGCGTGTGTGTGTGTGTGTGGGGGGGGTGACCTTCTCGCATAATAAATCAAGCGAGGGTCTGTGTGTGAATGTGTGAGTGTGAATGTGTGAGTGTGAATGTGTGAGTGTGAATGTGTGAGTGTGAATGTGTGAGTGTGAATGTGTGAGTGTGAATGTGTACCTCTGTCCATAAGCATGGGAGAGTGTGTGTGTGTGTGTGTGCGTGTGTGTGTGTGTGTGTGTTAGTGTGTGTGTGCGTGTGTGTGTGTGTGTGTGTGTGAAGGGCTCTGTGTGTTGATCTGCTCTCACCTGGTCGTCATGGTTCCCCAGGCCACGGGAGGCGCTGAGCTACCTGTGCCACGCCCACCAGAGCAACGCCGCCCTGCTGGGCAGAGGAGAGAGGAGGGGCAGGGACCAGACCCTCATCGCTCTCTACCGGAGGAAGTGCCTCAAAGTCAGCTGTTCTCTTGTCACCGATGACAAACCAGTTGTTCTAGCTCTAGCATCTTCATCAAGACTGACATTGTTACTCTCCTCCCCCCCCCCCTCTCCTCTCCCCCCCCCCCTCTCCTCTCCCCACCCCCTCCCTCCCCCCCCCCCCCCCCCCCCCCCCCAGGAGGTGAATGACAGTGCAGCTGTGTTGTTCAAGGCCGCGGAGGCGGAGGGTGTGGAGGAGGGCGTGGCCATCATAAACGAGGCAGTGATTCCCTGCATGCACCTGATGAGCCGGGACACGCTGGAGCAGGACGACCTGGTCGTCATGGAGACCATACGCAATCAGTGGTGCTCCTACCTGGGCCAGGACCTGGACGGTGAGGGTCACCTGGCTGTGTGTGTGTGTGTGTGTGTGAGGGTCACCCCTGGCTGTGTGTGTGTGTGAGGGTCACCTGGCTGTGTGTGTGTGTGTGTGTTCTAGACAGAAAGTCTAAATCCCTCCCTCCTTCCCTCCCTCCCTCCCTCCCTCCCTCCCTCCCTTCCCCCCCCAGACTCCCTGCAGGAGAAGCTGGGAGAGTTTCTCCCCAGAGTTCTGGACTCTTCAGCAGAGACGGTGGTGTTGAAGGACCCTCCCACAGTCCGGTCCAGCGCCCCTAACGACCTCTGCAGCCGGCTGGCCGCCGTCATGGAGTCCATCCACAACGGCGCCGTCGTGAGCGTCAAGTAAGGCTGCCCTCTGCCCCGTGAGGTCAGCAAGGTCAAAGGTCAAACAGGAGCTGAAACGCCACACCCAGGCCTGACACCAGATATGTGCCACACACTTTAACTCATAGTGAAGTTTGTTTTTTATATATATAACTTTTAAAATGTGCTTTCGCTATATATTCTTTTTTTTTAAGACGAAATCGTTGCTACACTGATGCTGAGTGTCCCGAGGCAAAGCTGAAAGGCAGGCGGTGTTTCCTGAATGTGCGTAAAGGTTTTTAAAGGCAGCGTGTAAAAACTCAGACAGGTTATACTTCAAGCTGCACAAGTGAAATAAATAGTATTTTTATAGTCTTGTAGGATTGCAGTGGAAGACAGGGTCTTGGAGACTTGGAAACAAAGCTTCGCTAAACCTCCCTGTTCGTGTTTCATGATTCGTACGTTTCACTCCTACTGTGTTTCCACTTCTTACAATCTGTGTTGAAGCTCAATAAACTTTTAAACTTTCCTTCTCTGCCTTTCTTCATTTCTTGCTTTACTGTCATTTGACTTTTTCAGTTTTCTCATTTCCAGCTACAAAATTCTAACATTTCAATAAAGATTAGTCGGAAAAGAATTTGTGTGTCTACAAAGCTTTGTAGTGGATGTAAAACCAAGGTGTCCGATACCTTCTCCCTGCCACGCACACACACACACAACCTCAAACCTCAACTAAATATGACCTCAATATCACACGGTACACTGGTGTTGGTGATGTTGTGGTGATGGTGGTGATGTTGTGATGGTGTGAGCTTGAGTCCTCATAGCTGCTGTCCTCTCCTGACCCTGCTGGCAGATTACTAGCCTACCATGTTGATGTGATCAGACCAGTGGTGGAGGGAGGAGGGAGGGGGGGAGGGGGGAGGGAGGGGGGAGGGAGGGAGGGGGGGAGGAAGGGGGGAGGGAGGGATGTAGGGGGAGAGGGGGGGAGGGAGGGGGGGGGGGGGAGGGGTCGAGGGGGGGATGGATGGAGGGAGGGGTCGAGGGGGGGATGGATGGAGGGAGGGGAGGATGGATGGAGGGGGGGGAGGGAGGGAGGGAGGGAGGGAGGGAGGGAGGGAGGGGGGGAGGCCAGCAGGCTGCCCTTCAGTCCTCAGCTGGTTGCTTGGCACCCTGCCAGTTTTCCTTGTCATCACCGTAGAGGCGATGAAACACCCGACTCTAATAAACCACCTCTGTTTTCTCCCCTTCAGCAGCTGCTAACTCTCGCGTGGATGACGATCTGCTGCTGACCACACCTGACATCTCTGAAGGTAGGGTTAAGTTGCTGCTTCACCCCTCTTCTTCTGGTGTCAGTGTGTGATCTCTCTTGTCATCAATCCAACAGCCCTTCAGACCCCTTCAGAAAGGGCTCCCTTCACTGGCCGGTGTTTCTTCCTTTTGTGTGTGCTGTGGCTCTGGGAATTCTGTTTATTATCGGTCCTCTGCTGGTATTTATTCAATTCAGTATTGTAGAAGGAAAATCTGAGTTACAGTGCTTTTTGATATCTGCCATTTTAAGTTTGGTGGTTTACGGTTGATCGACCAAATGTTTTGGAAATTGTATTTTTCTTAAAATTATCTAAGAATTGTACTTAACAATTGATGAAACTATTTTATTGCATAATATTTACGTGAATAATTAAGTGGAATCAAAGCCATTTGAAATGAAAATTATGTGATCAAAAATTCCTACAAGATCCTGTTTTCAGGAGGGTTTTAGATTAAGTGACAGTTGTAAAATCCAGTACCTCCTTACATTTGTATTCAGTATTGCAGAATATAAATTGTTTATATAAATTGGTTAATCTGACATTTGTCTGCATGACCCCTAGCTTCAGTGAGGTTCGGATCAATCAATACTCGACATGTCTCTGCCGCTGCCCTTCTCTAAGTAAATCTCAACACTGAAGGGAAAAGTTGAACTTTAACGGCACGTTTGTTGAATTCCACCTGCTCCGCTTACAGTCAGAGCTCATGAGTCGACTCTGTTTTTCATTTTCTCGGCACAGAAATATGTTGAGAGTGGAAACCTTTAGTGTGGTTGTCTTTTTGACCCTGAGGCATCTGCTTCTCTGTGGCATCAGATCCAATATTGGTGTGTGTCCAACTGTCTGCATGCCACTACTGGTGTTGTTTTACAGTCACAGACCACCACTCGTACTACGGTACACATGGAACTGTACGCAGTTTGTTTGACCACATCTGGGAAAAGTTATTATCTAAACCCTTGCAAGTAAATCTGTAATCTCCTCAAATCCATCTCCATGTTCCTTGGTTTTTCCCAGATTAATTTAGAGGATCAGTAATAATCTCCAAAGTTTAATTAGTTTCCGCATGACATGAGGGCGATGATATCCCTCCAGTGTCAGACTGAGATGATTTCAAGGATCTCGCTCTGAAGGGGATGGGATGGGAGGGGCGTTTGTGAGGAAGGATAGTTGCTAGTGCAGAAGGACCATCTGGTGAGTGTGACCCTGTTACATCACACATCCACGGCCTAGTCTGGTCTTCTGGTCATCTCTCAACCAAGACACATGAGAGGACCGGAGAGTATCAAGACTTCAGATGTTTACTGACCTCTCTCCTCAGGCCCCTCTCATCCAGGTGTAGCTGCAGGCAGTCATGCAGATCAGTCATCCAAGCACAGCCTGGGGTCTGAGGAGAGAGGTCTGAGGCAAGCAATACCTTGCTATCGTTATTGCTTGCCGGATGTGGCAAACTGAATTCTTTCAAAACATGATCACTGATCTGCTTCCATACTACTCAACCAAACAACATGTCCTCGTGTGATATACGACTCTAATCCCGACGTGACATGCTTGTCTTTGCATCAATCCCTTACTTCTGTTAATCTAATTCCAACATGTTCCATCTGCAGTGGAATCGTAAACCCAGGACTTACGACTCAGTCTGATTCTCTTGCTGAAACAGGAAGTGTTGGCTGTGTGATGGTGTCTGTCACCATGAGCAGCAGAGAGGCACTTCTGGAGGAACAAGACGGAGACAACAGGAGTCTACAGAGGATCGATCCTCGGAGGAACTCGATTCCTCCGGCACAGACTTTGACGGCGAAACATCTACTGGCCTACCTCCCTAGACCGCCCCCAGACTCCGCCCGCTACACCCCATACCCTAAGAAGGTACAGTAGATTAGATATACCTGTAGAGGTCCCTAAAGGTGAAAGATCCTTTTTATGTCGTCTTTGTCTTGCTTTAGGTCCAGACAAAAAACGCCCAGGTAATGCACACCTCCAGGAGAGCCTCGATCATCCCAAACACAAGCAACCACAACTACTACAACTTCCCCATGTTCCTGTCTCAGCAGGGGGTCGCCCCCAGTCAGCAGGGGGTCGCCCCCAGTCAGCAGGGGGTCTCCCCCAGTCAGCAGGGGGTCGCCCCCAGCCAGCAGGGGGTCGCCCCCAGTCCCACAGCCCCGAACACCAGCAACTATGACAACATACCAGCTTTATCCCTCCAGCAGTCCCCCTCCATGCCCCCCTCCCTGGACGCCCCCGCCCCCCTGCAGGACCCGGAGGACCCCCCACACGAGCCGGACGCCTGCCAGCTCGCCATCCAGACCGAACCGCTCGAAGACACTCCCAAACCCCATCGCTCCAACCGCGGCCGCCACATCAAGCGCTTCAGCTCCAAGTGGAGCTGCAGCAGTCCCTCTGTGGCCGGGCACGACCACGGCAACCACGGCCCCGAGGACGTGGCGGCCAGCGTCCCCGGAGACAAGGCTCTGCGGCAGCGCTGCAAACTCCTCGGGGACGAGCGCCCGTCGTACGGCACAGCGAGCCGGCAGCAGCGACAGCGCTACGTCACCAAGGACGGGAAATGCCGGGTGAACCTGGGCCCCATCGAGCACAAGAGCCGCTTCCTGTCCGACCTCTTCACCACCCTGGTGGACCTGAAGTACCGCTGGTTCCTCTTTGTCTTCACCATGTGTTACATTGTCACGTGGGTGGCCTTCGCCGAGATCTACTTCCTGGACGCCTGGCTGAGGGACGACGTGAACCACGTCAACGACCCGCAATGGCTGCCGTGCTTCCAGAACGTGGACAGTTTCCTCTCCGCCCTGCTGCTGTCCGTGGAGAGCCAGAGGACCATCGGCTACGGGTCCAGGATGGTGACGGCCAACTGCATGGAGGGAGTGGTTCTCCTCATGGCGCAGTCCATCCTGGGCTCCATCATCGACGCTCTCATGGTGGGCTGCATGTTCGTCAAGATCTCCCGGCCCCAGAAGAGAGCCCAGACCCTGATCTTCAGCAAGCACTGCGTCATATCGGAGCGAGACGAGAAACTGTGTCTCCTGTTCCGCATTGGAGACCTGAGGGCGAGCCACATGGTCGACGCCAAAATCAGAGCGAAGCTGATTAAGTCCCGGCAGACGAAAGAGGGCGAGTTTATCCCCCTTGAGCAGTCGGAAATCAATCTGGGGTACGACACAGGGGGAGACAGGCTGCTGCTGGTGGAGCCCCAGACCATCACCCACGTTATCAGCGACAGCAGTCCGTTCTGGGAAACAGGCGCAGAGTCTCTGAAGAGACAAAGGTTCGAGATCATCATCATCCTCGAAGGAATTGTAGAAGCGTCAGGTCTGTTTTTAAAGTCTTCCGAAAACATTTTAAACTGAACCAGATTTCTTTTCCCAGGATAGCCATATTAAGATACGTTTAAATCCTCATCTCTCTTTGCAATGTATTCAACTGGTGATGTTGCTTTAATTGGGTTGCAGGTATGACGTGCCAAGCCAGGACTTCTTACACGGAGGAGGAGATACTATGGGGTCACCGCTTTGAGTCCTGCATGTCTCTCGAGAAGGGGGCGTTCCGCGTGGACTACAGTTCGTTTGACAAAACCTTTGAAGTGCAAATGTCTTCCCTCAGTGGGAGACAGAGGAGCGAGGAAGAAGTAGTATTTTAGGTCTGAATACTGGACATCAAATAAACAGATCGCGCTTTAAAGACTGAGTGTGAACCGGTCATTGAACCCAGAAGAGTTACTTCAAATAATGTCTTGAATGCTATAGGAATGCGTCTCAATTCAAGGCTATTCCATCATTTAGCATTTTCATAATACGTGTAGTGTCCAATTACTCAATAAAATCATTTTATACGATTACATTTTCATTCCAACACAATTTTACATTATTTAGCTTAATATCATTTTTACGTTGTGTGTACCAAAAAACCCTAGATGTTTTTGTTGTTGTTTTTTCCCCAGTCTGTAACAAGAATGATGTATGTTCATAACTAAAGATATCGTTCATCAAAAAAATCTGAATGTTTTCTATTGTTGTTACGATCTTTTGAATTTTGGGAACGCTTGTGGCTGGACCGGAAATCGTCATTTCCACATCTCGTTTTGAATCTTCGGTTCTCTTTGTGGAAATCGAAATGCATGGAGTAGGTTTTCCAGCCGATCATTATTTCGTACTTCGGACTCTCTATAGAACAAACACATATAAAGGGTGGTATGATCTTACATCACAGGGTTCTACCATACATGTAGCAATTGAAGACAATACTTCCGGAACCTCTTATTTTACCTGAGCCCGGTTAAAACGGCGTACCGGCTCACCGCGGGGTCGTCCGGGATAGCTAAACCAAATCTACAATGAGGCTTACGAGAGAGAGCGGGCTGCAAAAGTTCCGCCTGACTGCGACAACATCTGGTCTACAGTCTGAAGTTAACTTGCTATCCAGCTAGCTGCTGTAGCAAGAATGGCGTCTTTTGTTACAGAAGTGCTAGCAAGCTCTGGAAAACTAGAAAAAGAAGACCTCACCAACAAAATAAGCAAGCTGTCACGGAAAGTGGAGGAAACAAAGGTAAGCCTTGGGTAGCTTGTGCTAGCTAAGCTGTCAACCCTCGGTGGACCGAGCTAGGCTAACGACGTTAGCTCATAACTCACAGGCTAGGATTTGGCCGGGAGTTTTCAAGCACTAGTTAGCTAAAGCCACGTACAACAGTTCTAGCCATGTAGTTAAGATATGTCTTGATATCTAAAACAAGCAGCCAATCTCTGACCTTATGTATGGTTTTGTTTGCTAGCGATCAGACTATAGAAGAGTGTCGACAACCAACTTTGTTACTTAAGGATCACGTATGAACTTGCCACGAATCTAGAAGAGCACGACCCTGAGCTAGCTAGCTAGCTATCCAGTTAGATTTGACAAATAGCACAACTTCTGTCAACCCAGCTCTGATTATGTAACGTTAGCAAGCCGAAATCAGTTGCAAGCCAACGACGGTAACATGTAACACTTCAATTGACGTGTCAAACTTTAGTTTATGCATGAATGCTGATTATTTATACAGCATAGATTCCCTTGACGTTACTGAGCTAGACACCTAACTAATGAAGCTGTAATATCAAGATATTTGCTTTACTACAGTGAGCTACCCATATAGACATATGGCCTATACTGTCTTGCCGCTAACCATATTCAAGCTATGCCTGGTGATTGACAATACGTTTTGAACCAGTGTGTGACACGGTAACGTTGGATTGCATAGCCTGGTGAGGATTAGCACCCTGATGTGCTCTGTGTTCATCTGTACGCCAGGAAGAGGTATGCGACATGATCAACAAGAGATACAACGAGTTCCTTCCCAGCATGCAAGGGGCTGAGGCTCTGGTGGGACAGATGGAGGAGGTCTCCAGGGAGATCAGCACCCTCCAGAACTGCATCGAGACCGAGGTAAGACCCGAGGCTAGAAACGGATCTTAAGGACAGGCTATCAGCTCTGTATGCTTATATAGAGACCAGTTATGAACTGAGAAGCATGTTGAGCAAGTTCCAGATCTGTGTGTGCGTGTTGCGTGTGTGTTGTGTGTGTGTGTGCAGGTACAGGAGAACCTCCACGACGCTGTGACAGAGTATGCAAAGTTGAAACAGCAGCTGGAGAGAAACACGTCAGTAATCGCCATGCTCAGACACCTTGAAGAGGTAAACCTGTCCCTCCTCCAGACCCACCTGACACGGTGACATTTGCACAGAACAGTAACTCGTTTTTTTCCTTGTCAGTTTCACAACGCGATGGAGGAGTTTCACAAGGCTCTGCAGGAGAAGAAGTACATCCTCGCAGCCCAACAGTTAGAAAAGGTGAGATGTTCAGCTCAGTGGCAGAGCGTTTGAGCGCTGGCTCAAGAGCTCACAGGTTCAAACCCCCCCCTGTCCATGCTGCCTTCCAGGAGCAGGCCAGTGCTGAGGCTCTGAAGGCCTGGAAGGGTTCCCAGCTGCCGCTGCTACGCTCCCTGAGCGCTGAGCTCACCGTCCAGAGAGAGACCCTCATCTACCACCTGGGGGAGGAGTGGAAGAGCCTGGTGGTCTGGAAGCTGCCCCCCTGCAAAGGTATCGTCAGGGATTTGATCCTAAACCACGTACAGGGGGATTTGAACCTGCGACCCCTCGATTGATCTGTGGTTAAGAGCTCTAACCACTGAGCTATACCCATCCCTAACTACGGTGAAACCAGTGGGTACAGCTCAGTGGTTAGAGAGTCGGACTGCAAATCAAGAGGTTGTGGGTTCATATCCCTCCGTGTACATCTCTTTGGATAAAAGTGTCTTCTGAAAGAAAATATTCTTATTTTATATTTGTCCAAGCTGTTTGGGGCTTCTTGAATTATATATATATAAATAACTAAATAGCCAATGTCCTACACTATTTCCCTGCGTTGGGTTGAAATAGAAAATAAGATCTGAAGTGACGAGGCGTTGTGTCCCCTCGTCCTCAGAGCTGACGGATGTGACGTCGTTCCTGAAGACGGAGCTGCAGCTGAGCCCTGGGGGCCGTGACGACGCAGAGCCAGGCCCCTCCCCCCTGGTGTCTGGCCCCTCCCCCCTGGTGTGCTGCGTGCTGCAGGCTCTGGACATCCAGGGACAGCTGCAGCACAAAGTCAAGCTCTTCAGTAAGACCTCTCAAACACCTTCACTTCACATTTTATACATTTAGCAGAAACTTTTATAGTAGCAGGAGTAGGTACTTTATTGATCCAGTCTCTTTCTCTCTCACACTCCTCTCTTTCCCTCTCTCCCTCCCCCAGGCCAGGTGCTGTTGAAGTACCTGCTGAAGCCTCTGATTTCGTACCCGTGCCTGGGTGTGGAGGTGCAGGAGCAGCCGGGAAGGAACACTTGCGTGGTGCTGCAGAGTCAGGAGAGCTCCGCGCCGCACCCCAGCCCCTCCCAGGTCTACAGCAAGACCCTGCTGGTGCTCAGGACCCTGCACACACACCTGCTGGGTAAACACCTGCCTCTCACACTGTTGTGAAATGTGTCAGTCTGGGAATCTCATGGCTTGAAGTAGCTGTGCAGCTTGTATCAAGCTCACGTCCTGAGGGGAAACTGTGCTGTGGACAGTCTGTGTTGACAGCTTGGTCTCCCTGCTCTGCTCCCAGATGTTTCTGTGGGGGAGAAGAAGGTGTCTGCCCTGCTGGGGGACCTGATCTGGGCGGAGATATCTCACTGCATTATACACGAGTGCCTGTTGTTCTCCATACCTGCCAACAGCACGCAGCTGGAGAAATACAGCGAGGTAGGTGATCAACAAAGTGATCTGCTGCATGAGTACCACACATCAGGGACCTGGGTCTGCTGCATGAGTACCACACATCAGGGACCTGGGTCTGCTGCATGAGTACCACACATCAGGGACCTGGGTCTGCTGCATGAGTACCACACATCAGGTACCTGGGTCTGCTGCATGAGTACCACACATCAGGGACCTGGGTCTGCTGCATGAGTACCACACATCAGGGACCTGGGTCTGCTGCATGAGTACCACACATCAGGGACCTGGGTCTGCTGCATGAGTACCACACATCAGGGACCTGGGTCTGCTGCATGAGTACCACACATCAGGGACCTGGGTCTGCTGCATGAGTACCATCAGGGACCTGGGTCTGCTGCATGAGTACCACACATCAGGGACCTGGGTCTGCTGCATGAGTACCACACATCAGGGACCTGGGTCTGCTGCATGAGTACCACACATCAGGGACCTGGGTCTGCTGCATGAGTACCACACATCAGGGACCTGGGTCTGCTGCATGAGTACCACACATCAGGGACCTGGGTTTGGAGCAGCTGTGCCGTGTGTGTCCAGGTGATCCAGGAGACGGAGGAGTTTGAGAGGAGCCTGAGAGACATGCAGTTCCTGAGCGCCGACTCCACAGAGCTGCTGCGCTACGCCCGCGACGTCAACTCCCACTTCGCCAGGAAGAAGTGCAAAGACGTCATCGTGGCGGCGCGCACACTGATGACCTCAGAGATGCACAACACCGTCAAAGTACGGGAGGGTCGGGGCTGTTTAAAGTTAGGCTACCTTTTTATTGTTAGAATTTTCACACTGATAACATCTCCTAATGACCGTCGACCCCAGGAAAACAGAGCTTGTCATCACACCAGAGCTTGTCATCACACCAAGCCTCACCAGAAGTGTGTTTGTCTTCCACCAAGATCAGCCCAGACACCAGGCTGTCCATCCCCAAGCTGCCGGAGCAGGCGGGGGGCCGGGGGCCCCAGGAGGGCTCCAGGAGGGGCCCCCAGCGCGAGCCCGCCCAGCTGGAGAACGTGCAGCAGCTGGGGGCGGGGAGCCTGCGTCTGCCTGAGTGTCGGATCAGTGAGTGGGTGCAGCAGCTGATGGAGCTGGCCCTGCGCACGCTGTCAGAGGCTGTGGACAGCTCCAGCCGCTGGTGGGTCTCCCCACGCACCGCCAGAGAAGCACGCTTAGAATGCTCACAGAGTGGATAGAATGCTCACAGAGTGGATAGAATGCTCACAGAGTGGATAGAATGCTCACAGAGTGGATAGAATGCTCACAGAGTGGATAGAATGCTTACAGAGTGGATAGAATGCTCACAGAGTGGATAGAATGCTCACAGAGTGGATAGAATGCTCACAGAGTGGATAGAATGCGTGTAGAGTGGATAGAATGCGTGTAGAGTGGATAGAATGCTTGTAGAGTGGATAGAATGCTCACAGAGTGGATAGAATGCTTACAGAGTGGATAGAATGCTTACAGAGTGGATAGAATGCTTGCAGAGTGGATAGAATGCGTGTAGAGTGGATAGAATGCGTGTAGAGTGGATAGAATGCTTGCAGAGTGGATAGAATGCGTGTAGAGTGGATAGAATGCTTACAGAGTGGATAGAATGCTTGCAGAGTGGATAGAATGCGTGTAGAGTGGATAGAATGCTTACAGAGTGGATAGAATGCGTGTAGAGTGGATAGAATGCGTGTAGAGTGGATAGAATGCTTACAGAGTGGATAGAATGCTTGCAGAGTGGATAGAATGCTTGCAGAGTGGATAGAATGCGTGTAGAGTGGATAGAATGCTTACAGAGTGGATAGAATGCGTGTAGAGTGGATAGAATGCGTGTAGAGTGGATAGAATGCGTGTAGAGTGGATAGAATGCTTACAGAGTGGATAGAATGCGTGTAGAGTGGATAGAATGCGTGTAGAGTGGATAGAATGCTTACAGAGTGGATAGAATGCGTGTAGAGTGGATAGAATGCGTGTAGAGTGGATAGAATGCGTGTAGAGTGGATAGAATGCGTGTAGAGTGGATAGAATGTAGATAGATTGCTTATAGATTGTAGATAATGTCCTAGATATGTGGACCCAAAAGTTAACATCCACTCTCTCCTCCCCCATCTCTTTTCCAGTGCTACACAACTGTTCTTCACCGTGAGGAACATATTCCAGCTGTTCTACGACGTTGTACCTACATATCATAAGTGAGTCGTTTGCTTCAAGGCTATAAAGTTTTTTACATCGTTAATAAACTTTCTTTCTGCACAGTTCAAGTCAGGACGAAGCCATTAGAATAAGGGAATACTTTGACTAAATCCCTGTCTTGATCATTTATGTACATCTTATAACATCTTATTTGCCCTTTTTAATGAAGACCTCCAAGTTTCCTTGAGGCCATCTCAGGAACTCATTTTTCATTCTCCTCCCCCCCCAGGGAGAACTTGCTGAAGTTCCCCCACCTGGCAGCCATCCAGCATAACAACTGCATGTACATAGCCCACCACCTGCTCACCCTGGGGCACCAGTTCAGACCTCACCTGCCCGAACCGCTCAGCGAAGGAGCCGCCACCTTCGTAGACCTGGTGCCTGGCTTCAGGAAACTGGGTAAGGGAGGGGAGGGGCAGGGCGGGGGTGGTGGAAAGGTGGGGAGGGAGAGGAGAGTGAAAGGGAGAGAGTTCGATACTCCTACAAATGTGTTTCCCCTCGCTGACTCTCCAGCCGTGTTCCAATGCAGAGATCCATACAGAATGTACCACTGAGGATCAGGGTCTCCATGTCTACCCAGGTGCCCAGTGCTTCCTGGCCCAGATGAACGTCCAGCGAGCAGAGATGCTGGAGCGCCTGTCCACCGCCCGTAACCTGGCCAACCTGGACGACACTGACAACTACACAGCAGCTAACAAGGCTGTCCGGCAGGTAAGTGTCCCAGCAGGGGGTCTGTTCACATGTTTACGGCTCCCAGCAGGGGGTCTGTTCACATGTTTAGGGATCCACGTCCAAATGAATCCTGGATGGATAACAGCCACCGACAACACTGCAAAGACACATCTTGCATCTGTCTCCTGCCTGCAGGTGATTCACCAGCTGAAGAGGCTGGGGACCGTCTGGAAGGACGTTCTGCCCGTAGACATCTACTGCAAAGCTATGGGAACGCTCCTAAACACAGCCATATCTGAGGTCATGGCCAAGATCATGATGTTGGAGGTAAAGTTCACGCTTTTATTCACTAAGTCTTTTGCATTCGTTTCGGCCGACGCAAAATCCCAAGGTCTACGAAAAGGAGTATTTGTTATTGTTGTGTTTGGTCTGGTGTGTCAGGACATCTCCACTGAGGACGGAGAGAACCTGCACACGCTCTGTCAGACCATCATGGAGGAAGGACCTCTGGTGTTCACGCCGCTGGCTGAGGACAACAGGAACAGGAAGTACCAGGAGCAGGTTCCTGTGTACGTGAAGAAGTGGATGACCTTCAGGGAGCTGGTGATGATTCTGAGAGCCAGTCTGCAGGACATTGTGGACAGGTACCAGCACTGCAGCACTGCTCTCACCCTGCGGCCTGCCTGACAACCAGCCCGACAACCAGCCCACCAGTAATAAATCATGTGCAGTGTTTCCCCTAGGTTTACAGCTTGGGGGGGGGGGGGGTGGCCTCGGGGGGAATGTCCCTGTACTTACTGTAAGTCTGCTAAATTACTTAATGTAAATGGAACATAAGGCCATTTCGTTTGTTTAATAAAAGAGCAAGCTATAGACCTGTTTTATAGGAAAGGTAACCTTAAATGACTTATTTTGTGATCTGGCGCTATATAAAAATCATACAAATTAACTTGACCTTCCAGGGGGGGGGGCGGGGGTGCCGTTGGGGGGGCGGGGCGCCCCCCTAATATAATAGTAGGGGAAACACTGATGTGTGTGAATGTGGCACAGGGCGGAGGGTGCCTCTCTCCATGCGTTCTCTCTACTATCACTTCTGTTAGTCGTTGGATCTTTAATGAGTTTTTTCTTCTTCTCTCCCTGGTGGATGTTTGATGCGGCATCCAGGTGGGCGGAGGGCAAGGGGCCGCTGGCGGCAGAGTTCTCCGGCTCGGAGATGAAGAGCTTGGTCAGAGCTTTGTTCCAGAACACGGAGAGGAGAGCGCTGGCTCTCGCCAAAATCAAATAGATTCGTACTCTAAGACTCTTTCGCTTCTGTTTGGACAAACGAGAGCTACATGTATGCTGAATCAGAAGAATTCTGATTCTGATGTATGCTGCCAAACTTCTCCCTGTCTGCACATTAAAACATGCTCATTGAAAGATTTGTTCACGCTTACTTTTCTTAAGTTGTGAAGTACATTTCAGTTGTATTCAATTGCTATTGTATATGATGTAACTATTTTGCATATAAACTGTAGCTATGAATGAAATAAGTTTGTCTAATGATTGTTTATTAATCAGTAATTCCTCTACATTCAGAAAAATATCATGTCCCCTATGAAAAATGTGGTCGAGAATAATGTAACATTAAATCGTAAATACATTTTAATCTTTGAACCATTAAAATATTTTTTTATATGTATTTAGTCGTTTCGTAAGTTATCAATATTTTCCAAAGGGACTACATTCACAAGGACATCAAACTACATCTCCCAGCGCACAGGTCTGTTTCCGGTTTTCTATGACGTCAAATTTGAGCGACTAGATGCATGTCGAAGTCACTCGGATATCCACGCTGTTCAGCTGAAATATAAAACATTCGTGATAGCATCAAGCATTTGTGTGGCTATTATCCGTAAAGAATAGTTTATTGTAATTATGGAGAAAGGCAAACGCCCCGGTTCATCTTCTAAGAAGAAAAACCCGTCAAAGAAAAACGACACCAGTGATCCTGTAAAAAACTTCGAGCTCTGGAAGAAAAAATACAACAAGACGAAAACACGAGTCAAACAGGAGAAGAAACAGAAAAGGAAGCCGGAATGGCAGGTGGAAAGAGACAATATCCAGAGACTAGTGAAGAAATATAACGAGGTAACCAGTCATGGTTTATTATGCAGAGCTTAATAGCTAGCTGACTTAACATAGACCTGGACTGAACTGCTTTTGACTGCTCCTGTTTTGACAATATCCCACCAGCGTCATTGAACTGTTAATAATACTAGTGACATCTTTGTTTTTGTCATCTAGATAAATGCCAAAGATGCGGTAAAGTTTTCAGACTTCCCCATCTCCAAGAACACACTCAGAGGTAACTAACGTCCTATCATCCTATCATGTCTCACCAATAGCTGATGGTCCGTGTCATTTGATGTGTACCGTCATCGCAATCTTATAGTAGGTTACTGTTCGGCTGACATAGTTATCAACATTGAGTTGTTTGTCCCCCAGGTCTAATGGAAGCTCAGTACCGACAGCCCACAGAAATACAGCGGCAGACCATTGGTTTTGCCCTGCAAGGAAAGGATGTCCTGGGTGCTGCTAAAACGGGTTCTGGAAAGACATTGGCGTTCATCATTCCAGTGAGTGAAACACGTTTAAGCATTAAAACGACCCCTAAAGCTGTGTGAAGTTACTTAAAAATCATCTGATGAATTAGAGCCATTTTGGACCTTTTGTGTAGAGTTGTTTTAGGCAGTCTTGCGCCATAGTGTTTCATAAGTCTCTTGGGTCATATTTTAGTTGGTTGAGTCCCTAGTGTAGGAGCAGTCTAAATCTACCAGGCACAGTGAACAAAAAAAGATCTCAAATATAGTGCAACAACTACATCTCAAGTAAAAGTTCATAGTACAGTGCAGTGAATTCCACGTCATATCATAAATACGTTTAAAAACATCCGAGCGCTCGTTAAGTTGTGCTGACGTTGACTGTTCAGGTACTGGAGTGTTTGTACCGTCACCAGTGGACGGCCGTGGACGGGCTGGGGGCCCTGATCATCTCCCCCACCAGAGAGCTGGCCTACCAGACGTTTGAGGTGCTCCGCAAGGTGGGGAAGAACCACGAGTTCTCCGCCGGCCTCGTCATCGGGGGAAAGGTACTTTTACGAGCGCCGCAACAGACTCTGTAGAAAATGTCACCTGGACGTCCCCGGTGTGACCCGCTGGCTTTCCTTTCACTGTAACACGAGTAAACAAACTTCCACGTAAGAAGAACCACATACACACACTCACGCAGGTGATTAGTCTGAGGGTATCATGTCTGCGGTGGTTTCAGGACCTGAAGCAGGAGTCGGAGAGGATCCATCGCACCAACATCATCATCTGTACCCCCGGGCGTCTGCTGCAGCACATGGATGAGACGGCCGCTTTCCTGACCTCTGACCTCCACATGCTAGGTACCCTCCCCTCCTCTGACCTCCACATGCTAGGTACCCTCCCCTCCTCTGACCTCCACATGCTAGGTACCTGGTGCTCTCCCCTGGTGTTCTCCCCTGGCAAAGGTGCTAGGTCTGCCTTTATAGTTAGAATGAACTTGGTTCCACACGTACACCTAACACACTTCCCTCCCTCCTCCAGTCCTCGACGAGGCAGATCGTATCCTGGACATGGGCTTTGCTGACACCATGAACGCCATCGTGGAGAACCTCCCCGCGACCCGACAGACTCTGCTGTTCTCCGCCACGCAGACCACGTCCGTCAGAGAGCTGGCGCGGCTCAGCCTGCGGGACCCCCAGTACGTCTGGGTCCACGAGAAGGCCAAGTTCAGGTGAGGGAACCTGGGGAGGAGCGTGTGGAGGGAGGAGAGAAGGGAGGGAGGGAGGGAGGGGGGAGAGGGAGAGAAGGGAGGGGGGAGAGGGAGTGGAGAGGGAGAGATAGGAGATAGGAGAGAGGGAGGGCTAAGAAGGGAGACAGGTAGAGAGAGGGGAGAGGGAGAGAAGGGAGGGAGGAGAGAGAGTGGAGAGGGAGAGATAGGAGAGAGAGGGAGGGTTAAGAAGGGAGACAGGTAGGGAGAGGGAGAGAAGGGAGGGAGGAGAGAGAGAGGGCAGACAGAGATGAGTGTGTTTTGTTTCAAGTTTAATATGTTGATCTTTTTCTCAATGAGTCAGCTCCTCCTGTTTCTTGAAGCTGTGTTTGGTGTTAGAGAGCTGTTGACATGGCTGATGCCAGGGCAGAAGAGAAGAGCTGCAAGACACTCCGGCTCAAATTGCTCAAAATACGCTTGGATAATATAATATCAGCATTTCTGAACCTTTTTTTTGTATTTGCTTTCCTAATCGACTTTGTTAATGTTTTTGCTGAATCACACAAGTACTGC
>CM042877.1:1124276-1204276 GCA_023658055.1 Thaleichthys pacificus
CAGAGGAAGACGGCGTGAGGAGAATGGTGATGAGGCTAGGGGACGTTCAGGATGGATGGATCCCCTCTGTGTGTGTGTGTGTGTGTGTGTGAGAGATGAGAGAGAGAGAGAGAGAGAGAGAGAGCCTGTGTTGTAGAACATAGAGAAAGCCTTCATGGTAAAACCATCAACAAACTTGCAGCTGTCATCTTCCTCCTGGGAGCTACAACGGCAGACCAGGACTGGTCTGTAGTACCAGCTAGCACAGGAGACCAGGACTGGTCTGTAGTACCAGCTAACACAGGAGACCAGGACTGGTCTGTAGTACCAGCTAACACAGGAGACCAGGACTGGTCTGTAGTACCAGCTCACACAGCAGACCAGGACTGGTCTGTAGTACCAGCTAGCACAGGAGACCAGGACTGGTCTGTAGTACCAGCTAGCACAGGAGACCAGGACTGGTCTGTAGTACCAGCTAACACAGCTTGCCCCTCCCCCCCCCCCCCCCTCCTCTCATCCCCAGGGAGGGAGGGTCTGGTCCTCTCTTCTGATTTGTCGAGCTTTGACCTCGAATTTACAGCGAACCAAAGAAAGATCATGTTGTCAGGGGGTCTGACGCAGCCATTTCAATATCAAGAAACATTCAACAGCGATTAAGATCACAATCTCTGATTGTAGGATCCTTCATGCATCTCACATTGATTCAGAGCTGAAAAACCTGCTGTCTCCCATGATCTCCAGCAATTAACAAGATAATATCCACTTATTGTAGCTTTTTATGGTTATGTTATGCATCTTTAGCCTAGAAAATAAGAAACACATTTGAAATAAATGGCCTTTTGAGATGAAGGCCTGCCTTTCATTCTGGGGGAACGGCTCAGAGGTGTGATTAGATCATGAGTAACTGCCCCCATGCGTCTCTCTGGGTCAAAGCGTCTGCTAAATGAAGACCTTGTTCTTCTTCTCTGGTTTCAGGCTGTTCTTCTTCTGTCCTCAGGGTGAACCCGGAGAAGCTTCAGAACGTGCAGCAGAAGCTGGAGGCCTTCCTCGCCCAGGAGAAGGAGCAGAAGGAGAGAGCCCAGAGGGTTTGTGTTTCAACTCAGAAATATGAAAGAATTGAAATAACTAAATGTAGAAGTGTGATCAGTAGCCGGGGTCTGACGAGTAGCACCTGCTGAATGATTCATGAGAGGAATCCCCTATATTGGCTTTTACAAATATATATTCTTTTGAAAGGATGGGCTTCTCAACTTCAAACTTTTTGTTCCTGGCCTGAAACACGGAACGAAAAGTGTCATAGCATCTGGAAAAGGTGTCTCATCTGATCAGATCTCCATTTTTACGGGGGGGAGAAAACGTGGAGGGTCGGATATAAATGTAGATGTTTTGTTCCTACAAGACGATGTTTTTTATTCTCCCTCTCATCACAAGCGTCTGTGATCTCTCTCTCTCCTTCCCTCTGCCATTCTCTCTCTCTCTTCTGCCCTCTCTCTCTCTCCCTCTCTCTCTCTCTCTCTCTCCCTCTCTCTCCCTCTCTCTCTCTCCCTCCCTCTCTCTCTCTCCCTCTCTCTCTCTCCCCTCTCTGCCATTCTCTCTCTCTCCCTCTCTCTCTCTCTCTCTCTCCCCTCTCTCCACATCTAACAGTTCTAGTGTTGACTGTCTCCCCTCTCTCCACATCTAACAGTTCTAGTGTTGACTCTCTCCCCTCTCTCCACATCTAACAGTTCTAGTGTTGACTCTCTCTCCTCTCTCCACATCTAACAGTTCTAGTGTCTCTCTCTCTCCCCTCTCTCCACATCTAACAGTTCTAGTGTCTCTCTCTCTCCTCTCCTCTCCTCTCCTCAGTGTTTTGTCTCCTACCTTCGCTCCGTCTACCTCATGAAGAACAAGGACGTGTTTGATGTGTTCCAGCTCCCACTCCAGGAGTACGCTGTGTGAGTACACGGGGGAGGCAGGGGGGAGGCAGGGGGGAGGCAGGGAGGAGGCAGGGGGGGGAGGCAGGGGGGGGAGGCAGGGGGGAGGCAGGGGGGAGAGGCAGGGGGGAGGCAGGGAGGAGGCAGGGAGGAGGCAGGGAGGAGGCAGGGAGGAGGCAGGGGGGGGAGGCAGGGAGGAGGCAGGGGGGGGAGGCAGGGAGGAGGCAGTGGGGAGAGGCAGGGGGGAGGCAGGGAGGAGGCAGGGAGGAGGCAGGGGGGAGGCAGGGAGGAGGCAGGGAGGAGGCAGGGGGGGGGAGGCAGGGTGGAGGCAGGGGGGAGGCAGGGAGGAGGCAGGGGGGGGGAGGCAGGGAGGAGGCAGTGGGGAGGCAGGGAGGGGAGGCAGGGGGGAGGCAGGGAGGAGGCAGGGAGGAGGCAGGGGGGAGAGAGAGTCGGAGGCAGGCAGGCAGAGCTAATCACGTGTTGCTGAAGTGTGTTGTGTCCTGACTGAGGTCTCGGGTGTTCCTGAACAGGTCCCTGGGTCTGGCCATGGCCCCCAGGGTACGCTTCCTCACTACAGCCCAGAAACACAGGCGCTCCAGGCAGGCCGGGGCGGAGGGGCGGAGGGGCGGAGGAGGAGGACCTGAAGAGCTTCAGGGCCAAGCTCCTAGGAGACGGTCCTAGTGTTCCAGACTGCAGAAGCTCAGACAGCGAGGAGGAGGAGGATGATGAGGAGGATGAAGAGGAGAAAAGACCTAAGGGGCTCTTTGGTGCCGAGGAAGAAGAGGAAGATGAAGATTTGAGAGACTTGGACCTGCTGATGGTGAAGAGGAAGGATGTCTTCAGTTTGGAGGAGGAAGACCAGAGTGATGAGGTAAGACTGCCCCCACACGCCCCGTCCTGCCCACCCTCACGTGTAGTCAGATGGCTGCAGGCTGACACCTGGGTCCATCTGCTTCAGGCAGACACCTGGGTTCATCTGCTTCAGGCTGACACCTGGGTTCATCTGCTTCAGGCTGACACCTGGGTTCATCTGCTTCAGGCTGACACCTGGGTCCATCTGCTTCAGGCAGACACCTGGGTTCATCTGCTTCAGGCTGACACCTGGGTTCATCTACTTCAGGCTGACACCTGGGTCCATCTGCTTCAGGCAGACACCTGGGTTCATCTGCTTCAGGCTGACACCTGGGTTCATCTGCTTCAGGCTGACACCTGGGTTCATCTGCTTCAGGCTGACACCTGGGTCCATCTGCTTCAGGCAGACACCTGGGTTCATCTGCTTCAGGCAGACACCTGGGTCCATCTGCTTCAGGCAGACACCTGGGTCCATCTGCTTCAGGCAGACACCTGGGTTCATCTGCTTCAGGCAGACACCTGGGTTCATCTGCTTCAGGCTGACACCTGGGTTCATCTGCTTCAGGCAGACACCTGGGTTCATCTGCTTCAGGCAGACACCTGGGTTCGTCTGCTTCAGGCTGACACCTGGGTCCATCTGCTTCAGGCTGACACCTGGGTTCATCTGCTTCAGGCTGACACCTGGGTTCATCTGCTTTCAGGCTGACACCTGGGTTCATCTGCTTCAGGCTGACACCTGGGTTCATCTGCTTCAGGCAGACACCTGGGTTCATCTGCTTCAGGCTGACACCTGGGTTCATCTGCTTCAGGCAGACACCTGGGTCCATCTGGTTCAGGCGTGAGCTGGCACCAAGGTCTTCTCTTAGATTATTATTACTACAATCGCTAAGACAGATCTGCCTAATGGGCCTGGCAGTGTATAAACACGGACCTGCCTGCCGTTGAAACTTTGAAACCCAGTTTTCAAACCTCCAGCCTCCAGTGTCTGCTTTCTATGTCGGTCAGAAGGGGAGAAATCTACCAGGAGCACAATTGTGTGTGTCAGTGATTGAACTCGTGCCCACGTTTGTGGGGGGGGGGAGGGGGGGGAGTCTGATGACTGGAAGTAAAGAAAGAGAAATAGGTCTCCTCGAACCCCTTCTTGGTTATTTTTAGCGTTGGAGCACCTCAGGGCAAACAAATTGGGCTAGCTCCCATGTGAAGCAGGAAATAACCCAATCCTGGTCATCCTGTGGAGAGACGAGCTTGAGGGTGGAGAGGGTTGGAGAGGAGAGGCTGGAGAGGAGAGGCTGGAGAGGAGAGGGTGGAGAGGAGAGGGTGGAGAGGAGAGGGAGGAGAGGGTGGAGAGGAGAGGAGAAGGTGGAGAGGGAGGAGAGGAGAGGGTGGAGAGGAGAGGGTGGAGGTGGAGAGGAGAAGGTGGAGAGGAGAGGGTGGAGAGTTTGTAAAGAGGTCAGGAGGCATTTTGCTTCAATGGCCTGCTGCACAAGGCCCTTCCTCTCTCCTCCTCTGCCCTTCTCCTACCTCCTCTCTCCTCCTCTGCCCTTCTCCTACCTCCTCTCTCCTCCGCCTCCTCCTCGGTGATGTGCTCACGGTGTCTGGAGGAAGTGTGTCTCGCAGAAGCGTACACCGACGCGTCTCTGGTGGAGGAGTGGGAGGATACGAGGCATGATTCAGACACGACTCTCTCTCCTCTCTCCAGCTCCAGGGAACACCGCTAGTCTCTCCGTTACTATGGTTTTATTGGAACGGTGGCTTTTGTTGCATACGTTTACCAGGGGTTTTTCTGCTTTTGGAGGTGTTGGTGCGGATGGATCAGACCCCCACAGCCAGTGGGAGATGAGAATGAGTTGTTGTACCTCCAGCTGTGTCAGGGGGGGTGATGTGGAGAGAGTGACCTTGCTTTACAGGAGAGGAGAGAGAGAGAGAGAGGTCAGGGGTGGTGATGTGGAGAGTTACCTTGCTTTACAGGAGAGGAGAGAGAGAGAGAGGTCAGGGGTGGTGATGTGGAGAGTTACCTTGCTTTACAGGAGAGGAGAGAGAGAGAGAGAGAGAGAGGTCAGGGGTGGTGATGTGGAGAGTTACCTTGCTTTACAGGAGAGGAGAGAGAGGTCAGGGGTGGTGATGTGGAGAGTTACCCTTGCTTTACTGGAGAGGAGAGAGAGAGAGAGGTCAGGGGTGGTGATGTGGAGAGTTACCTTGCTTTACAGGAGAGGAGAGAGAGAGAGAGAGAGAGAGGTCAGGGGTGGTGATGTGGAGAGTTACCTTGCTTTACAGGAGAGGAGAGAGAGAGAGAGGTGCTTCACCTCCTTCACCCAGCAAACTTGCGTTGCTGCGGCTGGACTCTGTTCAGATCAGTTCCCTCAGACACAAGTCCTCTCCCCCATCACCCCCCCTCCCCCATCACCCACCCCCCCTCCCCCATCACCCCTCCCCCATCACCAGAACATCCACAACCCTTCCCCTCCACGATCTTCATGCCTCACCCAGGCCCAGATCAATTCTGTTGAACATGAAAGTAATTTATTTAGATAAAGGACTTTAGATAAAGACTCTAAGTTCACCACACGTCTTATTAAAAACCTTCTGCTTGATATCATTGGTTATCGTAGTTCGAATACCGCCTGTTCTCCCTGTAGGTGAGGTGTTGAGGTATTGGTTCTGTGTTTCTTAAAGGGATCGATCAGTGAACACCGAGCCCTGCCCCCCCGGCGCCCCCCCCCCCCCCCTGCAGTTTGTCCTGGCGCAGAGTCAACGTGATATGGTGGAGACAACATTTCCTCTCACCCTGACTGTAATTTGATTGGCACCAGTCCCACACGCCCCGCCACTCCCAGCACAGAGATTTGTCCTTTTGGAAAAGCAGCTTTTTGTGCGGCGAGATTGATCGAAGCAATCTAGTGAGAGCAGGCCTGTCATCCTCTCAGCTCCCGGGACAGACGGGTCACACCACAACTTCTCACAGAACGCTCTGCCACGGAAACTTCCATTATGCTAATTGCTCTCGGCACCCTTTAACCTCTCTGCTGTTGCCCCATGTCCCCTTCCAGGGTTTAGGAGACTTATTAAATGTTTTACAAGTCCCTGGTTCTCTGCAGGTGAGCAGGGCTGTGTGGGACCTGAGTAGCCTCACCCCTCCCTCCTCCCTCCCCCCTCCTCTCCTCCTTAACGATGGTGTTTGGTTCGGTTCAGTACATTGATTGATTGATTGATTCCTCCAATGATTGGTGAGTGTCTGATCTCCACTCCAGTCGATTAATTGGCCGTGAGCCATGCCTGTCAGGACGTCGCCGGGCGACAGGGAGAGGGATGCTCGCGGAGCTGAGCTGTCCACACAGAGAACAAGCCATAAATCAGGCCTATCCATGAGCCAGGCTAAACTTTTACTCTCATGGCACTATGAGAACGTCTTCCAAGCAGCCATATATCATTATGCTTTATGTCTTGAATCAATCTGTGGTGTTATCTCAAGTGCTGCGAAGAGTGTGTGTGTACATGTGCGCACGCATGTATGAAGTTGTACGTTTGAATTAACCGTTCCCAAATATTTCTTTTTTAAAAGATGTGCTTCACTGCAGCGTGTCTCGTAGCTCCATCAAGATGCCCTTTCTATCACCCAGCCCAGCCTCTCCCCAGCCCAGCCTCTCCCCAGCCCCAGCCTCTCCCCAGCCCCAGCCTGTCCCCAGCCCAGCCTCTCCCCGGCCTCTCCCCAGCCCAGCCTCTCCCCGGCCTCTCCCCAGCCCGGCCTCTCCCCAGCCCGGCCTCTCCCCGGCCTCTCCCCAGCCCGGCCTCTCCCCAGCCCAGCCCGGCCTCTCCCCAGCCTGGCCTCTCCCCAGCCCAGCCTCTCCCCAGCCTCTCCCCAGCCCAGCCTCTCCCCAGCACAGCCCGCCCTCTCCCAAGCCCAGCCTCTCCCCAGCCTCTCCCCAGCCCAGCCTCACCCCAGCCTCTCCCCAGCCCCAGCCTCTCCCCAGCCCCAGCCTCTCCCCAGCCTCTCCCCAGCCCGGCCTCACCACTTGAGACATTTCTCCTCCCAGAGTTCATGCTGGAAGTTGTTGAAAGCCGCGCTCCTAAACTGGGATTAAACGTCTCTCCCCTTTTTCATAAACGATGAAATGAAATGCAAAGATCTTTAGAGTCTGAGAGAGGGGATTTTATTTTTTTTATTTTTTGCAAGATGCCGATATTGAATTTCTTTTCAAATCTTTTTTTTCTGAGACACATTTCTTCAAGGGGCGCATAATTCCTCCATTAAAAATGCAGTGCAATAACCTCACACTCAAAGACATGTCAGCGCTTCATTCACAATCCTCCGCGCTCTCCGTTTCTCCCGTGTGAAGCACTTATTAAACGAGGAGATTTAAGGAAATGAGGTCTAGAGGTGAACCTTCCCTGGGGTTTTTCTGCTTCAGGAAGATGAGATGTGAGAAAATGGAGGCAGGGTGTGAGAATAGCTAATGACTTCAGGTTTGATTTCAGAGTTGAAACTGAAAGATCCTGTGGATGTCTTTCGCTAATGACGATCTGCTCCGTTTTTTAGTGACCTTGACAACACCCCAGAACGCAGAGATTGGATTTCCGCGGTAACAGAACACCTCAGACATCACGGCCTCCTGCTCGCGTCGCTTGTCTTCCCGCAATCCTTTTGTTGCGCAGAACCATTCATTTCATCCCTTAATCTATTCCAAACGGCTTTGAATCGAATTCTTAAAATTGATGACGCTACTGCTGGCTAGTTGAATACAGTCTTGTCTGCAGAACAATAACGGAGGAATACAAAGGGAATTTGGGATGGATTTTTTGGTAAATCACTCATGAGACGAATGGAGATGATGAGAACAATGACTATATCCTGTCTGAGAGGGCTGAAATGCAGCGTCTTTATCTGTGCCCGAGCGTCTCTACCCTAAATCAAAATCAAATGTATTTTACACGCAAGCATGTGTGTGGGGGAGGGGGGACAGAGAGGGGAGAGCAGGGATTAGAGAACGCCAGGAGCCTACTGGCCCGTTCTCATTTGATAATTCACAAGTTATTTGTTTTTAGGATTTGTGGAAACTGTCCAGAGGACGTTTTCCGGGCCCGACGTTCTGAAGGACCCTCGGTTCATACGCTCTTATCGGTTAAACCTAAACGATGTTCATCAGCGCACCCACGGGACAAATAGCATTATTTATCGAACCATGAAATGCATAACCTTGCCAATTGACCCCCGATTCGTCAATATATGGTTAAGCGAAGCACGCAGGCGTAAATTCTGTGTTAAAAACGAGCAGGCCTGATAACGAGCCAGAGATCCAAGCATCGACTCGCAGCCCCTGGTCTTTCTGGAGCGAGCAGCGCTGTCGTTAGAATCCGCCATGCAGTATTTCTGCCTGGCGCAGAGAGCCAAGTCAGCAGACTGCGTCGCGTGTTCATCTCAGATCATATTCCAGAGGTTTGTTTTATTAACACCTGAGGCAGGAGGGCTCTCTATATTACTGTTAACGGGAGAGGGCTTGGCTGGTACGTGCCAAGAAAAGTACATTTACTCTTGGCCACAGTGAGGAAACTGAGTTCATGTGGGGCAAACAGCTCTTTATGAACAAAGAATTGGCGCTGCGTTGTGAATGTTAAATCTGGTGTTGTAGTTGATGTTCGTGGCAGCCAACAGCAAACACATAATCTGAGTTATCCTTTGTTGTTGAAATTATGAGGCGAAAGGTCAAATTATTTCATGTTATATGTAGTCCTTGGCTTGCCTTTGCGAATGTTTGAAAAATCTGATGTTTTGAAAAAGGTGTGAAGAGAAATCTGGTGTTTACTGGGACACTCACCGCCAGACACTGTAGGATAATGGGAAATGACAGTTTAATTTGAGAATGAAAGTGCTTCATAGAAGAGTCGCTACCTGAAACAATGGGAAACAGGAAATGAAATTTGTCACGCGGTTCTTCAATCTGCTGCAGCAAATGGACAGGGGCCAGATTTGAGCCTTTTCAGTTAAAAGCCCCGAGATTGAGAATTGTTTCAGGGAAAAGATCCCTCTCAAAGTTGATTGATTCTGTCATCGTGTTCTGAGATTTCTCCTCCTCTCTCTGTCTGCCTGCTTCTCTCTGTGCGCTAGGAGAGTGACACCGATCTCAACACGAAAACAGAGAAGGAGACCAAATTCAAGGACGCCAAGAAGGCCTTGAAGAGAAACTTCCAGCTGAACACCAAAACCATCTTCACGGACGACGGACAGGTTTGGACACATATTTTTGGACACGTGAAAGCGACACATATTAACAGTGGCTTTTCCCCCTCTAGGAAGTTTATCTAACAGCCTTTAAACTCTTAGTCTCAAAGGTGTGTTTAGTTTGAGCCTAAAGAGTGTACTCTCACAACCCTAGGGTTAGGGTGGACGTACAAGCCTGGAACTTGTATTTGTGTGGTGTGTGTTGACATGAAAAGTGAAATATCCCTGTTGGTAATGACCGCATGTTGACCCCTCCACCCACCTCCCCTCCACCACCTCCCACCCCCACCACCCCTCCACCCCTCCACCATCCACCCTCCCTCCCCCACCTCCCCCCAGGTGGTGCAGCAGTGGCCTCCTCTCCAGAGGACGGCAGTGCCGGTGGAGGGCGATGAGGAGCAGTCTGGGATCAACGTGGAGAAGGCCAGGGAGCGACTGCGTCTGGAGGATCAGGCCTTCGACAAGCAGGAGTACACCCGCAAGGTCAAGGAGAAGAAGAGGGTAAGAGGCTGTGGAAACCTGGATTCAAAGGTTTTAAAGTGAACCGGGTCTGTGTGAGCTTAATCAAAGAGGCCTGGGTTCGAATCCGGCCCGGGTCCTTTGCTGCATGTCTTCCTTCCTCTCTCTCTCCTTCCTTTTTCCTGTCTACCTTGAACTGTCCTGTCCCAGAAAGCATGAAAATGACCCATTTATATATATCTTTAAAAACCGGTTCTGACTGGATGCTGTTCTAGAAACCAACAGCAGAGTTCCCGAGCTAAACCAGATCACTGTCAGTCGCAGGTAGAAGATTCTGGGATGAAAAATATCCCAGCTGTCGTTCTCTCTCACATACTCACCCCCCCCACGAACAACACACTCGTTTACACACGCACACGGTTTTACACACTCAGGCACACACACACACCCCCTCCGGTCATTAGCTGAGAGTGATTGAGGCAAGGTAGAGACCAGCTGGGTCTCTGGAATGACGACAAGCAGCTGCTGTTGCTGACGGGAGCAGAGACTAGGAGACCAGACTAGGAGACCAGACTAGGAGACCAGACTAGGAGACCAGACTAGGAGACCAGACTAGGAGACCGAACTAGGAGACCAGACTAGGAGACCGAACTAGGAGACCGAACTAGGAGACCAGACCAAGAGACTATACTAGGAGACCAGACCAGGAGACCAAACTAGGAGACCAGACCAGGAGACCAAACTAGGAGATCAGACCAGACCAGGAGACCAGATCAGACCGGACCAGGAGAACAGATCAGACCAGGAGACCAGATCAAACCAGATCAGACCAGGAGACTGCCTAGCATTCGACAAGCTTCACCACGGACCCCGCCTCCTAGATTAAATAACCTCTCCCTGAAAGAAGGCTAGGCAAATGACTAGGCAGCTGTTCCGACCCCCCCCCCCCCCCCCTATGGACCCCATAATGACCAGAACCATTACACTCCTAGCCCCCCTCCTCCTCCTCCCTCCCTCCTCCTCCTCCTCCCTCTCGCACAGGAACGCTCTAGAACACGCGGAACGGATCAGAAACCAACTGCAGATTGTTAAACCCAACAGCTTCACTGCTTAGACCAGCATCCTAACCTGCCCCTGCCAGCAACATGCTACATTCACCCAGAGAAGATGCTTCTCGAACACCCCAGGTTACCCTGGGCACCAAGCATCTGGAGGAGTGTGGATATACACACACACACACACACACACACAAAAAACTGCCATAATACTCAATAAATCACAGTTAGGAACCAAATGAAAATCCCTGACATAGCTGGGTCTGGCCTGCTGCTTGAATGCCTGCAGGCAGCCTGTGGGAGATGCCGATCGCCCGGGTCATATTTTTCAGAGAGAAATTGCAGTAGATTTCTTCTTTTTTTTCTTCTCTCGGAACATCCCGGAATAGCTGCAGAAAGAAGGTTTTCCTGGGCTCGCCTTATTTGAAGAGAGAGTTCTCTCCTAGCCAGTGGAGAAATATTGACGAATGGAATCTGTTTTCTCTCGTGTTAGTTGCCATCCTAGTTTGATTTAATGGCGCCATTATGGTATAATTTAATTGAAGACTGTAACGATTGGCCTTTGGCGGGCAGGTGTTGTTCAGCTGAGTATTGATGAGGTAAGACGCTGGACAAGGTGCTTCAGGAGAGAGCAGGGCGAGGGTGCATCCACTGCAGTGTAGACGAGAGCAGGTTACACACACAGAGGATTTGAACCTGCGAACCTCATTGCACTGCAGTGCAAATGCTCTAACCACTAAGCTGAACTTAACATATACATCTTCATATCTATATAGTATATATAACATTATTACAATATAGATAGATATGTACATGTATACCAAATCTTGAACCAGAATAACTGTTATTTATAACTGTAGTCACTGTTATTCAGCAAGGGGATTTATAGACAGAGTTTCTCCTTTTTACCGTCAGCGGGCGAGTCAAAGATGGCGACCGCATCTCCTGCGTCAGCGGAGCCCTCGTCCGCCCACCCCGCTCGCCGTGCGGAGGGGTCCCCAGGTCAGGTGGTGCCGCGGGCCCCCCCCGCCCCCCTGCCCCCCCACACGTGTCTCGTACTCTGGGACGTTGCGTTTAACGGCTTGTCCGGTTCACCGGTCGCACTCGACAACCGTTGCCAAGCAGCGCCGCCGCCGCGATGACACTCGGACGCGGGAAGGAGGGGAAAACAGACGCTTAAAAATCCATTTTGTGTTTGGCGCCGAGTCTCCGGCCTCGTTGGAGAACACTGCCCAGGAATCAATTAGCAGCTCCTACCAGCACATGAACCACTCCTGCCTGGCTGGCAGGGCAAGTACCCCCACCAACCCCCTCCACGCCTGCCGCCTGCCTCCTGCCGCCTGCCTCCTGCCTCTGACTGGAAGAGACACACACACTGCCAGATATGATGTATGATTTGGCTCGTAGGGCATGTTTTCACATTCTTGCCAGAGTGATTAGAATTTTTTTTTTTTTTGCTTCCTATTGTTCAAGCCCTCACGACTGGATCTGCTGGTTTATCTCACGGACCAGATCCAAGTAGTTGAGACAATAGAGCAGGGGTGTTCAACCCTGGCCCTCAGGGTCCACTGTCCTGCAGGTTCTAGATGTTTCTAGATGCTCTCACAGCTCTCTCCTCACAGCCTCTCTCTCCTCACAGCTCTCTCTCTCCCCACAGCTCTCTCTCCTCACAGTTCTCTCTGCCTGTAGATTACTGCCTCTCCACCTCTCCTCCTCCAAACACACTTCCACGTTCTCTCTCTCTCTTTCCGTTTGAAGGTTAGACTCAAGTACGTAACCATACTTAGGTTTTAGTCAGAGCCCTTGTGGTGTGTAAAAGCCCTTTAGAAAGCCAGAAGTCAGGGCATCAGACCCCTCTGGTCCTGTCATCCTCCGAGGGGATGAGATCCCACCTTGAGCGACCAGGAAGGCGACCTGATGGGAAGCTGGGATGTTTTTCTGCTTATTTTCTTTCTGCAAACAGTGGTCTCCACTGGACGACATTTGGAGAAGACATTAGGAACTGATGAGTCAGCTGCTGACATTCTCTAATGCAGTCTAGCACTGCATGTCATTAGCCCTTCTGCCTCCACACACACACACACACACACACACACACACGTCGAGCAAAGAAGGTCTGTTGTGTCATTGGGTCGTTTGCTGCGGTCAGGCTGTCCTCTCCTGAATGTGCAGTCAGGGCCAAACGACTGCAGCGGAGGGCAGCTGAAATCCGTGCTCGCTTCTGCAAGGTCAGCGTTTCGTTTTGATCTGGTTCCGTTTTCCTGCCAGAAACCTTGCCACCTTTCAATACTCCGTCTTCACCCCCAACACCACCCCCACCACCCCCCCTCCTGTATTGGCAGTGTTCCTACTCCCTTATCCTCACTTCCTACTCCCTTATCCTCACTTCCTACTCCCTTATCCTCACTTCCTACTCCCTTATCCTCACTTCCTACTTCCTTATCCTCACTTCCTACTCCCTTATCCTCACTTCCTACTTCCTCCTATATTCCTTCCCCTTCTCCCTCATCCTGCCCTTATCGTCCCAGCACATCGCCGTGTGTATCCTCTCCAGGCCTGTAGAGGCCAGCGTACTGAGCTGGGAGACAGTGAAGCTGATTAACACACCAGGTGGAACGCACCGCTCACCCCCAACTCTTACAGCCTGAGATCTGATGACGCCTCACATCCTGTCTAGGTTTCCAGGTGTCAGTTTAAAACACAAACACGCGTCCTCGACACGTCCTGGTAGATAAACCTCCTGAAGTGTTTCCTCTCTTTTCTCTGCAGGAGAAGAAGATAAAGGAGAAGGCTGCCAGGAGAGAAGCCATGAAGAAGAGCGCCGAGGTACGTCTGTCGTTCTCACATTTACTTATTTCCCTCCTCAAGGTGCGGCTCGTTCTATAAGCAGTATCCATCTCAGGCTAAACCCTTTCCTCCCCATGCAGTCGCCCCACTTCACTCGTGCTAGATTAAACCGGCGCCATTAAAGTAATGCTTGTCAGGTTGATGCTGTTGAAGGCCATTTCTAGCGCCACGTGAAGCTGCATTTTAAAGTAGTGAGACTCTCTGCTCCATATCTTGGTAGAAGAGGAAGTAGGAACTGCATGTTCTGTATGCCTGTCTGTGCTCTGAAGTGGAACACCGTGTTCAAACTCTGGAGTCATTGGTACCCTGGTAACGATGAGTACAAAGGGTTATAAAAACGTAAACTTTTGGTTATTTAGCTTACTGTCACACTGGAAAAATGAGAAGGATCTCAACTTTACTTACAGTAAATTTATTAGGAGAAAATTCTGTCACCATGAAATAATTATTATTTTTAGCAAAACCTCTAGAAATGATTTTGAACAAAATGTAATGGAAGCATTTTTGCTTTCATATTAGACCTTTTTTTGTTGTGAACCTGAGTGTGGAAAAAAAGTATACTTTTTTTTATATCCCTTTTTGACTCCTCTTTACCAGAGGTGCCAGTAATTCCTGAGTCGACTGTAGATAGTTGCAGAGCAGTGTTGGCCTCCCCGGGGGGATTTGAACAGTGGCACGTGTCAAGGTTATCTCCGTCTGCTCTGTGATGAGTCATACTGAGCTGCTAAGCGCTGCCAGAGCGTCGAGCTCACACACCCAGAGATGTAACATGACGACTGCTTCTCTGCCGTCGTCAGCGTGTCGCAGGTCTGATCCAGCATCCGGCAGCTGAGCTGCTCTGACCACCTACTGATGGATCACATCTCTCTCTCCCTCCCTCCTCTCTGAACTGCTCAGCGGTGCTGGAGTTCAGTCCACAGGGGATAAGAGAGATAAAAGAGTGGCTGGCAGTTTCATCCCACTCCTCCCCTCACAACCCAGCCTGCAGCTCTCTCGATGGGGGGGCTTATCGCTGGATCGTGTTTGACTGACGTTCTCGACCATCTTGCCCCCCCTCCCCCCCGGTGGATCCATGGGTTCCCACTAGCCTCATTGTTGCTACAGCTCAGTGGTTAGAGCATTTGACTGCAGGTTCAAAACCCCACCCCCTTCCGTACGTCGCTCTGGCCGAAAGCGCCTGGTAAACAAATGCATGTGTGTTCTTCACCCCATCCCTCCCTGGCCGTCT
The DNA here is from genome assembly GCA_023658055.1 of Thaleichthys pacificus. Lineage (NCBI taxonomy): Eukaryota > Metazoa > Chordata > Actinopteri > Osmeriformes > Osmeridae > Thaleichthys > Thaleichthys pacificus. The sequence goes on from CM042877.1 coordinate 1,138,824, forward strand.
CCCCCGGGGAATCTAACCAGGACAGATGCTCTGTGTCCCTGCTCCCTCCCTGCTCCCTCCCTGCTCCCTCCTGCTCCCTCCCTGCTCCCTCCCTGCTCCCTCCCTGCTCCCTCCCTCCCTGCTCCCTCCCTGCTCCCTCCCTGCTCTCCCTCCCTGCTCCCTCCCTGCTCTCCCTCCCTGCTCCCTCCCTGCTCCCTGCTCCCTCCCTGCTCCCTGCTCCCTGCTCCCTCCCTGCTCCCTCCCTGCTCCCTCCCTGCTCCCTCCCTGCTCCCTCCCTGCTCCCTCCCTGCTCCCTCCCTGCTCCCTCCCTCCCTGCTCCCTCCCTGCTCCCTCCCTGCTCCCTCCCTGCTCCCTCCCTGCTCCCTCCCTGCTCCCTCCCTGCTCCCTGTGAGGACTGGTGGGCGGTGGTGACCCCGTGTCCTCCCCCTGCCTACAGACGCAATTAGAGGAGCTCCCCTCTCCCCCCGGCCTTCAGAACCCCTCCACACGCTCGTCTATCAGGGCTAACGCGCTCCCCGGCCCGGCCAGGGTGGCCTCAATAAAGCCAGAGGCCACATTCCGCCGTGTTAAAGATGATCAGGACTCCTTTGGCAGAAAGTGTTTATTGGTTTGAAGATTGGTTTGGGACTCAGGACTATGTGAAAGTGTTCAGGGTCACATTCTGCTGTGGGATATAACACCGTTTTGGACTTATTCCCACTCTTGAAATTGGTTTCCAAAGTTCATTCAGCATTCGACTGTTTACTTGTTGCAACAACTACCACAGAAACAGCTGTTGTTGGATTGAGGCGTTGGAGAACAAAAGTACGTCGTCACAAATCCGCCCACAGTGGGACCGGTTTAGAAAGGTCCTGTTCTGGAGTGGTAAGACAGATTTGGCTCCTGACTGATATCCTGGCTCCCGCTAGCCTGTGCCGCTGAGCCCCAGGAATATGTTCAGACTAGAGGGTGGATGCATCATTAATCATGTGTTCAGGATCACCGCCACCTGCACACTACTGCTGCCACCCAATCTGTGAGAGAGCACCAGGCCTGAACTAGCCCCCGCCAGCTCTGCATTCAGCTCAGCTCAGCTTGTCATGGATTAACAGAAGCTTGTGTTGAGCTTTTTCCTTCGAGATTTTGTTTTTCCCCTCATGTCAAAAGTTGTGTCTCTGTTTGAAGACCTAAAGTAGTCTTAGTTTTGAAGGGAGGTTGTCGGTTGTTGAATTATTGAGCTGTACGAAGCTGTTAAGTGACCTTTCCTGTTTTCTGTCTGTTTGGCATTTCGCAACAGATTATTTTAGTACTGGTACTTTTATTATACATCATTGTTTAATGCAGTCTTCCCTGCATGTAACTGTTGCATTTCTGGTCTAACCTTGACTCCTAATCTCTGGTATTCTTGGGTCGGATTTCTTCAAGCAGAAATGTTTCATGTTCACAACATTTAAATATAAAAACATTCCTTCCATGTGGAATGAAGTTTGGTTTAAACCAGGCGGATCTCGTGCGCTTTCATTTTCCAACATAATGCCCAAACTAGAGAATTAGCGACTGCTGTAGGAGACAATGGCCGCCTCTTATCATTCCAGCACAGACCAGTGTGTTTGTTCACCAGGCCTGTGGAGGCCAGCTAGCTTACTTAGCTGGCTGACATTTGAGTGAAGCTGATTATAAAACCAGTGGGAGCAGGTGGAATACTGCTCAACCCACTCCTCGAAATAGAGATCTCCCCAGACCAAGAGGGATTCAACAAAGCCCTTGCAGTTGGGCAGATGGCATTTCACTAGGTTCACTCCTGCCTCGGTAGAACTGTATTAGAACTGTATTAGTGTAATTACCTGCCAGAGGAGCACCCTAGCTCTGCTCGTCACCAGTCGGACAGAACACCTTGCTTCGCCCTTTAAAAGTCAGGTTTGCTGATATTTTCTTTATTTTTTTGGGCAGCGCTCCAATTCCCAATCCCTAGTGTTTCAACGTGGTCCCTCTGGAGAGGTCGTCTTCAACAGACACACCACTGGCAGGGACGGGGGTTAAACGGGGGATAGAGAGACTAGTCTGTCATCCGTTCCAGAAGCACCCGTCCACAGCTTGAAGATGGCAGCTGTCATGGCCGTTCTGTCGCCAGCCGCTCCATAGCTAACGTATGCTAATGCAGGGGCGGCGACGGAGCGATTAATCACGGGATCGATGCCTTGCCGTGGCTGCAGGAGATGGCCATATCTCCCCAAGACACGCCAGCCTGTCTCCAGCATCCACAAACAGGGCTGGTTCTCCTACGGTGCTCCTACGTTTTACGTCGCATTTTATTCATTTGGCCGACGCTTTTATCCAAAGCGATGTACGATTAGTGCTTGTATATAATATATATAGGATATAGTACTACGGCAGAAGATCAGGGATTAGAAGGGCGAAGGCCCTACTTCTCACGGTATCTTGGTGGTCAGAGTCGAGCACTTTTACTGTAAACCCCAAAAAGTCCCCAAACACTTTTCCTCAAAACATTAAACACCCTTTAATCCATATTAAATGAGGTTCTATTGTAACTCATTTGCGCAGTTCGAAAATTGTAACGGCTCCATAATAAATATCCTCCTCATGTTGTCTGGGCCAGTGAACTCTCCAGTCAGACTGCTAGAAGATGAAGCACTGGGCCAGTGAACTCTCCAGTCAGACTGCTACAAGATGAAGCCGGTGAACTCTCCAGTCAGACTGCTAGAAGATGAAGCACTGAAATGACAGTTCATCACTTTAAAGCCTGAAGAGATTTGATAAACGTAGTTGAGAGAGAAGTATTGTAATGTCAGAATTCCTTCCCCAGAATATGCAGGCGCTCAGCTCATTTCACCAAATCCTCTCTCCCTTTCATGGTCGCCACGACGAAGCCTCAACATGACAGAGCAGGACTTTACGACTCTCAGAGCCGATAACAGTCCCTCCAGGACATTCAGTCCACTCCCCCCCCAAAAAAAATCAGCTAACATGTAAACTAATCGAAGGATCTGAACTTAATTTGCCATAGTTCAAGTGCACCAGTTTTAATTGGTATACTCGGATTACCTTGATGCAATGTTAGTGAGTTTCCAGCTCTATTTCTGTAATAGTGTGCATACTAACACCGTTCACTGTCATATGAAATATGAATAGGAGGAAATGAAAGACCCAGGATGAAGAACTATGCCTGGTGAAATATTCATGCTGGGTGGTTTAAAGCGTCACATGTCTTCGGCTCTTCTAAATGCTAAGTGATTAAAGGAGTTATTTTAAATATTCATTGGTTGTATAGTGCTGGCTGGAGTCATTCCAGACATGCGCCAGCCTTCGATTACATCGTGTGTGTGTGTGTGTGTGTGTGATGGGCGGGGGGGGGGGGGGGGGAGGTAGGTATTAGGTTAGCTGACTAGTGCAGGGAGAAGGCCTGTTGGTATAATTTAGATGACTAGCTCAGGTCTGTAGGTATGGGCTCGGTTAACAGACTAATGCAGGTCTGTAATGCAGGTCAGGGTGGAAGTGATACCTGCCATCTCTTGATCTGCAGGGTTTTTCCTGTAAGATTATTGAAAGTATTGTTAGTTTTTCTTTCATCCGTGCCTCTAGTTTGCTAGATGGTTTTCTGTTTCTACGGAAACGCAGCTGTTTATTAAGGCCTGTGTCTCAGTTTACATCTTCTAAACCCTGTCAGTTACTGCCTACTGACCAATCACAGACCGCAAGCTGAAACTATCTGAGCTCTGGAAGGACACCATTCTTTAATCTTAATATGAGACCCATCTATGTAAAACAATGTCTGGGATATCAGTGAGAAGATGTGTGTTTACACAACGGTGCATTTAAATGGTGTAGTTGGTGTACATACTCCGATAACGATGTCCTCTGCAGTCAGTGGTCATGGTTGGGAACTTGCCATGGTTGGGTTTTGAAGCGGCATCATCGACTGCCCCTCCCTAGTCTTCATCTCTGGGTTCAGATTTCTTTAAATCTCTGTGGTGTCTGTGGAGGTTCAGCCCTGGTGTCTGTGGAGGTTCAGCCCTGGTGTCTGTGGAGGTTCAGCCCTGCTGTCTGTGGAGGTTCAGCCCTGCTGTCTGTGGAGGTTCAGCCCTGGTGTCTGTGGAGGTTCAGCCCTGCTGTCTGTGGAGGTTCAGCCCTGCTGTCTGTGGAGGTTCAGCCCTGGTGTCTGTGGAGGTTCAGCCCTGGTGTCTGTGGAGGTTCAGCCCTGGTGTCTGTGGAGGTTCAGCCCTGCTGTCTGTGGAGGTTCAGCCCTGGTGTCTGTGGAGGTTCAGCCCTGGTGTCTGTGGAGGTTCAGCCCTGGTGTCTGTGGAGGTTCAGCCCTGCTGTCTGTGGAGGTTCAGCCCTGCTGTCTGTGGAGGTTCAGCCCTGGTGTCTGTGGAGGTTCAGCCCTGCTGTCTGTGGAGGTTCAGCCCTGGTGTCTGTGGAGGTTCAGCCCTGGTGTCTGTGGAGGTTCAGCCCTGGTGTCTGTGGAGGTTCAGCCCTGCTGTCTGTGGAGGTTCAGCCCTGGTGTCTGTGGAGGTTCAGCCCTGCTGTCTGTGGAGGTTCAGCCCTGCTGTCTGTGGAGGTTCAGCCCTGGTGTCTGTGGAGGTTCAGCCCTGGTGTCTGTGGAGGTTCAGCCCTGCTGTCTGTGGAGGTTCAGCCCTGGTGTCTGTGGAGGTTCAGCCCTGCTGTCTGTGGAGGTTCAGCCCTGCTGTCTGTGGAGGTTCAGCCCTGGTGTCTTTATTCTGCTCACGAGGACAGAGCCCGTCTTACCGCAAGTCTCTGTCAGCAGAATTTCAAATGAATTGCACAAAAGCAGGGTGTCCAGACAGGATTGGTTTATAACACACACACTCACACATGCTCGCTCACACTCACACACATGCTCGCTCACTCACTCTCACACACACACACACACACACTCTCCTGAACACTGAAATTCCCTCCCTTGCAGTAAGGCATGTGGGTGACTGTCTGTTCCAACCTTCAATATCAGAGACTCTCCCCTCCCTCCCTGTGTGGTTTGGAAATGTTGGTGAAGGTTTGTGAATGTGGGGTTGGGTCACAACTGTCAGTTATAAACTTATAAATGTTTTAAAACTTATAAAACTAGGCTTTTAGTTTGTCCTGTTAATTCCAGTGAGAATCCATCAGAAATATAATTAAAGAAGTGCTAGACTGTGTCTATATCGGTCTACCTACTTTCTTTTAGAGAATCTGAATGTCCGGTTGGGATTTAGAGGAGAGAATGTGTTGTGTCTTGCCCTTTCCTCAGCGACATCCAGCTTTCATTTCTACAAATCCCCCTGGAATAAAGCAGCTGGTATTGAACAAGCTATCTGGGTCATCGAACTTCTCTTCCATTTAGAAATATTGAATAGAAGGAGCTGTTTCTTCCTAGAAAAACACAAAACACTTTTTCATCTGGAATTATCGTCTCTTTACAATTCTTTGAAACCGAGCAACTTGCAGTTCAACCCTCAACAGGCTGTTTTCTGGGCAAGTTTAAGTGTTTTTTTTTTCTCCTGTCAGTAAAACCTGCAATGTTCCTTTTAATCTACCCACAGCCTTCCTGAATCCTTGTTGCCTGTCCAGGCAAACGAGTAGTTTAGCACGTAGGTTTGATACGAGGGACCCAGAGATGTGGAACAAACAGGGGAAGGGGGCTCATTAAAGACATCCACAGAGAAATATCCCCTGAAATGTCCCAGATCCTGCCTCTGTCCCAGATCCTGCCTCTGTCCCAGATCCTGCCTCTGTCCCAGATCCTGCCTCTGTCCCAGATCCTGCCTTTGTCCCTGATCCTGCCGGAGATGACCGCTCGCCGGCTCAGGATCCAAAGCTCATTTACACAAGCGTTCCACTGGGCAGTTTCATCCATTTTAAGTAGATCAATTATTCCTCTCTCTCTCTCTCTCTCTCTCTCTCTCTCTCTCTCACACACACTCTCTCTCTCTGTCTCTCTGTCTCTCTCTCTCTCAGCCCTCCTCCACTCATTCTCTCTTCTCCTTTGTGGATTCAAGACCAGAACACAGAGTTGGAGGGTATAGTTTTTTTTTGCAGTGTGAGGTTTAGACATTTAAAACAGTGCGTCAACCATACCTGTAGTCTCTCTATACCTATAGTTTCTTTATACCTGTAGTCTCTATATACCTGTAGTCTCTATATATAACCTGTCAGACTGCTGTTTTCACTTCTTCTCTGTGGTTTTCCCCAGGTCCACACTCCAGACTTGCTTGGAAATTCGCTTCATCACATATTTCCTTATTTTTTTTGGTTTTCCTGCTAGCTTTCTTTGCGAATAAATCTTGCATGCCTTTTGTTTAGGCCGGAGCTGCAGTGCTCCCAGCCCAGGGGCGATGGTATTTCATCTCTGTTCATTTGAGGGTTTAATTCACTGTAGCTTGGCAAGCTCGCTAGATGTTTTTCTTTGAAAGATATCATCCAGTAATTGGGACGGGGAACATCAGAAGCCATACGTTACTTGCCGGCAGTTTCAACCTCTTCTGTTGTGATTCGGTTAGTGACTGTGTTGCCAAAACGGGTGCAAGACGTTTGGCAGCTCAACACTTCCTCTGTGAAGCCACAGCAGTGCAACACAAGGAGTTATCCTCCCCAGTAATAACCAGTGCAGCACAAGGGGTTATCCTCCCCAGTAATAACCAGTGCAGCACAAGGGGTTATCCTCTCCAGTAATAACCAGTGCAACACAAGGGGTTATCCTCCCCAGTAATAACCAGTGCAACACAAGGGGTTATCCTCCCCAGTAATAACCAGTGCAACACAAGGGGTTATCCTCCCCAGTAATAACCAGTGCAACACAAGGGGTTATCCTCCCCAGTAATAACCAGTGCAACACAAGGGGTTATCCTCCCCAGTAATAACCAGTGCAGCACAAGGGGTTATCCTCCCCAGTAATAACCAGTGCAGCACAAGGGGTTATCCTCCCCAGTGATAACCAGTGCAACACAAGGGGTTATCCTCCCCAGTAATAACCAGTGCAACACAAGGGGTTATCCTCCCCAGTAATAACCAGTGCAACACAAGGGGTTATCCTCCCCAGTAATAACCATCTGATCCTGTTAAACGTGGCCTCACTCCGGTCTGACGGATCCCAACATCTTATCGTGGTTGTTTCTGCTCCGGTTTGTTTCTCTCTCCAGAAGTCTGGGGAGGAAGAGGAGGAGGAAGGAGAGGAGGAAGAGGAGGAGGTGGTGGCGTATCTGTCAGGTGGAGAGGAGTTTGACCCCAGTACGCTGCCTGACCCTGACAAGGTTCCCTCCGATTCTGAAGAGGAACAACAAAGCAGGTATGAAACCGTCTGGAAGCAATCCATTTCTGCCGTTAGACATTTGACCTTATAAGATGAGATGGACTTTATTGTCCCGAAGGAAATTTGTCTTGGACACGTATATTTGCTGTTAAAATACAAATATCGTAGCGCATCCATCTGGTACGTACATGGTCCACGTCCACACTGTGTGAGGTTCAGATCGATGTATGTTCTTATGAGGGATTGGGGGCGCTTAATGCTTTGTTTGTTGTTTTGGGTTGAAATATGTTTTCTTTACGCTGAGTTGAACATTGCGAGGTTGAGGTTGGTGTGGACGCAAAAATCTTTAGTCATAGTTCTCTCTCGTCCTTGCTGTAAACGGGCCTTAACTCCCGACAGCTTCAGGAACCAGTTAACCTCCTCCCTCCCCCCTCCCCTCCTCCTCCTCCTCCTCCCCCTCCCCCCTGCCTCCTCCTGCCTCCTCCCCCCTCCCCCCCCTGCCCTCCTCCCCCGCTCCCTCCTCCTCCTTCCTCCTCCCTCCTCCTCCTCCTTTCCTCCTCCCCCCTGCCTCCTCCTCCCTCCTCCTCCTCCTCCTCTTGTCTCATCTCAAGCCCTGCTGCCGCCACCCGGAAACGCCTCCGCAGCGACTCCAGCGCAGAGGAATGAGGAGGAGCCGCCGACAGGAAGCATGAAGAGAGCCAAGGATCAGAGCAGCCAATCAGCTGGCCAGCCTCTGGACACTGGTCTCTCATTGGCTGAGGACGAGGAGCTGGTCTTACATCTCCTGGGCAACCGGAGCTAGGAGACAGTTAATACCAGCTTCAGTTAGTTTTTAGTGTTTTTCCCCCAAAGTCATGTAGTCTTGTGTTGATCCAGGATGTGAAGAGAAGAACCCTATCATATCATATTTCAAATAAACTGTTATTATCATAGTTACAAGTGAGTGGGTTTTTACTATGATTGTCTCAAAGTAAACAAGTATTTTTCATGCTGAAACAGTGTTGCTGCAGTGTCCGGGTCGTCTGTGTGCATTCGCACCCCAGGGTTCCTTGAATTAGTCGCAAAGTTGTTAATAGTTTGCAACCACGGTTGTTTCTGGTTCTGTGCTCTGCTAGTAACTACCCTTTTATTTGAAGACTGGAAGGCACATCTTCTTCCACATCTATCAGCATTGGCTCTATTCCACACCTTGTTCCAAGTCACGCTTACTGTTATAGTAATGGCTCGGAGTAAAACGACCTCCTCTCTTTCTCTGCAGGTTCTGCACTTCTGCAAAGCGCTCAACCCAATTTGAAGCTTTTTCATTTCAGAGATTTTAAATGACTTCTGGCGAGCTCTAGACAGGAAGTGAACATCTTGATTCTCTGCCCCCCCTGCTGTGCCTCCAGAGGGGTGGGGGTGGGGGGGTGGGTCTCTGCTCCTCACGGGAGAGACCAGAGAGAGACTGGCAGGATGAACAGCTCTTCTTTTCTCTCCTCACAGAATCTGTCTTCTGTCAGAGGTTTTTTTTCTGTGGTTTATTCCTGCTTGCAGACTCAGGGGCATTCTCTCTCTTTTCCTTACGCTCTGTTTCTCTCTCCTTCCCTCTCTCCCTCCCTCTTCCTTGCTCTCTTTCTTCCTCTCTCTCTCTCCCTCCCCCTCCCTCTCTCTCCCTCCCTCTTCCTTGCTGTCTCTCTCCCTCCCTCTCTCTCTTGTCCATCACAGTTTCTCCACTAGCACTGCTTCCTCGCCCACTCTCTCTTTCTCTCACTCGCCCTCTCTGTTTGACGAGAGTTCTGTCTTCGTCTGACCCTCTCCTCTGGCTCCGGGCCAGTCCAGCCTCGGACCGCTTCAAACAACTTTCTCTTCTGTCTGACGGTTGAAAAAGAGAAACTGCATCTTTGATGCCAGGAATGTCAATGTAATACTCCCAGGCACCATCTGGATACAACTACATCTCCTTCCTGTGTGTGTGTGTTTGATTTAGTTTGCCATTTTCAAATCTGGCTGTCATCTCACTCAAACTAGAAGAGTGCTCTATTTCCTAAACGATGTGGATCAACAAACACAAACTAAACAAGGAGACTTTAACCTCAGAAGGATTTCTTTCATGTTGTCATCTCTCTCTCTCTCTTCCTCTCCCTGCCTCAAGGGATGAGGGCCCCAGTTGGTGACAGGATGGATCCAGAAGTCCCATTAGGCTTATTGGCATCTGTGTTGCTCTCCTCTGTGTGTACCTCACCGGGGAGGAAGTGGGTTTGAAGTCGTCTGAGGCCTGGCTGGTGGGAGGCCGGGGCTGGCTGGAGGCCAGGGGAACAGCAGCCTCCAGCCCTCCTGATCCTCGGACACTTCATGTTGTGAGATTACACAGGCGGAGGTCGTGCCTCTGATGGGCGTAACCTAATTTAAGGGAGCTGTGATGCCAGCAGGGTGACGGGGAAAGCTCCTCTCCCTTATCCTGTCTCCCTGCATCCCAACTCACTTAAGAAAATGTAACTTGGAAGTGTATTACCCTCCTCTCTGGAGTACTTTGTATTTGTATCATACTTATTTTTTCCCGGTTTATCTTTAACGACATCGAATTGGAACCTGCATTGGAAAAAGTTAATTATCCCGACTACATTTGCGATCTGTTGTGTTGGGACTGAAGCAACCCAAAAGCTATTTTAAGTTTCTCATCCTTAAACTAACCTAGAAACAAACCCTAAATCACTACATTCCCTTCCTCGTTCTCTCTCTCCTCTCCCTGCAGCACATCTGCAGTCTGTGGCGTCTCTGTTGAGCCGACAGCATCAGTGCCGCCATCCACACAGCCATTTTACAGTAATGCACTCTCTAAATAGAAGGTGTGGAAGCACTATTGTTGCTGACGAAAATTGACTTTTTGTCATTGTAATCATATCAGTCGCAGGGCCGTTCAAAGATGTATGGAAATGTCTAGTCGTGCGATGATGTGAAGAACGATTCTGGCACCCTTTGGAAAATAGCAAACAAAATATTAAAACATAATAATAATGACTACATTTCCACCCAACCTCATTTCAGTTAAGTTCTCTCCAGAGATTGCCGTTATGGAAGACGGTAATATGTGGTTGGGATGCTTTGCATAATGATTTTGAGTTGTGTCCTCTTGGTGCCCTGTGCTAAAGCACAGAGCTTCACCTCCGAGCTGGAAGACAAACTTGGAAAGGACACCTCCGTCCTCCTGGTCTGGTGTGAGGGAGGGATTCTGGGAAACGCTGGATTAGAGTGTCCTCTGTCTGTCCTCCAAACTAAATCTACATAATTATAGAGGAGAGGGAGAGGAGGGGAGAGAGAGAGAGGGAAGTAGAAAGCACTTTAACGATGACCTTATCAAAGTTTGCAAACAGACATAGTTCCCTTCTCAGGCTGTGATGAATGTGGCTGGTGAGGGTTGTTTATGCTTGAAGGACCCAGTTGGGTAAGAGATGAAGTTACTTCCTTTGTTCTGTGGATTTCTAGATGACCTCCAGTCATCTATCAAGCCTAGCTGTTGGTTCACGAAGCACCTCGGACAGGCCAGGGAGACCGGAGGAGTTTCAGATGTGAATTCACAAACATGAACAACCTCAGGAATATTTGGGTTATTCTAGTTTGTTTTCTTATGCCATAGTTGTTACGTAACTATGTTGAAATATCTATTTTCCTTACAGTACTCTTTCCCTCTGGATCAATAAAGTGGATGTGTATGCATCCCTCCCTCTGCCTACAATGAAATATCTGTCTCTTTGTTGTAGAAATGTTTATCTGTATTTCCCCTGGTGTCCTGGGGGTGTGGTGTCCTGGGGGTGTAGCGTCCTGGGGGTGTAGCGTCACTGGCAGGGCTGCCGGCTTCATCCCCCTCATGACGTCCTCTTCACCAGGGCCAGTCCCGACGGTTCTCTCCGCGTGATGATGGCGTTCTGATGACGTCTCGTTGTAAGAACCGGTAATGTTCCCCATGGCTCTGTAGAACACCACCTCCCAGGACTTCTGCTTCCCATAATACACCGGGACTGATGAGTCGATCTGAGTGAGGATGGTTCATGTCATGAGTCTGTATTAGAGGAGAGAATGGAGACAACAAAATAAACTGATGGTAGATGTAGTTCTTGGTCTTTCCCAGGTCGTTAGACAACAATAAGAGTACATTGCTTCTTGGTTTGTTTTTCTGGGTGGATGTTGTTCTGGGCTGGACTGGCTGCAGTCCCGGTCGTCTCCTCCAGGGTGGAGCATCGGCTGTTAACGAGTCGACCGGCACCTCTATCGCCTGGACAGAGCTGCGTCTGTCCTCTGGTTAATACCAGGATGACTTCACTGGGGCCTGGAGCAGACTGTGGTCATGTTGGGGTTTGTTTTCATCTGCCGAGTTGAGAAGAAGGATTCAAGCCTCGAGTGGAACGGATCCATGTGTTTTGGTCTATAAACATCTTTCTGTAAGGCTCTGTGTTCAGCCTGTGTCAGGGGTCATTTGAGGACCCCAGTCGATGACGTATCTGCTGTGGGTGGGAAGCTGACCTTTGGAAGACACACACACACACAAGTGATCAAACAAAAAACTTTTGAAGTATATTCAAGTTTGTGATGGTAACACTTTAGAAGTTGCTAGAAGCGACTTTTTAGCGAACATCTTTCTCCTGCTCCAATGAGTCCTTCTGACTGATTTAACCCGGGAACTCAGCGTGTAGTATCTGAGGCGGCCCTCCTCGCACCGGGGACCTACAAGACGCCGGACTAACGGCTCATATATAAACTAAAGTACATGATGTTGAACTGAGCAGAACGTGTGCTCGCTCTCGCCTGGATTACTCATCTCAGGTGAAAGGGAGAATTCAACCTGTTCCGTCTGAAGAGCTTCTGAGAGGAGGAGAGAATGATTCATTTTTGATGAGGCCCTCTTACCCTCGACACTCTTGCATTGCATGTTCCACTGGCGGAGCTGAGAGCCGGAACATCGTTTAGGGGTTACAGCTACGTTCCCAGACCTGACTATGCAGCCGGTGAAGTCGGTCGTCTCTGCTTTGGGCATGTTTTTGTTTTAGGTTGCCATTAACATCAAACCTGTTTACTATAATTACTGCGCCCCCCAAAAAAACAGCTTTCATGGTTCAGTAAAAAACACTCACAAAGCTGTCCACGCATTCATCACATCATCAGAGACCGAAACGCATTTTACGTTTGAACTAACTGCGTTCTTTTGAGATCCAGGCGCATTTAGAAAGGGCCACTTAACTGAATCCTTTCCTTTAAATGGATCTCATTGCTTGTGTATGCACGGCAGCAAGCCTGCACTCAAACGCACGTAGTGGAACAGACGGTTTGTATTCAGCACCGGTGCTGGAACAGCTCCTTTCCTCCGCGTGCTGGGGCGATGTGCGCGCGCAGTTACTTGGCTTTTTTACGTGGGAACCGATGTGCATATAGCTATATATTCTATAGCTATAGAAGACCTCCGTTTCCCTTCTAGTATGGGCCACTGTCATTAGTGTTATATTTGCGTGTATTTTCTTTATATATATATTTGTTTTGTTATTCGTGTGAAAGCAGGAAAAGGTGGTGAGTGTCGGACACACAGACTTGCTGCTTCTATAGTGTGTGTGTGTGTGTGTGCGTGTGTGTGTGTGTGTGTGTGTGTGTGTTTGGACAGGGGAAAGCTTTCGCAGTGTGTAATACGTCATTGCAATCCAGGAGAATTCTCCTCGGTCCTGTCTCTCTCTAGTCCGCCGGACCTTCTACAGAAGCGACTTGCGCTGACAATTTCAGCAGGTAAGTTCGAACATTGGATACGAAATAGATGCATGTTATTTCTTGCCCAAATGAATCCATTGACATTCAACATTAGGACTGTTCCTATGTCTTTGCCTCCCTGTAAACCCTTTGTTTGGATGCATGTATTGTTCACATAGCCTACTCATCGAGTCTCCAAAAGTCCGTTGCGTTTATTCTCGATCATTTGCCTTAGGCAAATAGGCTATGTATTTATAAAACCTATACAACTACCCAAACGTTAATAAGTAAGTATTTCTGCTGTACAGCTAGACGTGGTCAATGTATGTGTTCATTAGAGCCATGAGTTTGTTGTTATCTCTCTAAACGACGCGCAATTACCCGCGCCTAATAGCGAATTCAATTATTTAAATCATTCAATCGGGCGTGCCTTGAATGGTTATACCCTACGGGCAAGGACATAGCCTAGTCTTCTCACACAATTGGCATATCTAAATGTAGCATTTTGCTAATCACATCGAGGTCTGTCAACATTTTTCTTTTAGGCAAACTAATGGGACAACCGAGGTGTTTGGAACCTTACCCCCCTTCTCACTGAATTTCTTGGAAAAGGACACAGATTCACCCGAAGAGAAAACAAGTCAAATCAAAATGACGGCCGAGACCTCCGAGGGTGACGGGTTCTCCGTACCGCTGTGCTCCTACGGCGGGGCTTCCCAAACTAACGGCACCTGCATGGACCAGATGGAGCGATTCTTCCCACCTTTTTCCTCGACGTTTGCGCTCATCGTGCTCGTGACCATGATTGTAGGGCTCATATTCGTCTCTCTGGCTACATTCCACTTCCACAAGAGGAGGATGAGGAAGAGGAAGATTCAACGTGCCCAAGAGGAATACGAGCGCGACAGCCGCAGCCCAGTGTCCTCCATGGGGAAGCGGGAGACAACGAGACCGTGTATCATTGTCCGGCCCGCGGCTAGAGATAAGGGGCACCGGCCGCTCTCCCCGGTCATCCAGAAATGTGATCAAAATACCAGTTGTCTCATTGAAGAGTCTGGAAACCCGCCAACAGCAAAGAACGCAGCAAAATTAGATATCCCACACATCGAAGGAGACGGACCACTGGAAGCTGTCACTTCGTCTTGATAAGGCTGCAGTCGGAACCGGGAAACGGAAATGTAGATACACCAAATATTCACGTTTTATTTCAGGGGAAACTGACTGAAAGAAGCTCTCTGTCATCCACTTGGAATTAAGAAAAGCAATATGGCACAATGAAGACCCCGTGACCTCCAGGAACAGAGAGCCTGCTGAAACGTTCACGAACATTTCGAGGGAATCGATACGTGTCAAATCTGTAAATGTTGTATAAAAGTAGAGTACGTCAGTCTATTAGTATACCGTCGTGGAATGACTTCAGCAACGGACAATTTGTTATGATGTAAAAATGAACGAAAGGTTGACATTTCTAGACCTGGCGCGAGGGTTGGACAGCGCGCATGCTCTCCGAGGTGCTGAAATGTAGATTCATTTTCCTCACGCTTATTAATGTGCCTCTTACACAATACTTAGTGTTGATGTTTATTGCAACTCGTCTTTAAGTATTTCCACGACCTATGTAAACTAGTAGCCTTCCAGTAAGCAGCCCATGACTTTATATTTACGAAAGTTTCTTTTTTTCTTCTGATGATAATTCCTTAAAGAACCATGTGAACATCTCCTTCACCCCACCCGTCCCCAAACACTACAGCTTTGCTTTATGTATTAATCATTTGCCTTTTATCATGCTTCTAATGGGTGGCAGTACATTTAATGTAAAATGTGGTGAAAGTGCTGGCACCCTATAGCAAGGTTTCAATCGTACTGTGTGGTCTTATAAGGTAGTGCTGCTGCATAGAGGACTGACTCATTACTGGAAGTTCCGATATTTTTCTTCAAATTGCTTATTTTTGGTAGTAGTTGAAAGTACACCCATGTCTTCTCCCTAACGCCTGTTAAGACCGCTAGGTAGCACGTGTTACTTCCTCTATAGGTCGTTATCTCCCATTGGGACCTTCTGGGTTACGGTCAAATTGAGCCCTAAGCATTTTAAATATTTATGATGTATCCTCTGAAATGTAATAAACGAGGAATCATTGAAAAAAAAAAAAAGTATTTTCTTATTATTTATTGTTCAGTTGATCCTATGGAATTTGGTCAATAATAGGCCTATCTTGTGCTATTTTGCATCTAACAGAATAGTCTTGTTTTTAATCACTGTGGGCTGTTTTGGTTACTTTAATGTGATAACACCTTATTATTTCAGTTGTGTGTTTATATAGATAAGGGCTATATGTATGTTTATAGTTTTTATGTTTGTCGTCCATGTTTTCCTGGTGCTTTCAGTAACATAACTCTAAGAAGACTAGAATGTCCCTCGATATCCTGGATGATATTAGGACTAATCTAGTCTCAGCCCAGGTTAAATCACATCAAAGGACTGGACGGTGACTCCTCCTCCACGGGGCTAGGCCACGCCCCCCTCCTCCCGCTGTCGCTCGACGGCCTCCAGTCAGGCAGAACTCCACAGCTGGGAGACCGTCCTCTCGCTCCCTAGCAAGCCTCTCAGAGTGTTGGCCAGGAGCCAGGAGAGTGTCCCTAACTGTCTCCTCAAACAGCCACGGGACTGGGCACTTGCCTCTGGCTGGCGTCCAGCTAACTGCTCTGCTAGTGGGGCTCTCAGAACGCAGTCCGCTGTCCCCCCAGGGACCTCGGGGGGCGGGGAGGGGGGACACACACACACCAATAAAGCTTCAGTATTGACTCTGGAAAGGTCACGCAAGCTAACGTGTTAAGACGGTAGTCCCTGGGGTGTGCAGCGTAGGGACGGAGAAGCCTGGATGGGAGGGAGACGGGCCCGGCAGGAGAGATCAGAGGATGGGAGGGAGACGGGCCCGGCAGGAGAGATCAGAGGATGTTCTCCTGAGCCGTCTGGTGAGCTTGTGTTCCGTTGCAGCACCTTCTGTCCGAAGCCTTGCTGCCTAGAGGGATCGCAGCAGTAAGAATATAATATTCACCTGCCCGCCACTGGCGAAGCAATGGGGAATGATTGATGAGCTAATCTGTCAAACCAAGCTTCGCAATCTCTGAGAGGAGCGTTCGATTGCACGGCGCCATGAGATAACATTAAAACCAGCCTGTCAATCAACTTCAGCAAAAAAATAAAGCTTCGTCAAGTAAACCTTGGAAGAAGAGACTTCCATATAGGCCCCCACCCAACCCCACCCCTACCCCCTCCAGCACCGACTCTCATCTGAGCCCACAAGCATTCTAAAGGAATGCACAGGGTTGTAAAAACACATTCTAAACCCCTCCAGGACATGTGGGCCGAGTGTGGAGCTGTCGGCCTGTCAGGCAGACGCCGTCCTGCAGGTGCCCTGCCACGCCTGCTGGATGTGGGCAGAATGTGCTTAGCCCTCAGGTAGTGAGCAGGCTCTCTCCTCCCTCCCTCCCTCCCCCCTCCCTCCCTCCCCTCCAGGGACACCTGGGTGAGGGTATATAAGCCAGCGCGGGCCTGCAGTGGGTCTGCCTGTGAGGAGAGCACCAGCAGGCTAACATGACGGAGACTAACCTGAAGATCAGCGGAGGGGCAGTGAGGTTCGGAGCCACGTACGGAGGCAACCGGCTCTTCTCCGGGAGGAGTCTGGGTGGAGGAGGTGGAGGTGGCGCAGGAGCCGCCCTCTCTAGGTCCTTTGGCCTGGGAGGAGGCGCGGGGCTGGGGATGAGAGCAGGAGGTGGGCTGGGGGGAGGCCTCGGACTGGGGATGGGTGGTGGCGGAGGGGGTCTTGGTCTGGGAATGGGAGGAGGAGGAGGGGGTCTTGGTCTGGGCATGGGTGGTGGAGGGGGTCTTGGTCTGGGCATGGGTGGAGGAGGAGGTTTTGGTCTGGGCATGGGTGGAGGAGGGGGTCTTGGTCTGGGCATGGGAGGAGGAGGGGGTCTTGGTCTGGGCATGGGTGGAGGTGGGGGTCTGGGCGGAGGTGGCGGGGGCGGCAGAGCCTTCAGGGCTGGGGTCGCCCCTCTCAGGGCTCGTCTCGGCGGCCGGGTCTTCAAGATCGGCGGCTATGGCTTCAACCCCTCCTTCCTGGGCTCCAGCACCACGGTGGACGCTGGCGTCACCCCTGTGCCCAGCGTGGACCCCTCGCTGCCCTCGCTCGACACCGTCCAGGTCACCCGGCTGAAGGAGAAGGAGGAGCTGCAGGTCCTCAACGACAAGTTCGCCACCTTCATCGACAAGGTACGCCTCCGCACCACCGTGGCTATAGCTCTGTGTCACACCTTGGCTAACGCGGAGGACTCCCTCGTTGGCCGTACCAGGGGCGTGTTTATTTTCCCTCCCAATGTGGACACATTGGAACACTGTCATTCTTGTGCGCTTTTTCAAATGCTTACCACTGGCATCAGTTTAAAGTAATCATTTAGCCGACGCTTTTCTCCATGTTGAACGTACTAATAGTGCGCACACAAAGTAAAGCTAATATTCCATACCTAGCATAGCAGTCTTCAACAAGCTAAGCGTTTCAATATTTGGACGTGTGCGTAAAAACAATTCTCACACCAATAGGGACATCTGCTCACACAAGAAAAATCCACATTATGTTGTGGATTATTTCTATGGTTCTCACACTGATTCCGGTCTCATCTGGATCTGATCTAGGATACTCTAATTTGTAAAGGTACTGTATTTAATATGCTGATTGATCCATGCATAATGTATGCACCCCATCCCCGTCCCTCCATTAATCTAAGCTCAGTGAAGACCGCGATATCCAGGAAACGTTGTCTTTAGCTTTTGATTTATTGCGGCGGCTTGTTGCTCAAATCACTATACCGTGTTTGTAGGTTCCAACAGACTAGCTGTGTGATTCACGATTGAGTCAATATCCAATAAAGTCAACCAGCCTCATTCAAATGCCACAGGTTCAACATCGTTAAAGGTTGAAAAATCCACTTTCACTTCACCGGATCAATGCGATAGACCTTTTTTGATCAACATTCTAGAATTTTCCTTTGTTAAATCGGGCCCTTGAAAGCTTCCGGTTTCAGACGCGCGAAAGATTGTTTTGATGACAGCCAGTGGCGATGTGTCCTGGTTTAGGCCACTGAAATAAATTTGTGCAACAGGCAAGGGATTATAGCCTACAATAAATAACATGCTGGTCCAGTGGGGCGGGCAGGTTACACAATTCGATGTATCCTGCTTTTCACAGCCAGTTAATTGATGGTAATATGCGCTCGTCATGTTAACTCGATGGTAGCGTAGCTAGCGACTAATGTACGAAACGCGCCAGAAGGATGTAATTCTACGCCTTACGTTCTAAACTGATCTGTTATTGTTTATGTTCCCAAAAAAGTCTATTAGGCCTACTTATTCATCGATTCTTCTTCTTCTCTCCCCCCTTCAGGCGCGGTCTCTGGAGCAACAGAACGCCGTTCTGAAGGCCAAGATCTCGATGTTCACCAACCCGGACCAAGGTGGGCCGGCTAGCACCTCCATCCTCCTCACCTCCGCCATCGGCACCTACAAGACCCAAATCGACAGCCTGTCGGCCACCAAGGAGTCTATCATCGCTGAGATCGAGCACTACAGGAGCGTGATCGACGACGTCCAGAGCAGGTGGGGCGCGGGAGGGTAGGGGGGGGGGGGTGGAACCTTGATCTGCAGTCAAATGCTCTACTACTAATAATAATCCCATAATACCACAGAAACCAAACAAGGTCAAAGCATATCACTGTAACTTAGCGACAGGAAGTGAATACATGTTGGGGGGTGATTCCCCCCAAAACACACATACTAACCCCTTTGGTCATTTCATCCAAAACACACATACTAACCCCTTTGGTAAATTTCCCAAAACACACATACTAACCCCTTTGGTAAATTTCCCAAAACACACATGCTAACCCCTTTGGTCATTTCATCCAAAACACACATACTAACCCCTCTGGTAAATTTCCCAAAACACACATGCTAACCCCTTTGGTAAATTTCCCAAAACACACATGCTAACCCCTTTGGTAAATTTCCCAAAACACACATGCTAACCCCTTTGGTAAATTTCCCAAAACACACATGCTAACCCCTTTGGTAAATTTCCCAAAACACACATACTAACCCCTTTGGTAAATTTCCCAAAACACACATGCTAACCCCTTTGGTAAATTTCCCAAAACACACATACTAACCCCTTTGGTAAATTTCCCAAAACACACATGCTAACCCCTTTGGTAAATTTCATCCAAAACAAACATACTAACCCCTTTGGTAAATTTCCCAAAACACACATACTAACCCCTTTGGTCATTTCATCCAAAACACACATACTAACCCCTTTGGTCATTTCATCCAAAACACACATACTAACCCCTTTGGTAAATTTCCCAAAACACACATGCTAACCCCTTTGGTAAATTTCATTCAAAACACACATGCTAACCCCTTTTGTAATTTCATACAAAACACACATGCTAACCCCTTTGGTAAATTTCATTCAAAACACACATGCTAACCCCTTAGGTAATTTCATACAAAACACACATGCTAACCCCTTTGGTAATTTCATACAAAACACACATGCTAACCCCTTTGGTAAATTTCATTCAAAACACACATGCTAACCCCTTTGGTAAATGTCATTCAAAACACACATGCTAACCCCTTTGGTAATTTCATACAAAACACACATGCTAACCCCTTTGGTAAATTTCATACAAAACACACATGCTAACCCCTTTGGTAAATTTCATACAAAACACACATGCTAACCCCTTTGGTAATTTCATTCAAAACACACATGCTAACCCCTTTGGTAAATGTCATTCAAAACACACATGCTAACCCCTTTGGTAATTTCATACAAAACACACATGCTAACCCCTTTGGTAAATTTCATACAAAACACACATGCTAACCCCTTTGGTAAATTTCATACAAAACACACATGCTAACCCCTTTGGTAAATTTCCCAAAACACACATGCTAACCCCTTTGGTAAATTTCCCAAAACACACATGCTAACCCCTTTGGTAAATTTCCCAAAACACACATGCTAACCCCTTTGGTAAATTTCCCAAAACACACATGCTAACCCCTTTGGTAAATTTCCCAAAACACACATGCTAACCCCTTTGGTAAATTTCCCAAAACACACATGCTAACCCTTTGGTAAATTTCATTCAAAACACACATGCTAACCCCTTTGGTAATTTCATACAAAACACATATGCTAATCCCTTTGGTAAATTTCATTCAAAACACACATGCTAACCCCTTAGGTAATTTCATACAAAACACACATGCTAACCCCTTTGGTAAATTTCATTCAAAACACACATGCTAACCCCTTTGGTAAATTTCATACAAAACACACATGCTAACCCCTTTGGTAAATTTCATCCAAAACACACATACTAACCCCTTTGGTAATTTCATCCAAAACACACATACTAACCCCTTTGGTAAATTTCACCAAAACACACATGCTAACCCCTTTGGTACATTTCTCCAAAACACACATGCTAACCCCTTTGGTAAATTTCCCAAAACACACATGCTAACCCCTTTGGTAAATTTCCCAAAACACACATACTAACCCCTTTGGTAAATTTCCCAAAACACACATACTAACCCCTTTGGTAAATTTCATCCAAAACAAACATACTAACCCCTTTGGTAAATTTCCCAAAACACACATACTAACCCCTTTGGTCATTTCATCCAAAACACACATACTAACCCCTTTGGTCATTTCATCCAAAACACACATACTAACCCCTTTGGTAAATTTCCCAAAACACACATGCTAACCCCTTTGGTAAATTTCATTCAAAACACACATGCTAACCCCTTTGGTAATTTCATACAAAACACACATGCTAACCCCTTTGGTAAATTTCATTCAAAACACACATGCTAACCCCTTAGGTAATTTCATACAAAACACAAATGCTAACCCCTTTGGTAAATTTCATACAAAACACACATGCTAACCCCTTTGGTAAATTTCATTCAAAACACACATGCTAACCCCTTTGGTAAATTTCATTCAAAACACACATGCTAACCCCTTTGGTAATTTCATACAAAACACACATGCTAACCCCTTTGGTAAATTTCATACAAAACACACATGCTAACCCCTTTGGTAAATTTCATCCAAAACACACATGCTAACCCCTTTGGTAATTTCATCCAAAACACACATGCTAACCCCTTTGGTAATTTCATCCAAAACACACATGCTAACCCCTTTGGTACTGAACACATGAACGCTGCTGTAACATGACTTGACACCGGCAGGTATGAAGAGGAGTCGGCACAGACCAAGTCCCTGGAGATGGACTGGACAACCCTGAAGGAGGTATGCATGTGTCGAGGGGGGGAATAAGAGTCAGCATTCCTGACTCTTATTCCATTTCATTGTGTTGAAAACAAAATAAATAGTTAACATGACCTGTTATTTTGATTGACGTCTCAACGTCTTTACAGTCGAGTTTAGAGTAAAAGTCAGCAGAGTTTTCTCCTGGGGGTGTGCTTGTCAAACCTCCTAACTAGCGAACAGCCTCCTGCCTGGGGGCCAGCAGACTCACCTGGCTCACCTGCCTGCTGTTCTCACCTGCCTGCTGTTCTCACCTGCCTGCTGTTCTCACCTGCCTGCTGTTCTCACCTGCCTGCTGTGCTCACCTGCCTGCTGTTCTCACCTGCCTGCTGTTCTCACCTGGCTGCTGTTCCCAGGAGGTGGACCACCTGTACCTGAGCATCTTCGAGTTGCAGACTGGCATCGGTGGACTGGAGGACCAGATCTCTCTCTCCAAGCAGGTGTACGACGCTGTGAGTCTCAACACTGTGTCACCATCTGTTCTAAATATTACGTAGAGTATTTCAGTCAGGTTTTGTGGTGTCAGTTATGTTTCTGTATGTGTGGTTTGTAGTCTTCACTGCAGTTGCAGATCAGGACATTTTTCTCCACTCTGTTCGTCCCCTCAGACCCCCCCCACCCCCCCTCCTCCCTTCTGCGCTACATTAAAATGTCTCCCCATCAATTATGAAGATTCAGACAAGCTGGGAGGCAGCTCTCAACACCAGGCACCAGTCACCTCACACACACACGACGACGATCACAGTGGAAAAGCTGCACATTTTACAGTTTTCACCACAATTAGCAATTCAGTTCCCCAGGTCTGTGACTCATTCTAAAACAGCTGTGGTAGTTGTGTTTGTTTTTGTAGTCAGAGTGGGATTGAAATGATGATAAGGCTACCATAACTGTGTATAAACAGTGTAATGACTTGAGAAAGCACAAGTTAATTTTAAGTCTCACAGTAGCCCCAAAGAAATCATTGCTTTCCTGGTTTGCTGAGATGACAGTGTGTTTCCTACATTACATTTACATTTAGTCATTTAGCAGATGCTCTTATCCAGAGCGACTTACAGTAAGTACAGGGACATTCCCCCCCCGAGGCAAGTAGGGTGAAGTGCCTTGCCCAAGGACACAACGTCATTTGGCACGGCCGGGGAATCGAACTGGCGACCTTCAGATTACTAGCCCGACTCCCTCACCGCTCAGCCACCTGACCCTAACCATCCTGTGTTAACACGTGTCCTGTTGACTGTGGTCTGTCAGAAAGTGAAGGAGGTGAGGAACATCGTGACAGGCAGTGTGAAGTCGGCCTTCTCCATCTCCGTGGACAACACGGCGCAGGCCCAGGACCTGACCTCAGCCCTCACAGATGTCAAGTCCCACTACGAGGCCCTGGCCCAGCGCAGCAAGCAGGACGCCCTGCTCTCTGTACAGGACAGCGTACGTGGTAGAGGGAGGGAGGGAGGGGGGGAGGGAGGAAGGGGGGGAGGGAGAGGGGGAGGGGGAGGGAGAGGGGGAGGAAAGGGAGGGATGGATGGATAAATGGAGGGGATGGATGTATGAACTGAGGGATGGACTGATAAATGGAGGGATGAATTGATGGATGGAGGAATGGATTATTCATCCCCAGGGATAAATTGATTTTTCCACTGTCGACATGCAGTCGTCAAGGATCCCATTAACGCTCCCTTAAGTGTCCAGCAGCCAGACCTGTTTAGGTCTTAGCATCGCCTTCACTGCTACAGTCATTCATACTGGTATACCTGCCTCAAGCAAATATTGATTCTGACCCAAAATTAGACGTCACAATGTCCACCCTTTGTCATTGAACCCACAGTGGATGATCCATCCTCTCTGAGGGACTGCTCATTTCAGGTCCACGCAATCCTGTGTGTCTGTCGCCTCCTAGTGGCTGGTTTAAGTACAGCAGCCAAACTCCCATGAAGGGGGGCAAACACGTAATCATTTACCCAAATTAGATAAATGAGAAGAGAAACAAATGTGTAATCGATCTGTTAATTCTCTCAGGCTCTCTCACAAACACCAACTTCATAATGAGCTAATTCACGCTGGCTAACTTCCCTCAGATTTCCATGATGTCGCTTTCGTCCCAGCCCAGCACCCAGAGCCTCACTCAGTCCAAGGAGGAGCTGCGAGTCTACAAGCTCCAGATCGACTCAGTTCAGAGAGAGATCGACAGGCTCAAATCCCTGGTAGGACCCCCCTCACCCCTCTCTGATTCTCACAACTGTTAAAATGATATGAAATATTTACGTACGATTATTGAGCTCAACGAGCCAAACGACACTTTCCTAAACGAAACAAAAATCCTTCTGCGATAAATCGGAATCTTTATTTTCACGTTCGTTCGCCGTTCGCCCCAGGTGACGTCAGTAAGCACCTCCTGACTTTATTGCAGAACATCCAGATGGAGTCCCAAGTGGAGGAGGCTGAGTCTCACTCGTCCTCCCACACAGAGACCTACCACGAGCAGCTGCTTACCCTCAGGTCCCAGCTGGACGACATCCGCAAGGTAGCACACCACACGTCACGCGCTCA
This sequence comes from Thaleichthys pacificus, assembly GCA_023658055.1. Classification (NCBI taxonomy): domain Eukaryota; kingdom Metazoa; phylum Chordata; class Actinopteri; order Osmeriformes; family Osmeridae; genus Thaleichthys; species Thaleichthys pacificus. Next base: position 1,162,728 of record CM042877.1, read on the forward strand.
TTAACATCTGTTCATGTCTTCTGACGTTTAGTCACTGGACACATCAAATCCCCTGAATGACTGGGATCGCAAATCATGTTTTTAAACGTTCGTTTCTGTATTTCCACAAAGCAAATCACCCATTATGGACAAGAGTACCAGGAGCTGCTGGCCAGTAAAATGTCCCTGGATGTGGAGATCACAGCGTACAAGAAACTTCTAGACAGCGAAGAGAGAAGGTGAGTGGTGACCTGTTAACCTGCAGCTGGTGACAGAGTAGTCCCCCAACACACACACACCCCTCTACCCCCCAGCACACACACACCCCTGTACCCTAGTTTTTCAGTCGTTTCCCATCCAAAACACACATTCTAAGCCCCTTTGGTCATTTCATCCAGAACACACATTCTAACCCCTTTGGTGATTTCTCAATCGTTTTCCATCGAAATAACTCATGCTAACCCCTTTGGTGATTTCTCAATCATTTTCCATCGAAATAACTCATGCTAACCCCTTTGGCCATTTCATCCAAAACACACATTCTAACCCCTTTGGTCATTTCATCCAGAACACACATTCTAACCCCTTTGGCTAATTTCATCCAGAACACACATTCTAGCCCCTTTGGTCATTTCATCCAGAACACACATGCTAACCCCTTTGGTGATTTCTCAATCGTTTTCCATCGAAATAACTCATGCTAACCCCTTTGGTGATTTCTCAATCATTTTCCATCGAAATAACTCATGCTAACCCCTTTGGCCATTTCATCCAAAACACACATTCTAACCCCTTTGGTCATTTCATCCAGAACACACATTCTAACCCCTTTGGTCATTTCATCCAGAACACACATTCTAACACCTTTGGTCCATTTCATCCAGAACACACATTCTAACCCCTTTGGTCATTTCATCCAGAACACACATTCTAACCCCTTTGGTCATTTCATCCAGAACACACATTCTAACCCCTTTGGTCATTTCATCCAAAACACACATTCTAACCCATTTGGTCATTTCATCCAAAACAAACATACTAACCCCTTTGGTAAATTTCCCAAAACACACATACTAACCCCTTTGGTCATTTCATCCAGAACACACATACTAACCCCTTTGGTCATTTCATCCAAAACACACATACTACCCCTTTGGTAAATTTCCCAAAACACACATGCTAACCCCTTTGGTAAATTTCATTCAAAGCACACATTCTAACCCCTTTGGTCATTTCATCCAGAACACACATTCTAACACCTTTGGTCATTTCATCCAGAACACACATTCTAACCCCTTTGGTCATTTCATCCAGAACACACATTCTAACCCCTTTGGTCATTTCATCCAAAACACACATTCTAACCCATTTGGTCATTTCATCCAGAACACACATACTAACCCCTTTGGTCATTTCATCCAGAACACACATTCTAACCCCTTTGGTCATTTCATCCAAAACACACATTCTAACCCCTTTGGTCATTTCATCCAGAACACACATGCTAACCCCTTTGGTGATTTCTCAATCGTTTTCCATTGAAATAACTCATGCTAACCCCTTTGGTCATTTTTCGGTCGTTGTCCATCCAAAACACACATACTAACCCCTTTGGTAAATTTACCAAAACACACATGCTAACCCCTTTGGTAAATTTACCAAAACACACACGTTAACCCCTTTGGTGATTTCTCGGTCGTTTTCCATCCAAAACACACATGCTACACATCAGCTCACAGGATTGTGATTTCCCTTTCTGTGCTTCTGTGTTCCAGGATCAAGTCAGGTGGAGGCGTGACAGTGCACATGTCCAAGACAGCGTCCGGGGGAGGTCTAGCCCTTGGAGGAGGAGGGGGTGGAGGAGGAGGGGGTGGTGGTGGTGGAGGTCTGGGTGGAGGATACGGATTGGGAGGAGGATTTGGCGGGGGTTACGGTGGTCTGGGAGGGGGGCTAGGAGGAGGCTTGGGTGGTGGTGGGTTTGGAGGAAGCTTGGGTGGTGGTGGTGGGTTCGGAGGAGGGTTAGGAGGGGGTGGTGGGTTCGGAGGAGGGTTAGGAGGGGGTGGTGGGTTCGGAGGAGGGGGTGGTGGGTTCGGAGGGGGACTTGGAGGTGGAGGCAGCTCGTTCGGAGGGAGCAGCTACATGTCAAGCCTGAGCAGTAGCGCACGTAAGTACAGCCACACCTCCTGTGCTGTAGATCACGCTCCCGTAGGGAGACACTGGAGAGATACCCTCATGTAGGTATAAACCTAATAAAGAGGTTGATCTCCAGGAGCAGGGTTGGACAGTAAACCTATATGAGTATGATAACCAACATTGGTATTACGCAACATGTAGCCATCCTTGTGCAACTATGAATATGCAAATCATGTTGCTATGCGTTAGGGTCATCTGATGCAAGGCGTGTCGTAAGATGTGTGTGTGTTTGTGTTCCTGTGCAACCTGGAGGTGTAACCAACTGCTCCCCTCTCTCTCCTCCAGTCTCCTCCACAGTCTACTGAAGTCCTGCTAGATCTGCAGTCACAGAACAGAGGAAACTGTCGCACCACCTGAAATCAAATATGATTTGACTATGTCGAGACTGTACCATAACCCAGGATTTGTAATAAATAAAGGAATTTAATCGCACAAGCGTTTGTGATATTGTGTCCGTAATACATTCAATCATATATACCACCAAAATAAAACCCACAAACCAATGTTATATGCTTTAATTAGATGAAGGTCCAGCTGTTTACCTCTGCCACACATCAGTACATTTATAGTACTGTAATACATAGTACTGTAATACAAAGGCCAATCACTTAAAAATCTGGGAGCTGTATAAATCACAAACGGGACAACACAAACCACTCACACACCTTCCTGAGAAGGCTCCAAAACAAGGTCCATGACTTTGTATAAAAAAAACAGTTATTGACAGCAGCTCTCTCTCCACACCCCGGGGCTGAACACCTCCCATGTGTCCAAACTCCCAGCCTGTGGTCAGAGTCTCACTAAGCCTCTGCTTACAGAAGCGCCCTCGGGGACTCGAAAGTTCCTAACGACAAACTTTCCAGTGGGAGGGAAGGAGAGGGTGAGGACTTGAAGCAGCAGGGTGGAGACTCTACTGTCCTCCTTCACTCGGTTTTCTCTTCTGTTTGGAGGGCTTCTTCCCTGGAGGCTGGTTCAACTTCCCTGGAGGCTGGTTCTTCTTTCCTGGAGGACTGGTTCTTCTTTCCTGGAGACTGGTTCATTCTTCCTGGAGGCTGGTTCATCTTCCCTGGAGGCTGGTTCATCTTGGCCTTCTTGGCTAGAGGCTGGGTCTTCTTCCCTGGAGGCTGGGCCTTGGCCTTCTTGGCTGGAGGCTGTGAAGGACCTTCTTCTCCTCCTCCTCCTCCTCCTCCTCCTCCTGCTGCTCCAGGTATTTTCCTCTTGTTTTTGTTCTTCTTCTTCCTGCCCTCTCCTCCCCCAGGTTGGCCTGCGCTGGCCACGGCAGCGCCCTTCTCCGACACGGGCACTTGCTTCTTGCGGTTTTTACGTTTCTTGCTTTCAGGAAGGAAACCTTTCTTCTTCTTCGCTGGAGCTTCTTGTTCCTGGACGTCTTGCTTGGTCTTCGGAAGTTTTGGCTTCCTGTCAAAACAAACACAAACAAACGCAGGATGATATTCAAGTACAGACACACTCCCCAATCATCAATACCTCACAACCACAAACCCTTACAGAGATAAGGGAAGGGTTCTGTCATTGGTCGCGTAGGTTGTGTGTTGTGATAGGCTGCTGGGAAGGTGACTCACTGGACTCCAAAGTGCTTCATGATGGCCCAGTAGATGTCGGCCAGCTGACCGCTCCTGAAGCCAAGGACCTGGGAGAGAGACCGCAGCACGCCCTGCATGCGCTGAAGGTCCACCTGCAACTTCTGGAGAGACCCGGAATATGAGAGAGACCCAGAATATGAGAGAGACCCAGAATATGAGAGAGAGAGAGACAAAAGAAAAGGAGGTTAGTCAAATAAGTCATGAGCTAAACTTGTCAAGATAACATTTTAATGAAACATGAATGCATTGAGAAAGGGATGTTTTCTGACCTGTTTGTTGATGATTTTGACCAGGGCGTTACACAGCTCCAGAGCCTTGAGCACCTTCTCCTGGAACACCTTGTTCTTGCTCTGCAGCGCCATCTCCTTCTCCACAGCCTCCAGGCTCTGAACATGAACACCAGGAAAACATGAACCTTTCACATCCCAGAAGCCTGCAACCTCGTCCTAGTACTGGAACTCAACTGCTTCACTGCTGTATATGTCAATAAAGCTGATTCTGATCTGATGAGGCTTCCAGCAGGTTTGTGAGGGGGTGAGTCTGGTGTGAGGGGGGTGAGTCTGGTGTGAGGGGGTGAGTCTGGTGTGAGGGGGGTGAGTCTGGTGTGAGGGGGGTGAGTCTGGTGTGAGGGGGTGAGTCTGGTATGAGGGGTGAGTCTGGTGTGAGGGGGGTGAGTCTGGTGTGAGGGGGGTGAGTCTGGTGTGAGGGGGTGAGTCTGGTATGAGGGGTGAGTCTGGTATGAGGGGGGTGAGTCTGGTGTGAGGGGGTGCTCACCGTAGACAGCTGCTCCAGGATCCTGTGACACAGGTCTGTCCAGGGGGATCCGGCCAGCAGAACCTGTACCTCCCTGTTCTGCACCGCCCCCAGGACCAGCGCTGAGGCCTGGCCCTGACACACAGAGAGGAGAGAGAGAGAGACACACACACAGAGAGAGAGGAGAGACACACACACAGAGAGAGAGGAGAGAGAGACAGACAAACAGAGGAGAGAGGCACACACAGAGAAAACAAATGTCAAACTCAAACAGTCCGTCGATCCACACCACAAATCATGAGCGTGTAACTCCAGACCGACGCGTGTTAGAAGTGGTCTCGTTGGCGTGGTTACCTGCTGGTGGTCGCGGACGCCAGCGGTGATGTGATCGACGGCGGTGTCCAGCAGCTTCACACACAGCACCTGCAGGAGCAGAGGAACCACTCTAGAGAGGCTGGCTGGAGCTCAGAGCACCAGACTGCACATCCAGTCACATGATGAAAGCATCTGCTAAATGATTATACTGCTAAACCTATTAGAATATTGAAACAACACGTCACAGAAGGTGAAGGAGGTGTGTGTGGAGGCCGTGTGTGTGTGGAGACTCACAGGGAAGCGTGTGAAGAGATCGGTGAACATGTGTCCCGTGAGCGGGCTCTTCCTGCGGGTCATGAAGGAGACCAGCGTCTCCTTGAACATGGCCGTCACCCTCTCCAGCTCCACGCCGCCCATGAAGCTCAGCTGGAGGCAGAGGGACGAGGGCGTCAGGTCGGCTAATCAGTACATTACCAAACCCTGTACACACATCTGATAACATTAATACTACTGTAGTAGTAAGGGAGTCAGGTGGCTGAGCGGTTAGGGAGTCGGGCTAGTAATCAGAAGGTTGCTGGTTCGGTTTCCTGACCGTGCAAAATGACGTTGTGTCCTTGGGCAAGGCACTTCACCCTACTTGCCTCGGGGGGAATGTCCCTGTACTTACTGTAAGTCGCTCTGGATAAGAGCATCTGCTAAATGACTAAATGTACTACGACACTCAGAAAGGATCAAAGTAAACTAGTTCTTCTCTCGTGCCTTGTTGTTTATACGTGGCATGAAAAGGTTAGTAAAGTGATGAGGGTGTTGAGTTTACCTTCTCTACAGTTAGGATGTCTGCTTTGGTGTTCTCCTCAGAGGAGGGCGCCGCCCCCCTGAGCACCTTGACCAGGTACAGACACGCACTGGGACACAGGAGGAGAGGAACACAACATGAAGGAGTTCTCTTTCATACGTTTTTTTCGAGAAGAATACTGATCAAGTGCTCCCATGGTTACCGCTACAATCTAGTAGGTAGACTCACCTGAAGAAGTAGAGAGAGACGGAGGAGTCTGACAGCTTCTGGGTTTTGGTCAGGAGCTTCTCCAGCAGGTCGTGCAGCTCCGCCTGCCGGTCGCTCACCGTCCTGCAGTACAGCTTGGCCCGGCACAGCTGGTTCCTGGAAGACACACTTGTTACAGACTGAGCAGAACTGAAGCACGCACGCACGCACGAATCTGGCCCGGGGCCTATGCTGCATGTCTCTCTCTGTGTGTCGTACCATTTACATAAACAGACGTATGTCGCGAGCGCCGATGTGTTTCTAAAAGCAGGAGTGTGTCGTGAGCGCTGAGGTGTTTCTAAAAGCAGGAGTGTGTCGTGAGCGCTGAGGTGTTTCTAAAAGCAGGAGTGTGTCGTGAGCCTCGAGGTCACCTGAAGATGTCGGCCGCCTTGCGCAGGAAGTCCTGCTCCTGCTGGTCTGTGTCTGAGCTCATGCCCGCCTCGATCACCCCCAGCAGGGGCTCCACCATGCCCAGTACCAGGGGGCTGGAGCCCTGCCTGGACAGGAACACCTCCACCAGGTCCAGCACCTGCCAACACACAGAGCCTTCACTTCACACGCTGCAGGTGACATCATACCCATCACACACACCGATCCTTAGAAAAATGTCACGTTTAAATATCGCGACTGTACTACTACTGGTACCAAATGCATAATTGATCAAATGATATTATATGTGAAGAAGCGCTTTGTCTAGTTGTGTGGTTTAGATCAGCTAATATATGACAACATATTCCAACTAAGAACGGCGGAAAATCTTCCTGGTTCTGAGGAGGTACCTTGATCTTGAAGTCCCTCACTAGAACCTTCTCCTTGCGAGCGCGCTCCTTCTCGTGCTTCTTGGCCTCAGTTTTCTTCTTCTGCTCCAGGAAGAGAGCGGCGATGCTGCCGTCCAGCTTCATCATGGCCTCGTCGTCCATCTCCTCGTCCTCGCTGCCGTCGCCCTCCGTGGCCTGAGGAGACAAGCTGGATGTTACCTCGCTGTTTAGGGTTCACATGTTAGACTCCAACATGACTCCTTATGACACACTTGACACTCCAGACTGACTTATTATACATGTAGAATTGATCATTCATCTTTTTTAAATAAAAAACGAACTCAAAAATATAGGAGGCACCTACCAGGGCATTCTGGTTCTGCAAGACCTTCATCAGCTCTATACGGAAGTTCTGATCCACCTCTGCTGTCTCCTGCATGGGCTCATCTTCCTCCTCCAACTCCTCCTCATCATCGTCGTCGTCATCCTCCTCCTCCTCCTCGTCTGACTCATCTTCTGATGCGTCAGAATCTTCCTCCTCGGGTCAGAAAATAAATCACAGAATTAGCTTTAGCATTCATCTCCACTTTGGTTCAACTTCATCAGCATTTTTATTCATATAAACAAGTCCAGGTAACATCCACCCCCTCACCTCCATGTCTTCATCCTGGTCATCGTCTTTGCTTTTCTTCCCATCGTCGGTCACCACCACCGCGCTGTCCTCCTCATCCTTGTCCGGGTCCAGAACCTTCCAACCACAACCGCACGATTAGTGAAACACAGCCTCAGTCACTGAGGAAAGCCCTGAATAACATCCTGTACTGAAAACAGGCATCGTCTTGGTTATCTGAGAAACTTCTAGATATTCAGCTTCAACAGACAACATTTTAAAAGGGCCGAATGTTTTTTTTGTTTTTTTTTGTTAATGGTGTAATTATTTTTAAAATAAAAATGCCCCCGTTCTGACTTAACGGCCAATGAAGATATCTAACGTGATGAGTATTTCTCTCTCGTTGCCCCCCTCATGCCCCGGTGCAGCTGCCACCTACGTCCAGGATGGCGTTGAGCGCGCGGGCCGTGACGTGAGGGCAGATGTCCGTGAACACGGTCTTGCAGACCTGCCGGATGTGGCGGCTGGGCTGAGACAGCAGCGACAGCAGGATGTCCACCACCACCTCCGCCCAGTGAGGCTCCTCCTCCTCCCCCTCCGCTGCACCCACACGGACAGGAACATCCGTCAGCACCGCTCACACAACTACCATTTGTATTTTGTGACTGTCTAATGCCACGGCACACCCAGCATGGTGAGGTCGTACCTCCTGTCTTCTTCCTCCTCTTGGACTTCCTCTCCTGGGCTTTCTGCATGCAGCTCTGCAGGTCTGTCATCAGCTCCACAAAATCATCCGGAGCCTTGAGAAGCAACACACACATGATCTCACAGCTGTCACCAAACACGCCTCCCTTCCCCCCCCCCCCAGACGGGCTCACCTTGAACAGGTGGATGCCTCCCCTTCCCCCTCCTCCCCCCAGACGGGCTCACCTTGAACAGGTGGATGCCTCCCCTTCCCCCTCCTCCTACCCCCCCCCAGACGGGCTCACCTTGAACAGGTGGATGCCGACGAGCAGGAAGAGCTGCTGGAAGACCCGCCCCTCCGGGCTGTTGGCTTTCTCTGCTCTCTTCCTCAGCGTTGCCACCGACGACAGCATGCTGCAGGGGCGGAGGCACAGATCAGTCTCACCGCTGCTCTGACATCACTGACAGAACTCTGGGTGTGCAGTGTGATGTCATGCAGGGTCAGGTGGATGTATCTGGCTCTGGTGTCATGGTGACGCCCAGGCAGGTGTGCTAAACCATGGAGGTCTGTTATCTGCACTGTATCTACCATCATCCCACCATCCCTCCCCCTCTGTGCCCCCGAGCTACTGCGCCTGCCAGCATGCGTCAGCTACCTGTCCCAGGCCTGTCTCTGCAGGGTGCTGAAGGGCCGCAGGGAGCAGGCGTGCTGGGGCTGCTTCAGCAGGCTGTCGGCAAACTGCACCAGGAAGTAGATCCACATGGAGCCGTCCAGACGCACCCCGCGGACGCGGCGCTGGTTGAGGGCCTCTGCCTCCGGGGAGACCCCCAGCACGGGCAGGTGGTTCATGTGCTGCAGGATGCTGGAGGAGGCAAGATCATTTAGAAAGCTTATTTCACAACGACAAGCGATGGCCAAAGTGCTGTATGGTCAGAGTAGCAAGGTGTGTGTGTGTGTGGTGGTGGGGGTTACGTGGGACAAACATCTGTCAGATTAAGAGAGGTGTGTGTTCCAAAAAACATCTCAACAACATCTCTCACCCAAAGATGCCGTTGACGAGGACAGCTCGAGTGCGGTCGTCCAGAGGGACAGAGAGGACGGCCTTTGTCTCAGGGATGTCGGGAGTGGCCTTCGCTGTACTGAAGAACGCGTGGAAGAACACAAACCTGGCAAACATGACAGGAGCAGTTAGCATCTATGCTAACTGCTAACACAATGCCAGCAGACCAGCGACAGGGACCAGAGCGGAGCTAGCTCACCTGGCAATATCCATCACCAAATCTTCCTCCTTCTTCACTTGGCTGTTCTCCACTATTGAGACGAGGCGTGGAATGATCCATTTCCGCAGACGGAATATGGAACTCTCTTTCCTGTGGGCAGTCAGGGAAATTCATCCACTTTAGGTACTTTAGGTTGGAGAGACAGAATAGGGGTCCTAACCATAGGAACCTAGATATACAGTTCAATACAAGGCTTCCTAAAGGTGTGCGTGTGTATATATATATTCACAAAACTCTGCAGGAGCTTAAAGACACTCCTCACAGTGTCTGTACTCACTGGCCTCCGTCCTCCTGGTTCTCCTTCTGCCTGCGGGTGCTGAAGTCCAAACAGGCGTCCATGTCAGGCTGGAGGAACATGTCCTGGAGCCAGGACACGTAGCTCCGGAGGACCTGGGGCTGCAGGTGAGACACCACCCTCCACACGGAGGGCACCACCGGGTAGCCCTGGTTGGTGAGCAGGGAGAAGCCCTTCATCACAGCCATCTGCTTGTCCTCGTCCGGGCAGCCGCGCAGGAACTCTCCCACGTTGGTCTCCATCTCCGGGGCGAACTTGAAGCGGTCGGGGAGCTGAGGGGGCAGGCAGTCGGGGACAATGAGCATGTCGGTCGGGACATTGAGCATGTCGGTCGGGGGACATTGAGCACTCTCACAGAACATCCACTCAAACTAAACTAAACAGGCGTGGATGTAAAACTGCCTTTGTTTGTTTGGATGTTAGCTACATTCATTTAAACAATGTATTATTACAAATATAAGTAATTATGAAATATCATACTGATCTAGTATTAATATATTGCGTATATAATGTTGGTTATTAAGGTCTGAGGACCGTAGAGACTCTGAGATGTCCTTTATCACTAACATGTACTCTCGAGACGCTCCTCTCTGTTCAGTAGAGGAGCTGAGAACTGACCTGGGCGGAGACCACGTGTTCCCCGTAGTGGCGCATCACGTCCCCGGACAGCACCTGCTTGATCTGGGACAGGGACAGCAGGGGCAGGGCACTGCCCAGCAGACGGAACGCCAGGTAACTGGGGGGCGTGGCCAGACAGAACGAGAGGTAAGACTTTCTCACCAGGAGTTGCTCACAAGTACTAGAGGATTCTCCCCTTGGACATGGTGTTAAAAGCATTTTGGATATTTCTGAGAAGCTTGGTAATAGTTCTAATGTTAATATGATATTTATTTCTAAAGCGTTATCTGCTAGCGTGTGCTTACTGTGTGTGTGTGCGCTTACTGCGTGTGTATGTGTGCGTGTGCTTACTGTGTGTGTGTGTGTGTGTGTGTGCTTACTGCGTGGGGCCCGGCGGGTCTTTGAGCATGCCGTTGATGATGGTCTCGTTCCAGAAGAGCTCGAAGTTCTCCTCCTTCAGAGACACCTGCAGGAGGTCCAGAGCCACACCTGGGAGCTGCTGGTCCTTCTTCACCGAGCGAGCCGCAATCCTCATCACCTCCGTCAGCCTGGGAGGAGGGGGAGGGAGAGGGGGAGGGAGAGGAAGGATAGAATACAAGGTTGTTAAGGACAGACAGACACTCCTTTTCAAGCTTCATCTCAACTAACTACTCTTAGATGCTAAAAGCTGCGATCGGAAAGACAGTGACCCCCAAAAAATATACATAATTTGACATCATTAAATGAAAATGCTGAAGTGACCCACTTGGGGATGTTGTCGGGGGTGACGATGGTGGAGGTCCCCAGCAGCTTGTTCAGCTTCTTGGGCTTGAGGACCTGGGGGAAGCGCTGGAGGGCCACCAGCAGCAGCTGCAGCTGCTCTGGGGTGCTGAAGGCCGAGGACAGGTCACTCTTAAGAGCCCTCAGCAACACCTCCTCAAACACCTCCACGGGGGTCTGCCACACACACACACACCAGACACACACCAGACACACAGACACACACCAGCCAGACAGACACAAAAAAAAGAACTCTTTATGATAACAATAACAACGGTAGATCAATCCAAGTTTGAAGGGAAATGAAAGTGTGAGTAGATCCTTGATCTCCTGCTGTACTTCCTACTTGTACAGCGCTCAGGCTGAGGTTTGTCCAGCATCAGTTACCTCGTTGAGGATGTCCACCATGGTCTTCCTAGGAAGATCCTTCAGGTGTTCCCTGTGCTGAGAGAGAGTCTGGAGGAGCTGCACACACTGCAACACCACCTGGGGTTCCTGCAACACACACACACACACACGTCACACACACGTCACACAACAACACACACGTCACACAACAACACACACGTCACACACACGTCACACAACAACACACAAACGAGATGCACTTCTTTATAAAATATAAAAATAAAATAAAAAGTCTTACCTTGGAGAGACGGTTGGACTGAGAGAGGGCAAGCACACCAAAGAAGTTTCCAAACAACGCATTTCTGATCAGTTTCTGCAGACGACACACACACACAAGGCCTGACAGTTAGCCCCGGGTCTACAGCTTGCAGAAACAGCTTCAGCTGAGAAGAGGAGGAGTATGTTTACCTTCTTAACAGTCTCCAGGTTGTGCTTCTCTTTTATCAGATCCAGAGCGCTCTGCAGAGGAACATCTTCAAACACGCTCAGAACCTGAAATCCACAAAAACATTCGCATATTTTGCTCTACGGTAACTGAGATGAATAGATAATTTGATAGATATGTCTGAATTCTTGCTATGAAGACGTTTGATTACCTGACATTTTAGGGGAGAATTTTTTTAGATAATAACAATGTGTTCATTTTGCGCTACATCCATAGCAACATACACAAACAGTAGGATTTGAACCTGCTACGTCTTCTGTAGTCAAACGCTCTAACGCTGAGCTATACCGACTATAGCTGTAGCCCAGGAGACATGTGTTACCTACCTGACCCAAAGCCAAGCTGAACCCGGGCCTGGCAATCTCCCTGGTGTGGCCAAGCCCATCTACCAGCCTCTTCAAGCTGTACTTCAACTCATCAGGCTGAAACAAATATGCAAAAGACACATTATAGATCAAGAGTATAGAAGCGGCTGCCACTGTCAGTGGCACTAACACAGAATACTTCAGTTATTCGGTCCGTTTAATGGAAAGTTGGAAGGCTAGCTTTGAGGGGGAAAATAGTCATTTCATACACAGTTTTGACAACTCAGTCAACTGTCCTGTGAATATGAACTGTCGGGATCTGTGCCGTGTGGAAACCCGCTGTGTCTGGTGTCTTTAAACTCAGAAAACACACGTGGCCGGTGTGACGTATAGTTGCAGCAAAGTTGAGTTAGCTTAGCCAGCTAGCGGAGTGCGAGTCTGACATTATTAGTAAACTAGCTTACATTTGTTTGAATACGTTACATACGTATTGTCTCCACACCACCCACTCAAGAATTTAGCAAACTATTCAATGTTTGAAACAGTACACATGGCTAGTTAGCAACTAGCGATCTAGCTAGCTGAAAATATACACGTACCTTATTACTGTTTTTTAAATACTCTACGAGATTCTCAATCGCTTTTAATCGTATTTCCTGTTCGGATTTTGCAATGTCCCAGAAGAAGTCAAGGAACTCTCGATTCTGTAAGAGAATACCCTTGGCATCGGTTACTTTTGGTCGCACTGGTTCTGTTTCTATCTCCCCCATGTCTGCATGCATTACATTAGCCATGCAAGATCCCCGTGTGAGTTTCAGAGAGAAACGTGCTTGACCCCAGAACAGAGTACTTCCGGGTCTAGCGGAAATGAACAACATGCCATAAATTCGTAACTTGTAAATATTTACAAACATTAACTATTATAAGTATATATTATAACAATTATAAATTGGAGTATGAATGTAATATGTTCAATGTATTTAGTTGTTTTAATGATGGCAATACATTTTACTAGATTACTTGTGTGAAAAGTAAAACGTAGGCTAGAAAGGCGGGAAAAACGTAATCCTTATAAAATTACTTTTAAAATGATAGGCCACGTTATTATCCAACTCTACATCATTTGAGAGTGTCACTGCCTGCTGGCTGTTTTTCTGTGCGACCTTATTGAAACCCCAAACGCATAGACACCCACTCTGAGACTTGGGTAGATGCAAAAACTCCGGAGAAAGAAATATTAACAACTATGAGGCCATGCATCAAGACTAGTGACAGACACGGGATGCGAGAATCCATCTAGCAAAAATCTAAGTTATTGGTTGTGCCCGAACCACAGGGCTCAGTAGAGGTTTATGTGTTAAAGGTAACCCGTGATACGATCACCTGCCAGTATTTTTTTTAAAGTGCTAATCCTTTTCCAAACAGTTTCCAAGGAGGACTTCCCATTTATGTGTTACAAACAACCTGGCAAGTCTGATCTGTCTGTTCGGACTGCTCCTGAGCAGTTTCCTAATAATAAGGTTTAAAAGGAAGCTGTTGTGGCCTATTAGAGCAGATTTAGTCTGGGGGTGATATTTGAAGATCTCAGCGACTGAGAGTAAGACATGTCTAAAGTGCAAAGACTGAACCACATGAACCACGTGGCGGAACAATAGAGACAGAGATAAATAGACAAATTGACAATCAAATCCAGTTTGCGCTGCAGAAGTCCAGTGTGCTGTAAGGCCTGAAACAGGGTTATAAAAAGAAAAAATAGTGCAAAATTAACAACAAAAACGATTTCTTCCCTCGGAGAGGCACAGTGCGGGGGCAGGGCCGTGGGGGTCGGCTTGTGTACCTGTCCAGCAAGCCGGGGACGGATGTGGTGGTGTTCAGTTTGAAACAGGAAGCCCAGCTTTCTCGCTGCCTCTCATCAGTGTGAGGTTGTCAGTCACAGGCGAAGCAGCCTGGAAAGGCTTTACTGAAGGTAATACAATGAAGTTAAATCTGTCTAGAGTAGCCTAGTGGGTAAAACGTATGTAGAAGACGGGTAGATCGTTTTTGAGTTGAAATACGATGAAAAGTGTTTTGTATTGCTGATGAGTGTCCTCTGATATATTTTCCTTTAAGGGTCTTAGAAGTTGTATTTTTCTCTGATAAATGTCAACATAATTTTCATTTACTAAATTATTTTTTGCGAGATACAGTCAGGACTTTGCATTATATATTTATCTCCGTTATTTATGACCTTAAATATTAGAATGAACATTCTGTTCCCCTCATCCATTAAACCTGTTTACTACTCCGTAGATTAAAAAATAATGTTTTTAATAAAGTTTTATTAACACGTTAAATGTTAGAGAGTGTATTTCTTCAATGTTTTATAGCCTTGTAATGGTCTGTATGTGGTTAGCTTGACTACAGAACAGTTTCCAGGAAGGATCTGTGCACTTTTTACAGTTGTCGCTTAAGATGAGCTTTGATACGGTTTCTTTGGCTGATAGAAGCGCTTCCTTTCCCTCGTGGTCAGTCAGACTGACCTGAAATCACACAACCTTGACTGTTCTCACAAGGCAGAGAATGCAGAGCTGGAGACTTGACACTACAGAAGCACATTCAAACAGCACCTGTGACAGAAATTAGACCATTATTCTACTGAGGTTGAGATTAATTTTGTAGCATGTAGTAAAACAATGATATGATTAAAAGACACACATGATTAATCAAACCCAGATGAAAGAATGTAGTAAAACAATGATATGATTAAAAGACACACATGATTAATCAAACCCAGATGAAAGAAAGACACGTGTGTCCTGGTTCTTGTGTTTCAGATATGCAAGCCATGTCCAGCCCTGACTGGCCTCTCCTGGCCAGCATCTCTGTGGCTTCTCTCTCTCTGTTTTCTGTTTTATGTCTTTGGTGCAAGAAGAAACACAGTGAGTAATCGTTATTGTTTTATACGTTAACATATATTTTGTAATTTAGGCCATTATTGTCTCATGAACATTTCAAAATGTCTTTTGTGAAAGCCATTATTGGAACAGACGCCAGTTATATTGCACAACTGTTGAGTTACACAAGACAAGAAAAAAAACAAATGTTCCTCTCTGACAGGGTTGATACAGGAGAATCACATCTATGACCCTCAGGTGTTGTAAGTATAATGAATGACTTATTAACTATATTAAATTATACTTCATCACAATTCACAAATGCTCAATAACACTGGGAAGAAAATACAGTGTCTCTCATGAAGCATAATAAAATGAATTATGTTAAAACAATCTCAACCTGTTGTACCTTTGTACATTTGTATTTTTTGTAATATTTGTATTTTTATATTGTAAATTCTGGCAACTTATATTTTATTTTATTGTATATCTTATTTAATTCTAATTCCACTTAGTACTGCTAGTTTATGTACCCTTAGTATAGATAGTCCACATATTTAAATTTTAGGTCCTTATATGTTTATTGTATGCACCTTCCTGCCAAAGCAAATTCCTTGTCTGTGCAAACTTTCATGGCGAATAAATCCCATTCTGATTCTGTTGTAATGTTGACGACCTGCTTTACACAGCCAGCGCGAGGGAAGCAGGTTTGCAGTAACGCGATCTAAGACAGGTGAGCAATATCTATCAACCATACATTTCTTATTTTATATTTACATTTGACAGTATTGATCGCTATTAAGCATTGACACAATATCTGATTTGTGAAATGGTTGTAGACTAATAGGCACATTAATACAGTTTAATCTGTCTTTTCTAGTCATACGGCCAAACCAAATAATGCGGCAGTTGCCATTGACACCTCCAGAGTAAGTATCATGTGAAGAGAGTCACATTTCTCTATGAATATGATCCTTAAATGGACATTTTATAGCAAACATTTCATCACCTCGAATGAATGTAACAAAATCAAGAGCAGCTTTTACAAAGGCAGGGCAACTGCAGAACAATGTGTGAATTTTGCAAGCACCTTTTTTCACAGCCTTAACGGCTGTGAAAATTACCCTATATTTGTTCTAGAAGGTATTGGTTTTGGAATTTGCAGTGAAGGTAAAAATAAGCACAAAAATATATGCATGCAAAGGAACTATCACTTAAAGTATTGAATGTTTTCAGGGAGCCCGTGACGTTACAGACACGAAGTTCACAAGGTAAGCTTTTCAGCAACTGGACATTTCCATGGAGTGAACTTAACATTCAACAAAACATACATTGAGATTGTACATCAAAATGCTTTCAGTTTCTGTAATATATATAGTAAGTTAATATTTACACACATACTAAAAACGGAAATCTGCAGTACATATTTATAAATACTGTATGTGTGTGTGGACGTGTCTGTAGGTGTATATTTGAGATAAAATGGTTTGGTGATGAATGTGCAATGGGTTCATCATCACCTTCTGCTTGTGGGTCAGATGGCTGAGCGGTTAGGGAGTCGGACTATTAACCAGAAGGTTGTTGGTTCGATTCCCGGCCGTGCAAAATGGCGTTGTGTCCTTGGGCAAGGCACTTCACCCTACTTGCCTCGGGGGGAATGTCCCTGTACTTACTGTAAGTCGCTCTGGATAAGAGCGTCTGATAAATGACTAAAGGTACATGTTTTAAACCACAACGTACTTCAGACTTCACACTCTGACCAGCCCCTTACACATCCTGTTTCATGACCAAGCCATTCCCTTTCTGAAGCATGACATCATTTTTCATTACTTATAGCGAAAAGAAATAAACGTAAATGGAGGACATTTTACAAAAAAAATACAATTCCCTTTTCTTATTAAACAGAAAGACACCATACACACGCTAGATAGAAAGTGATAGAACTGTATAACTGAGTGAACTGATTTTTTTATATTTAGACAAGAAGACACGAGAAGACAAGTACAAATATCAAAATGCTCACGATGGTAAAAGATCCATAACATGGATGTATTACGATATCTAGTGCACAATCCATCTGATATGTACTGATTTAGATGTCATCTTTTACCAATCAACAACTCACTTTTTTTTTTGTTACTTTAGCTACGATGGGAACCTGTGAACCTACATATGTGTAAGTGGACATCATCACATACTGCATGTTCTGAACAACAGAGCGTTGTACATTTACAGTCATTCATTTCTGTGTGCGTGGTCTTTGCAGAGATCCAATTCCTTCCCTAGTTTACCAGAACATTGATGAAACCATGAATACAGACCAGAGGGACTCAGAGTCGGGTAAACATGTGTTCATGTTTTTGTTCTCAACTGTGAAGAGATTTTAGACGGCATTGTTTTTGTAAGACTCAGAGTCAGACTCAGAGTGTTGATTGTCCTCACTTGCTGTTTTGCTATCTGATTTATGCAGCATTTTAAAAGTTATCTATTAAACTAAAGACTGCGTTGCATGTATAGGAAACACTAGTTCCATTACAGTACATGGCTTGTAAGGTCAATGGAAAAGTTACACAAACAAATGAGGGGGAGGCTAAACGAATGACAAGCCTCAAAGCATGTTTGATCTGCAACAAGCAAGACAAAAGATGAACCATACTATTACCAAATGAATATGTTTCTCTGTTCCTCTTGAGAAATTGAGAACTTTGAATGAACAGTTGTTGCACATTACATGTTAACCTATTCTTGCCTCCAGATACTCCGTATGAGAATGTTTTCCCCTCATTACCTTTGAGCGACACCATCAACAGCAATAATGGTGTGTTGGCTAATGTTGCAAATAGGATCAACCCTTTTTAATAAGCAGGATATCCTGAAAGCTAAATATTTATCTTAATTTCAGTATCAGTATGAAAAAGGCGTTAATCCACTAAAACAGCACAACCCTGAACTGGCAGATTTGAAAGAAAAAAAGTATTATGTCGTGAATATAATTTATGTTTTTGTTGGCAAATAAGTAGGCTTTACAATATGTTGTTTGACACAAAAAAAATCACTACTTGAGCAATCTTTTGTTTTCTGACACCCACAGATGGGTCAGACTACGAGAACTCAGAGTTCCTGGAGAAGGTGAAGAGGGACCAGGAAGATGGTATGTTCTACTGGACACACAACCAACCCACTGCTGTACTAGGACTACACACACACACACCCAACCCACTGCTGTACTAGGACTACACACACACACACACCCCCCCAACCCACTGCTGTACTAGGACTACACACACACACACCCAACCCACTGCTGTACTAGGACTACACACACACACCCCCAACCCACTGCTGTACTAGGACTACACACACACCCCCAACCCACTGCTGTACTAGGACTACACACACACACACACCCTCTCCTCACTGCTGCACTAGTAACTGAAATGGACCCTTTTCCATCTCACAGATGAACCCGACTATGTGAATGCAGATAATGAAGGTAGTGGTTGATCTGGAAACCACCATCTCTACCTAAACAAGTGGGGAGTGACTTCTATAATAATCTGACAGGTCAGAGGTACAGGCCTACAGACGGATCTGCTGCCACCTAGTGTTCCAACCTGTAATAGTCTTTACTTTGACCTTGTGATAAATCATTCCACTTCTGCTCTGTAAATAAATATTTTGTATTTGTTGTTGCTGAATTAAAGCTTAAAAAAATTAAAAACATTAGTCATGATGTATAGAAAAGGCCATTTATTACAGATATTTTCATGAAGGTGATTGATGTTTAGAATAATCTAGATATTAGGGTAGAACGGGGGAGGAGTGAGGGGGGAGTGTACAAGGAGGGGGGTAAGCAGGGGGTGGTCTTGAGAGGGAGGTGGTAGGAGTGTGGGAGGTTAGATTGGGGGTAGATGGGGCTGTTGGGGGTAGATGGGGCTGTTGGGGGTAGATGGGGCTGTTGGGGGTAGATGGGGCTGTTGGGGGGTAGATGGGGCTGTTGGGGGGTAGATGGGGCTGTTGGGGGGTAGATGGGGCTGTTGGGGGTAGATGGGGCTGTTGGGGGGTAGATGGGGCTGTTGGGGGTAGATGGGGCTGTTGGGGGGTAGATGGGGCTGTTGGGGGTAGATGGGGCTGTTGGGGGTAGATGGGGCTGTTGGGGGTAGATGGGGCTGTTGGGGGGTAGATGGGGCTGTTGGGGGTAGATGGGGCTGTTGGGGGTAGATGGGGCTGTTGGGGGGTAGATGGGGCTGTTGGGGGTAGATGGGGCTGTTGGGGGTAGATGGGGCTGTTGGGGGGTAGATGGGGCTGTTGGGGGTAGATGGGGCTGTTGGGGGTAGATGGGGCTGTTGGGGGTAGATGGGGCTGTTGGGGGGTAGATGGGGCTGTTGGGGGTAGATGGGGCTGTTGGGGGTAGATGGGGCTGTTGGGGGGTAGATGGGGCTGTTGGGGGTAGATGGGGCTGTTGGGGGTAGATGGGGCTGTTGGGGGGTAGATGGGGCTGTTGGGGGTAGATGGGGCTGTTGGGGGTAGATGGGGCTGTTGGGGGTAGATGGGGCTGTTGGGGGGTAGATGGGGCTGTTGGGGGTAGATGGGGCTAGGGTTAGCTGGCGGCAGGAGGCATGGTCTTGTTACACAGGCGCCCCAGCAGCCCAGCCATCTGCAGGAGGGAGTTGACCCCCTCAGCCACCTTCATGTGGGTGTAGCCGATCTCCTGGGAGAGGGACAACATCACATTATGTTCACTACATGTAGAGGACGCTTCCGTCCCTCTGCTGGTGTCGTCGTCTCCCCAGAGGGGTGTGTCCCCAGAGGGGCGTGTCCCCAGAGGGGCGTGTCCCCAGAGGGGCGTGTCTGCTGCTTCTCACCTTGATGAACTCCAGCTTCAGGTACTCGGCCATCTGGAAGGTCTTGCACACCCTGAATATGTTCCCGATGATGTCTTCAGGAGAGTAGCCCAACGCCCACAGCTGCTCTATGATCTGAGCAGATACACACACACACACGCTCACTTCCTGCTTCAGAGGGACTTCACTTCCTGCTTCAGAGGGACTTCACTTCCTGCTTCAGAGGGACTTCCCCCTGACACAGTTTCAACACACCTCACCTCCACTCACTACTCTTTCATCTGAGAAAGGGGGCTAAAGAAAGGTACTGAAGGTGAGTTTGGTACCTTGTACGCCTCTTCAATGTTGGCGTTGACACAATGTTCCAGCATGCTCTTCACCAGCAGGGGGTGTGGTTCATCACACACCTAAACACAGAACACAGGGCCGTCACTCCAGGACAGCGCTCAGAGCTCGGCTGAAACGGCCCTCTTCATCTGACAGGTCGTCACACCCAGTGTGAGGAACGATACCTTGAAGACGTTTTCACTGTTGATGAAGCCAAACCCAGAGTTGGTGGACTGCAGGTTGTTAAGGGCCTGAGAACAGAGACATGAAGCCGGAGCGTTTACAACTCACTACGGTGACTGCACATGTGCTCACGTGTAAACACCAGATTAAAGCACAGGCTAGGTTGCTCACATGTAAACACCAGATTAAAGCACAGGCTAGGTTGCCTCGAAGAACTCAAGGTCAAGTTACAATTACAAAGCTGTCCTCTATCAAGTAAACCTGTTAGAGGTGACGATTTCTCCCCAATGTGCTGAGCTTGGCTCACCTGTCCACACTCCTCTTCTAACCCCCATCTCCTCTACCTCCCTTCCCCATCTCCTCTACCTCCCTTCCCCATCTCCTCTACCTCCCTTCCCCATCTCCTCTACCTCCCTTCCCCATCTCCTCTTCTCCCCACCACCTCCTCTACTCTCCTCCCACACCTCTTCTAACCCCCATCCACCCCTCCTCCACCTCTCCTCCACCCCTCCTCCTCCCCACCTGTCTCATGTCCCCCTGGGCGGTGAAGATGATGGCCTCCAGGCCGTCGTCGGTGGTCAGCAGAGCCTCCTTCTCCACCACCTCCAGCAGCCGGGCCATGATCTGCTCGTCCCTCAGCTTGCTGTAGCGCAGCACGGCACAGCGAGACTGGATGGGCTCTGGAGGACATCACAGAGGTCACACACACACACACACACACTGGAGAACACCATCACACACACACACACACACACTGGAGAACACCATCACACACACACACACACACTGGAGAACACCATCACACACAGAGGTCACACACACACACACACACACACACACACTGGAGAACACCATCACATCACAGAGGTCACACACACACACACTGGAGAACACCATCACATCACAGAGGTCACACACACACACACACACACACACACACACACACACACACTGGAGAACACCATCACATCACAGAGGTCACACACACACACACACACTGGAGAACACCATCACACACAGAGGTCACACACACACACACACACACACACACACTGGAGAACACCATCACACACACACACACACACACTGGAGAACACCATCACACACAGAGGTCACACACACTGACCCTACACTGGAGAACATCACAGATGTTAAAACAATGAAAAATATAAGAGATTCTGTCTACTATAACTACTTGTGACGATGGTGTTGTGTTGTGTTGCTACCATTATATTAGGGGGGCGCCCCGCCCCCCCCCCCTGGAAGGTCAAGTTAATAATTACAAAATTATTTTTGTAAACAAATTAATATATTTTTTTAATATAATTTATTGTTATTTTTTATATATATATAAAATATATATATTACCAGATCACAAAATAATTCATTTAAGGTTACCTTTCCTATAAAACAGGTCTATAGCTTGCTCTTTTATTAAACAAACTAAATCGCCTTATGTTATTTACATGACGGCATGTCATTTCTGTCTCTACATGGTCGCCGCCCCCCCGCCCGTCGCCACTGCACGGGGTATATTATGGGATGTCTAGAAGCTTAACCACACGTTTGTATGGAGTCACACTCACCAATGATCTTGTCGGAGGCGTTGCAGGCCAGGGCGAAGCGGGTGGTCTTGGAGTAGATCTCCATGGTCCTTCTGAGGGCTTGCTGCGCCCCATCTGTCATACTGGGATCAGGAAAGGTACAGGGGGATTTGAACCTGGGAACTCTTGATGTGTGGACACATCGTTAGATGTAGATCAGTGAACAATCCGTTTACAGCATACAGCTCGTCAGCATACCTGTCTGCCTCATCGAGAATCACGATCTTGTGTCGCCCTTTCGGGAGTGTGACTTTCTGTTGAGCGAACATCTTGATTTTGTTCCTGACCACATCGATACCTCTGAAAGGATGAGGGATGGCCCTCACTTTAGACTCCGATACAAGTATTCAAACTGGGCACCACATGGAAACACCAAGCCTTTAAATAGTTTGTTGTTTTTTTGTAAAGGGCTATTTGCTCTCACCTGTCGTTAGAGGCGTTCAGCTCTAAGACGGCATCCTTCATGGACGACCCGAGGAGAGCCCTGGCTAGACAAAGGATACTGGTGGTCTTACCTGTGCCAGGTGGACCCTGACAACACACATTGTTAGCCGTTCAGTAAATTACATTATGTGCATTACAGAATTGTATGCCAAGAACACTTAGCTAACTATTCACATTATGTAAACTACATATGCACATCACACTATTTACTTATAATGTACCACTAAACACCTTAATTAAAAAAGGGAATTACTTACAGCAATAATGATGTTGGGTACATTTCCTTCTCTTGCAAATACCTGTAAGGCATATGATTAGTGAGATCAGAGCACGTATTTCGAGTAAAATAGCTCTTAAGAATCTGAGTTTGACGTAGTTCGTTACCGCCAGTCTGCTGACTGTATCTTCGTTGCCAACAATCTCGTTCAACTTCAGCGGTCTGTATTTTTCAACCCTGCAAGACAACCATGGTCATAAGATTATCAAGCGTGAATTTCTATATGGTTTATAATAGTTACAGGGCTCTCAAGTCTCGCGCATTCAACATTCTAGCTAGCCAGCGTAGCTAGCATGCAACAAAGCTAGCGTTGCAGCTACACAGGCGAACTAGCAATTAACTTCACTAAAAATACAACCAGCTAAATGCTTAAGGCACTGCATCATTACCATGGCAGCTCATACGCGCTGGTGGACCCTTTAGCTTGCACTTCTTCATCTTTTTTCGGCTCGACGTTTGTCTGTATTTGTTCAGTCTCCGTGTCTGTCATCTGTACGTCCATGTTGCTACCGCAGATCTCCCGCCACTGCAGCGACACAGCTGGCGCTGTCATGACGTAATTTCCTGGAAGACGCTCCTCCGTCCTCCATCAGCGGGCTGAGAGAGTCTGTAGAGCCAGAGACAGAGACCGAGGACCGGACCAAAACCAGGCTTTGAGAGCTTGTATATGTCCGGCTGTTTCAACGTTGATGTAAATCTGAACCGAGATGTACGAGATGGCCGTTACAAAAAGGATTTGCTCCGGGTCACCCAGGTAAGGTCGCTAGTGTATCCGTGGCTGTCAAGTCGGCGAGTGCTGGATGTTCTCACAAGTGAAATGTGATTAAATATTCTGGAAAGCATGAACGTTATAAAACGGTTACCGGACCATTGCTAATCTTCAACGATGATGTCCGTAATGTTCCAACGTTGTGTTAAATCAACCGGGGCATCCCATTAGAAATAGCAGAGCATCATGCAGGATCACCAGCCTGCCATTTGAGGAGATCATCACACCCAGAATTCCGTGATACAGGCCACGGAATACAATTAGCTTCGTTTCGTCCAATAAAAAACAATGTCAGTAACCTACTCTGACAAACTGTTTTTTTAAACGCCACCAGGGTCTTTGATATGTCAATAAACCAGTTTATTTTGCCCAAGGCAAATATCTGTAGGCGTGTCCGGATAACACCTACTATCGCTGACATCATTAGAATCGATCCTATTCCAGGAACCCGCGTTATGGTGAATACACGTCAATAAAGTGGGATATGAGCTTTAGTAGGCATGTAGGCTACTGCAGGCTTGTGTATCCACTGATTTGAGCAGGCCGGACCAGTAGTGGTGAAGATTTCACTGCGATAAATTATGAGCCAATGTGCTAGAGGTTGATGGTTACATTTAATTAGGACAAAGGTAGTGTTACAGGAGAAGGTGACATTTCATTATTTATGTCTCACCTCCTTCTTGGATCAATTACCGGCAACAATAAATAACTTAACAACTCGAAAGCACAAGACAGGTTTGTGACTCACAGGTGTGCCGTTTTTCCTGGAACCTGGGTTGTAGTTGTGGAGGGAGATCAGAGAGCTTGTGTTGGGAGGCGGCTGCCGGCTGGCAGCCAGGGGGCGGGGGCAGGCGGGTTCAGGGAAGCAACAGCTCATCTGTGTTGCTTCCTGAAACTCGCTCCATACGAAAAGTCGTATTTATCAGGCTCTTTCAACAATTATCAATAGCCTGCTATAACCCACTTCGTAATTGTCAACCAAACTGATTACTTTACGGACCTGTCGCTTCTCAAGGTAAGCGCTGTCAACTGAGGCTACCGATTCACACCGGAGAGTCAAGTGAAAACAATTAGTTGGAAAGTACAGTCTACTACTGCAGCTAGACACCGGGAATCGAACTTCAACTCTTTGCATCTTGCCACCAGCTAGGGTAGCTACACCCCGATGGTATCTGTGTTACATTACATAGTTACAGGAGAAAGATCCTAGAAAGTAAATTCCGATTAAATACTAGGGCTCAAGCCAGTGTCAGATGTTATTAGGCAAATGTTAATGTTCCACAATAGTCCAAAGAACACGTAAACGTGATTTATAAAATAAATATATCAGATGCAAGTTGTGGTACCTGCATTCATGTCTTGCACACAGGATTCTTAGCCATCAAATGCCTTTTGTCTTGCAAGGGTCATTTCCGTGCATAACTCTAGCCCTGTGAACAATGCCTCAACCAGACACACTGCCCTCTCATTGTCATGACACCGGCTAGCTGTAGATCAGACTTGTTACTGTTATACCATTGTGTGGCTTCAATTATCGGCGTAGGAGAAAATTGCAGAGCGTTATGGAAAGGCTCTTGTGCACTCTTCAAAGTGCCAATTGCACCGAAATCACAACCGTGGAGGTTGAATATGAGAAAAACAACAGGAGATTAGTCACTTTCACCTCAGTTTCGTGTTATTATCCCACATACTTTGTGTTGTACATGATTAAACTATTGATAAGATAGGTGAGATCATGCTGATAAAGCTGGTGCTGTTAGAAGTATAATAAATCGCTCCTTCAATACCTGTGTACCTTGTTTGTGTGGAATATGCAGGAACCACATACATACAGGATGTACAACTAACCTCACCTCCAAACCACTAGTTTGTCTTACTGGCCTACTTTATTTTTCCATGCAGTTATTGTTGCGTCTCTTTGTGATTTAACTTCCTGTGTGTGTGTATACATGTGTATGTGTGTGTACATGTGTTTGTGTATGTGTGTGTACATGTTTGTGTGTGTGTACATGTGTGTGTGTGTGTGTGTACATGTGTTTGTGTGTGTGTGTGTGTGTGTACATGTGTGTGTGTGTACATGTGTTTGTGTGTGTGTACATGTGTGTGTGTGTGTGTGTGTACATGTGTTTGTGTGTGTGTGTGTGCGTGTACATGTGTGTGTGTGTACATGTGTTTGTGTGTGTGTGTGTGTGTGTGTGTACATGTGTGTGTGTATGTGTGTGTGTGTACATGTGTTTGTGTGTGTGTGTGTACATGTGTTTGTGTGTGTGTGTGTGTGTGTGTGTGTACATGTGTGTGTGTGCGAGCAGGCAGGAGCATGTGGACATCTTGTTGTAGCTGGTCCTGTCTGGAACCCACCGCCACAGTGGAAGAAACAGGCAGCTCATGGCGCCAGGCCTACACCAACTCCGGCTACAGCCTCTCCCCCACGTCCCCCGAGCACCTGTGCAAGGCCTGCGGAGGCCAGTTTAACACCATCGCCAGGAAGGTAGGAACCCCGCCCACCCTGCAGGTGGCGCTCTCCTGAGGCGGCCAGTCGTGTTCTCAAGTGTGGCGTGTGGCGTTCCACCTGAGATCAGGCTCGATGGAACAGAGAAAGGAGGTTTCAGGTGCTGCTTCATAACCCAGTGGCTGTTGTCTTGGCCAATTTACATTTAGTCATTTAGCAGACGCTCTTATCCAGAGCGACTTACAGTAAGTACAGGGACATTCCCCCCGAGGCAAGTAGGGTGAAGTGCCTTGCCCAAGGACACAACGTAATTTGACACGGCCGGGAATCGAACTGGCAACCTTCAGATGACTAGCCCGATTCCCTAACCGCTCAGCCACCTGACTCCCTTGACTCCAGTCTAACTGGTTCAACATGTCCATTAATGTCAGTGGTAATCAGGAAAGACAAAGGAAGCGCAGCTCTGGATGGGGCTTGTTGTCAGCCTCCAACAGAGATGTTGGAGCCTGTAAAACCACAAACAATTAGGTTGGGGATTTCACGCCACCCTTATTGACAAGCGCACATTCCCATCCATCGTGTACCATCAACACTGTCAAGTCTACCAAGACGCTTCTATCGGAGGAATCTTTTTTTCTACTTCATTATTCTAAGAATGTTTTCGTTTAGCAGACACTTGTATTCAAAGAAACATGCGGCCCAGGCTCCTCACTACGTCTCTCTTTAGCTTGTCTCTCTCTCCTCAGTGTGTGTGTGTTCTCTCTCTAGCTTGTCTCTCTCTTTCAGTGTGTGTGTGTTCTCTCTCCAGCTTGTCTCTCTCTCCTCAGTGTGTGTGTTCTCTCTCCAGCTTGTCTCTCTCTCCTCAGTGTGTGTGTTCTCTCTCCTCAGCGTGTGTCTCTCCTCAGTGTGTGTGTGTGTGTGTTCTCTCTCCTCAGCGTGTGTGTGTGTTCTCTCTCCTCAGTGTGTGTTCTCTCTCCTCAGTGTGTGTGTGTTCTCTCTCCTCAGTGTGTGTTCTCTCTCCTCAGTGTGTGTTCTCTCTCCTCAGTGTGTGTGTGTCTCTCCTCAGTGTGTGTGTTCTCTCTCCTCAGTGTGTGTTCTCTCTCCTCAGTGTGTGTGTGTTCTCTCTCCTCAGTGTGTGTGTGTTCTCTCTCCTCAGTGTGTGTTCTCTCTCCTCAGTGTGTGTGTGTTCTCTCTCCTCAGCATGTGTGTGTGGACTGTAAGAAGAGCTTCTGTGGGCGCTGCTCTGTGCAGCTGGAGCCTCCTCGCCCACGCCTCTGCCACACCTGCCAGCGCTTCCACGGAACCTTCTTCGACCGCGCCCAGCTGATGAGGCTGAAGGTGTGACACCCGTGTGTGTGTGTGTGTGTGTGTGCATCTGCATAGATGGGTGTGCATCTGCATAGATGTGTGTGAAGCGCTTGATGAATGAGTACCTTTACGGCAGAAAAGCACCATCTAAATGCAGCCCCTTGACGGCGTCCCATCCTCCACCAGGTGAGGGAGCTGCGAGAGTACCTCCACCTCCACGAGGTCCCCACCCAGACCTGCCGGGAGAAGGAGGAGCTGGTGGAGCTGGTTCTGGGGCAGCACTCCCCCAGAAGCAGCAGCAGCAGCAGTGAGGCTGTGAGCAGGCCCGGGGCCCTGCCTGCCTCCCTGCCTGCCTCCCTGCCTGCCTCTCTGCCTGCCTCCCTGCCTGCCTCCCTGCCCGCCTCCCTGCCCGCCTCCCTGCCTGCCTCCCTGCCCGCCTCCCTGCCCGCCTCCCTGCCCGGGGCGCTGCCCACCTCCCTCTCCGCCTCCCCCACGCCCTCCCTCGCCCCCACCAGCCCAGACACCCCCCCAGACCAGTCGGAGCAGCCTGGACCAGAGACGGAGACATCAGAGCAGATATCTGAGGAGGAGGAAGAGGAGGAGGAAGAGGAGGAGGAGGAGGAAGAGGAGGAAGAGGAGGAGGTAAAAGCAGGGATGTGTTGTCTGGGTTAGATGGAGGGGAGAATCCATGGAGAATCACCTGCTAAATAACAAATATAAGCGTTAAAAAAAGGAGCTAAATGAGGGCTTAACACATTCATTATGTATTTTTCCACGCTGTTTAAAGTGTACTTAAAATGTACCAATATTCTCACATACTTATTAACAACTTTAATTATGTAAATATGTTGTGTGCTTGTACGTTCTAAGTAATAAAATTTCCTCATCTCTGTTGTGCTGCAGTCTTCAGACGGTGACGAGGCGCTGGTCCCGGGGCGCAGGGCGTCGCTGTCGGACCTGAGCAGGGTGGAGGACGTGGAGGGCCTCAGCGTCCGGCAGCTCAAGGAGATCCTCGCTCGCAACTTCGTCAACTTCAAGGGCTGCTGTGAGAAGTGGGAGCTGATGGAGAGGGTCACCCGCCTGTACAACGACCAGAAAGACCTCCAGAACCTCGGTGAGAGTTCCCCTGCGTCCGGGACGGGTACGGCTCGGTGGTTTGAGCATTTGACTGAAGAGGTTGCAGGTTCAAATCCTCCATGTACTCCATCGCTTTGAAAAAAAATTGTGTCTGCTAAATGATATTACTCACAAACTTCCTTACATGTTGGTTTAAGTTAGATTGTTCTGGAATGTGTCGTGTATAACCATTTGTTTTCTTTATTTTAGTGTCCAACACTGAGAATGAAGAAGGTAAGAAAGGATCCATTCAAATATTCAAGTACTCACATAGATGAAGATGCCTCAGTGGAACCTCATCCTGTTCTCTGTCTCTCTCCCAGAGTCCGCGGCGCCCAAAAGCCTGGAGGAGAACCTGTGTCGGATCTGCATGGACTCTCCCATCGACTGTGTCCTGCTGGAAGTGCGGTCACATGGTCACCTGCAGCAAGTGTGGCAAGCGCATGAACGAGTGCCCCATCTGCAGGCAGTACGTGGTGCGGGCGGTGCACGTGTTCAGGTCCTGATGCACGGGGGGTGGGGGGGGGGTCACGAGGGTGGGGGTCATGGAAGTGGAGGAGACAAGAGACGCTGGCTCCTCTGTAGGACTGCAAATGGTTGATGGACTTTTCTTTCTTTTTTTTTCTTTTTTTGTCAAAACCACTGGAACCCTGTCCTCCCCTCTCCAGACTCTTCACTACTCGTCCTGAAGCCGTTTTCCTGCTTCTAAGGTCCATGGGTTCATGTGTTGTTTGAGAGCTCCCATACATCTGTGTTGGTGTGGCAGATGCCATGATGCAGTGTCAATAGCAGCTATCCCTTTCTGGAATTATTGTGTTTCTCAAACCTACACAACACAGGATCGTATTTGTGGCTCTGCCGACATGCCTGTGTTGCCTGCCAGTATAGACTCATGGGGCACTGCAGCCCCCTGCAGGCCTTACTAGATGGTGTGAAACAGTTGTGAAGGCTAGCTTACTTTACATATCAACAATCAACTAGATTATCCATGTTGGTGCTATTGGCCCAGGGCTGAAGGGAAACGTTTGCTGAAGGACGACCCTTTTTGATGTAGACGCTGACAGTGTCAACTTCTAGATCAAGGATATGACTCTCATAGGGGCATATAACGCAAAATCACAGAGTACTTCAAGGAATGTGTGAACCCCTCTGGGTGGGTTTCATTCCTCTCACCTTACCTGCATCCCAGCGGTTGTGTTCATTGGCTGTGCGGCTATGGTCAGCCGATGACAGGACAAAAAAACTCAAGAAGAAGCTCGAGGAAATAGCCTAAACATTTGCCTGTTGAGAGGGAGGAAGCGTCCAGATTAGGCTTCCATTCATGTCAAGTCAAATTAAATTTCAATGTAAAATATAAATATAAACTGAGATTAGCGATTTAATTTAAAAGACACCATGAGCCTTGATATGAAAATCAAAAACCAACACAACGATTAAACAAGGCATTCACAGCGTTTTATGTGTTCTGTGGAAGAATCTCTAAGATGTGTTTGGCTAAACGCCCCACGCTCCTACCTGTGTCAGAACAGCCGCCCAGAAACCACCTCGCCCGTACTGTTCACCTGCAAACATTCACAAGAATGACTCTTGACTGAGTATATCTTTAGATCAGTTTCAGTAGCATCTATTTCATAGCCATTTTAAATCACGAGAAGATGAATATGGGCAACTTCGAAAGGTACCTCGCATCCAGACCTGTTAGTAAATAGTTTAACTGTTTACTCTTGTGCTTTTTACTACTGTACATGTTGTTTTATAGGCAATGAATGAACCATGAAATAGCTCATAATGGATAATACACTTACTGTATACAACTGTTTCAAGTAATGCACATCTCCTACGATGTTGGCAACATCTCAGATCACATTGGTCTGCCTGAACTGAATGTAACTGGTTTTTGGTTGTTTTCAATAACAAGACCATTTCCTACGACTGTGACTGCCAATATCACAAACAGATTTTTTTTTTTTACACTTGTTTGTTTGAATGTCTCTTGTCAATAACTACGCTGACATCATGCAAGAACAATAGTCTCACATGTACAGTGTTTAGGAGAGCAAAGTGTTTAGGAGAGCAAAGTGTTTAGGAGAGCAAAGTGTTTAGGAGAGCAAAGTGTTTAGGAGAGCAAAGTGTTTAGGAGAGCAAATGTTATTATGTCTCATGGTTGCAAAATAACATTGTTTTCACATCAACCATTTCTGTTTCAGTCCGATCTTCCATTTTAAGACTCAGTATACAGAAGTCAGCACATTGACCTAGATGGAATAACCATTTAGCTCAGAAACATTCTGAAGAATAAAATGTACTTTTCCACCTCAGTAAGCAAACCACTTTTTCCAGACAAAGAACAGATGATTTTACTGAATAGTCTCTACTTAATACTCACAAGGCTTGTTGTGTCTTTAACATGTGAATTGATGCAGACTAATAATAGTATTTAAAGCAATGCCTTCCTCTTAATGCCTTCAAACTGATAAATATCGCATTGTGGGTGTAACATTGGCCTCAAGATAACTTATGTAGTGTGTGAGATGGTGCTGTCTCTAATATGCCCCGCAAATCCTGTTGTTCTCTTGCTGTTCAAGGACTTAAGTGTCCACGTGAATTTGTAATTTGGTGATTTAAAATTGAGGTGTTGTCAAATTAGGAGAACAGTGTGTGCTGCTTAGCAACCGTGACATGTTAGACTTTTGTGGAAATTTGAATCTTTTCGATGCAAACAGCGAGTCCACTTAAAAGTGTGTAATACGTGTTTACTAGATTAGGAAAGAGTTGAGTCAGCCCCCGAAAGAAAAATTACGACTTCTATTAGATTATTATAATGGAAAGAACCAGTTACTCTGAGATTTGCATGCATTCTTAAAAAAATAAATTAAAAAAGGAGACTGCTCTGACAAAAGTCTGATTGAAAACACTTGGAATGACTCATATAACTGTATGTTTGAAGAATTCTGTTTGTGTCGGTATACTCAGATAATACATTTTGTTCAGCAACTGTGAAATTGTATGATTAATCCCATACCACAGTATAATTTAAATATTTTTTGAGTGTGTTGTACATTTGTTATCTATTAGCATGTGCTGTTGCTTTAGGTGTAGTTTCCTCAGTGTGAGCTTTGAGCTAAGTGCTGGATCAACTCTTTAAACTACAATCAAAGTTAATAGGGTTTATAATTCAAGAAAAACATATATTTTTGAAAATGTATTATATGATATTGATGTCCTCCTGTGCATATATTTTGTTTGACATTTTTATATTTATAAAGTATAATCAAGTAAACAACAGACTTGACATTCCTTTGAAAATGTATGCCAATTAAAACTTTGTGATGCATAAAAGTTATCTGGGCATGTAGGCCTAATAAGACTTTGTTCAAATGCTTGATTTGTATCTAACTGTATGATTGGATTACTTCCAATTTGATTATATGTTTATGTTGGAGTCATGTCCACCAGCAGGAATAGAAGCTGTCCAAATACAGACATTCTTGTAAGCAAAAAGTTTGTGAAAATCATAATTTTTCTCCCCGCAGATATTTTTAGTAACATTTTCATGTAGCCTAATAAACTTTAATGTTCCAAAACTTATAAAGGGAACTAAAATAATGTCCTTTAGGGACACAGGAAATACAAGACTGAATCTGTCAATGCAGTTAAATGTAGTAAACCTTGCATGTTTCTACAATAAGATATTGCATGTTGTTTTTTTCTTCTTAAAGACATGAGAAGGTAGAGCCTTGCAAGACAACAGACAATGTAAAAGTGTGACCTGGTTCACCTGGTGAGGCCGAGCAGAGTATCCGCCGTCCGGCCAGGTGTTTGTCTGGGGCGATTTAGGTTTTTTAGGTTAGAATTTTTTCGGATCCAATTTTTGGGGTTTGAATTTTCGGGATCAGAATTTGACCATACGAATTTCAGCAGCCTGATTTTCCGGACCTTGAATTCTTGGACCAGATTTTTTTAATGTTTACATTGAAATAAATTAATGTTTCAATTTCAAAGAGTTAAATTCAAAACCAACAAATTCATTGGTTTTTAAATGTCGATATTAAGTATTCAATACCTTTTAAAATTCAAAACATGTCACTGATTTGCTTCCATACCTAAAACACACGAAAGGCATGATGGGATGGATCGGGTCCACATGGGCAGTGATAACTCTGTAACTAAACCTCAGATTTATCACTAAAGTTAAGTTACCGTTCATGCACCATACTCTTAGTTACAAAGCTCTTGCTTCTATATTGAGAAATTAAATTACGTCGATATCATGTCAGAAAACGGACTTTCGACCAGAATCCAGCAGTTTCTATATCCCCTGGGGCGACAAGGTCATGGTACCCAGGTAAGAAGAGACGCAGAGACGGCATGCTTACTGCTAGCAATTAGTTCTGCGCCATTAGCTCATTACAGGTAGCGCGCATCTCGTAGGTACCGAGTAACTTCTGACTCAACGCATTGGTAATCAGTGAAATATACACTACCATAACACCTGATTAGACGTGGGGAACAATTATTGACGTTTAGCAGGTTACAGGGTCACGAAGCAATGGTGGTCAAAATCATCCGAGCTAGCTAGCTAGCTATACCTATACCTAGATGTGTTGAAAGGTGCGCTTCTCCATTAGAGTATGGAGACAAAAATCAAAAGTTGGTTGTCTGACAGAATAATGGCAATTCATAAACAACTTGAAAGTGTTTTTCTTCTTTTTGATTTATCGTTAAGAGTCCGTTTCTCCGGCTGGGTCAGCATATGCAGGACATCCTGGGTGATGGAGGGATTCTCAAGGAAGTGGTTCAGGCCGGAGACGGGCCTCCGGTACCGAGAGATTCCTCTGTATCCAGTAGGTCATACCCAGGCTGCCTATCTACATTCTCCACCACACGATTATCTACATTACGGGTGTGAGATGAGCATAGGCCTGTTATGTAAGCTAAACCTTCTTAAACGCGTTATACCTCCACAGTCCATTTCTCTGGATATCTAGAATATTCTGACCAACCTTTCGAGACTACGAACTACATGAAGTATCCCAGAATGTTGAAACTTGGCAGAGGTATAAACGATGAAGCAGCTCTTTTTGCCGTTAGCGTTAGCTTTGAGCTTTTCACGTACAACTGATATATACCCCCCCCCTCCTCAGATATTACTTTGTGTGGACTGGAACTTGGTCTTTTGACCATGAAGAAGGGCGAGTACTCACGGTTTCTCCTTCTACCGGAGTATGCCTACGGGGAGATGGGCTGCCCTCCGTTCATTCCTCCCATGGCCTCCATCCTCTACGAGGTTCAAGTCCTCGACTTTCTCGACTCAGCACAAGTAGATGAGTTTTTCGCTTTGAGCCCGGTAAGAATGACCGAAGACTGCTAAACCACAATAACCGATTCCTTGAAACTGTGGTTTGAGGAAAAAGAGGTAAAAATGGTTTGCGGGTCATTTCAGAGTGTTTCAGTTGGTCCAAATGAACTTGTGTGTTCTTATCAGGGAGTTTTAATCTGCATCTGCTCCTCCCTCTTCATCTCTCTCTGTCTTCCTCTGTCTCTCTCTCCCTCTGTCCCTCTCCCTCTGTCCCTCTTCCTCTCTCTCTCGTTCTCTCTCTTTCTCCCCCCTCCAGGATGAACAGAACTGCGTTCCTCTCTCTGACCTCCTCAGCGTGGTGGATATCGAGAGAAGCTTCGGCAACCGCTGTTTCAAGCAGAGCCGCTTCGATGACGCCAAAGACCGCTACAAGCAGGTATCACCCGGCACACATGCATGGCTCTCCATAGACACTCTAATGCCATGGACTTCTACTGGAAACGCTGAATACTTTGATATTAATTTATTTATGCCACAAAAAGGATTAATCAAAAGCTATTTCTATATGTGATCTGGCATTCCTTGTCAGAATTGCCAGAACGTCACTAGTACAGATCCATATCAGAAATGTCTCAAAACTGTATATTTATAATTGAGAATGTGTGTGACAGTTGTAAATACATGCGAGAGGTTTATTAGTGACCTGTTAACCCAGGCTGTGATGCTGCTGTCGAACCGGGAGACGAAGAGTGAGGAGGAGAAGAGGGGCATCGCCTCACTGCAGCTGCCCCTCTACCTCAACCTGTCCCTGGCCATGCTGCGGCTGGACAGGCCCCTCAGGTCTCTGGACTACAGTCTGCAGGCCCTGCTCATAGACCCACGCAACACCAAGGCTCTCTTCCGCTGCGGACAGGTCACACACCAACCAATCACAAACACTTTTATGGAAAAGGGTACCTTTCGACGCATCTAGGGATCTAGCTCGCAAGCTCAGAGAGATGGATTTCGCACAGTTATCTAGCTTAGGTTGTGTTTAGACAGCCTGTATTTAGAGTTTCACCACCTACGCTTTTTGAGAAAGGAATACGGCGAAAGAGAGTTTTAATTCGTTCAGATTCCATGGACAGGTTTGTTGACAGTCCAGTATGTATTAGTCTAGTATGTTTGAGTGTCCAGGTCCTCCCTAGGCCTACCTGGAGCTAGCTGAGTATGAAAAGGCACAGGAATACCTCACCATGGCCCAGGCCAGGAAACCGTTCGACCCTGACATCAACAACCTGCTACGGAAACTGTCCATGTAAGACGACATGTTTCTGTTGGCTGTCTGGAGGGCACAACGTTCCTGACATGTTTAGCGTTTTAATCACACAGCATTAGACACTTCATCCATAGCGACATACATAGTCCATGTAGAAAGCAGACTACTGCAGATGATCTCAGGGTTAGAAGTGCGTCGTTCTAACTGTGTTTGGGAGTCGTACACGTTTTATACTTGTTTATTTCTTCTGTCTAAACTATGGCTTGTGAATCATTTGCAGATCCTACAAGGATTTCCTGGACAAAGAGAAAGATATGTGTTCCAAGATGTTTCCAAACCTCAACAGCACCGTAAAGAAATAACGCTACTTAGCTGATGGTTTTCGTTCAATAATCTTAGGAGTTATTTCAGGGCTGCCACAGGGTGGCGCTGTTTGAACAAATGTACACCCCTTTAAGTATTGAGTTATTCAGCTAGTGAACACACTTCACTTGAAGAATTATGTTCCTTTTTGCACCAGATATGAAACCATGTCTGTTCTGCCTTTTTGGTCAGACTTTTGTATTTGTTATAAATGTGTTCAAGTATAGTTAAGTGTACTTATATTAAGCTGTTTTTGTGTATTAGAAAAAAATAGATTTACTTATTACTAGACAAATGGTAGCCTACTCATTACAACAGGCAATTATATTTCTTTTAAATATCAACATATTTTGGGTGGTGAATGGGTTCTCGTTTTGTGTTTGGGCGAGATGCCTCGAGCAATCCCAGTTATAAAGTGGAACCCTGTCTTGTTTAGTAGGCTATGTATGTGAGGTATTCTCTCTGAACTTCACCTGACCCTAACCGAAACCTGTCACCTAAACCGAAAACCCCTGCAAGGTATCTGACACGGGAGACATGACAAACGGCTTCAACGTTATTTAATTTCTCGCCTATTGAAAATTGTCTACCGACATTATCGCAATATCGATAATTACAGCGATAATTCCCTCCAAGACGCAGACTAATAGTGCTAAAATGTGTATTAGGACCGGTGGAGTGATGAGCTTAGATGGAGATCATGTGGAATTGGAAGACGCAACATGACTCTCGACGGCTGCCGCACATAAAGAGATCGCAGTCATCTGCCCCCAACTCGATGACAGACAAAATCTGGGTTTGATTTGTCGGAACATGTTTTTTTCCAGTGGTACATAAATATGACCAGGACACTTCTCCTGAAAGTGCAGAGCGCAGCACAAACACGCCGGTAGCGTAGAAAGGCCCTGGGTTTGATATTTCAGCTTCAAGTGCAGGACTGGCGCACATCAAAAGGCTCCTCAGTGTAATTTGGGAATCATGTTAACCGGCACTGGCATGGAAGCAGCTCTTCAAAGCGCTCCTGCACACTTCTCTCCTGCTAAGGCATTCCTAACGTTATCACTGGGATCTGCCCCTGTTCATCTGCCAGGAAAAAAGGTGTGTGTGGGGTAGATATTTATTCACGCAAAATAATTCAAATTCTAGGGCGTGACCACACACATACTTGTGTTGCAAATATTTGTTATTGGGGGGAGTTGGGGGGGGGGTTACATCTAAATTTGAATGTTCATAATGTGTAGAGAGAATTGTACATTTTTCATTCACAGTTTTAGTTTATGTAAATAATTTCTTTTTTTAATGATTGTTTCAGAGGCATTCAAGAAATAAAGCTTTATTTTCGCAACCAAAAGTTTACAATTATGTGTTGTTTCTTTTAATACCCCCAAACTACAGTTTATTAATGTAAATCAATTGCCTATTTGTACTGCAGACTTTAGGGTCCGTGAGACCTGGGGCTCAGAGTTGAAAACTACAAATAGAATGGAGTGGAAAAAAAACTATTGGAAAGAACTACACACGAAGTATCTGGGCATAATCTTTGACTGAGTATTATCACTTCATGAAGCTAGCATAAGGCCTACTGTTGAAGAGCCCTTAAACTGGGGACAGCTTAAACTGGCGACGGTTTGTAATCACGCCTTTAAAACCAGATCAGACTTCTTGGAAAGTCTTGTGGGTGTCGATTCAATGGCGGTCAGTTCGCCATTTCTCTGGACGACCTTGAAAGGTAAATCCTTGTGTGAGGAGGTAGCCGTGTGTGGTTAGGTACTGTGCCACATCCTCCAACCAAGCTCCAAGCCTTTACCAGAAGATCTCCGCTTCCTCCTTAAGCATTTGCCTTGGCAGGGCCCGCTCACTCAGCCTGGCATTGGTGAATGCAGGAGAGGACTATGTGTTCACCTGTAGCCTACTACACACCACGAGAGGCCAGATGTATTCAGCCCCGTTGTGTTCTGTCTGCCAGCATCACCGAGCAGAGAGCGTGCTAGGCCTGTTTGGAGAGTGTGCCTTTGAGAGCGCCGGAGACCCTTAGCGGAATAGCACTTAGCTCCTACCAAAACCACACATGCTTTCATTCAGTGTTTACATAAAGCGGTTACTGATCGTGAGATGGCATGTTCGCTCTTACGGACCCATATCCATTCTAATTACCCTGTGTTATGATTGGAAGGGAAACGTGGCTATTTTTCGACTGAGAAAGGAGTTAATAATAAATGGAGTCACGTCTAAGAGAGAACCTTGTTTTTCACGGTCGCTGATGCAGTTTAGGATAGCCCGTTATTATACAATCAAACCTTTGAAATCAGGTTAACGTCTTTTAAAGAGCCATTTGGCCAAATTTCCCCCTTTTCTGATGCGGTCTGTTAGGCCTAATAAGGAAGAGATCATTTATAGCTAGGCAGTTAGCAAGTGAAACATAAGTCAATCGTGACGGATTGCAATCTGGGAGCGTGATGTTTAAATGTCCAGCCTAGGTTACCGACATCGTTTTTTGAGTTACAGTAGCAGTTACGGGTCATCCAGTTCACCGTAGATGTAGAATAGTGTGTTTAGACTATAACTGTAGGATAGGACTCTCAATAGGGACTACTGTAGAGTGAGCGAATGAGTCTTTGAGTGATCTCGACGGAACACGAAGCATTGTGATCGGTTATGTGGTCCTTGAATAGCTTTGGATTCAGGTCTTTTGTAAAAGCAGAGATTTCCTTCTCTTGTGAATATATTTGCATTCATTACATTTGTTCAAGTGGTGCACAAGCACTCATTGAGAAGTCTGTATGGTCAGGCTGGGTGTGTAGCCTCTGAGGTAGTGAAGAGGTCACGCCATAATGTGGCATTTATGGACTGTGAGTACTCCTACCACTCTGTCCCCCTCTCTCTCTCCCTCTCTCCCCCCTCTCTCCCTCTCTCTCCCCCTCTCTCACACACACACACACACACACACCCCTCAGCAGACCCAGGATCCTATCCAAAGATATTCTCCGTGTTCATGACTCAAGAGAGATTGTGACAGAGAAAGATGGTGGCCGAGTTCACCTTTTATGAAGTGAGGGCCTCACCCTAACTTAGGTGCAGTATGCGTGTGCGTGTAGCCTGTGTGTGATTCATGAAAACTCGGACAAGCCCTCCAGTTCTTCACGGTGCTCCAGAAGAGCTAGCCTACACATCTGAAAGGAAATCTTGTCCTGGTCGCTAAGTGAGCTGACCACTGCCATAATTGCATTTTCTTTACTGAAAATAAATACTGGGATCCAGGATGAATAGAAAGGACTTATGTATTTTTACTGACGTCCAAAATGAAGCGTAGCTGCTTGCTTCCACTTCTACTGCTCTCATACCTTTCTCCACATCAAAGGCAAGCTTGACCCCTTCAATAGTTCACAGTACTGCTGCTTGAAACGTCGTCTTTGGCCGTCTGCTATACATACGCGTATTCAGGTATGTATAGCAGGTATATTTAAATAGTACAGTGGTTGTGTTGTAGCCCATATGCACTCCTCCACACTAGTCATAAACAAGAACGAATGAATGTAACCATTTATTGGACACAAATGGTTGTATGTTGTCTTGGCAATGGTGGCGCTTCTCTCGGGGGGAGGTTGTGTGTGTGTGTGTGTGTGTGGGGGGGGGGGGCTAATAAACATTTACAACAACAATAAAGGTCAGAAGTAGCATAGCAACAATCCCCCTGACACACATGCACAACTCTGAGTGGGTTAGACTTCCAAAGTTTGTTCCATCATAACAAAAACTAACTCTACCGAAACCAAATATAACAAGAGTATTAAAATATCGACATACACTCAGATGGGTAATGTAGAGTAAAGATGGTCTAATTTCAGCTAAGGTCAAATCATCAATGTGTTTCGTATATTCCTGGGTATTTTTATTCAAATATTCCAACTTTATCCATCAATGTACTTTGTTCATATACATACACACTGGAAAACCTGATGTTTCCTTGAGTGTTTCATACGGTTAGGTTTTTGATATGCTTTCAGGAACTCATCTTCCAGGATTTGATAAAGTCTGTTTCTCTCCTAAAATGCTAACTTTCAAGCAAAAAAAAAAAGCTACCAGTCCTTCCTGGGTCTAAATCTTCCAAAAGGAAAGATCTTGTGCCTGAACGATCCCATCTATCCATACATCCCCTTGTGTCTTGGCACTCAGGAGGGAAGATTAGATAGAAAGCCTCCTTCCTGTGCCAACACAGTGATGGTCTGTTTGCCAAGAACCCGTTTAAACGAGCCCATATCTCCAGTCTGAGCCAACTTCCTCCCCTGGTCTCCTTGTCTTTATCACTGATCTGAAAACAGTGGCCTGGAATTCACTTTCACCTGTCAGTGTAGACAGAGAGCAGACATGCTTCAGAGATCATCTTCATCTCATCCTGAGCTGCCTAACGTTTAAAGAGACTCACAGAGACAAACTCGTAGAAACACTGAATAGGTATGGTTATCATTGTAGTGTTTGAAGGGAAACTAAAATGAATGAATGCCTAGAAACAGGCAATGTTCGATTCTGTGTCGTCAGTTGCACTTCTCAGACTCCTAACCAGGATGTAAACACAGGGAATATTGAAACTGTGACGCGCAGGGCAGACGACATGACACACAACCTCCACTTGTACACAGACCTTCGTGCAAGCTCTCGGCAGATAGCAGCTTGGAGATGGAACCGGGAGATAACGGAGATAGGGAACATGGAGGCTGGAGCCGGTGGGGGGTGCCTCGATGGGGAACAATGCAGTCAGATGGGGCTGAAGAGAGCTGGGCTGATAAGATAAACACAGCCAGGGAGTATGCTGTCTGCTGGGACAGACAGAGACCCCTAGCAGCAGATGCTATCAGGGCTAGGATTGGCTGGGCCAGGTACCAGCCAGACCAGTACTACCCCAGCCCAGACAGGCACCAGCCAGCCAGACCAAGAGAAAGCTATGGAACATCCAGGCAGTCAGTCCATGTAGAGAGGACACAAGCCATGGAAAACACACACCTCAATCTTAAAACAACACTCTCTGACGTTATTTGGATTTGCAGTCTTCATTTATGACCCCCCCCCCACACACACACACACACACACACACACACACACTTCATCTCCTTTGGCTGGATCAATGTCCTTTTCATAACATCCAAAGCGGTGCCTCTCCTCCCCCCCCCCCCACCTCCTCCTCCTCCTCATTTATTCAGGTCTGAGGAAAGGTTGTGTTTTCTTTTCCTCTCTCCCCCCCCCCACCCCACCACACACCTCTGACTGAACACACACTCGCTGCAGCCTGCAGAATGAGAGGAGGGGAGGAAGGAAGGATGTTTCCTCCTCCCTCCTGTGTGCGTAGAAACACTCAATGGATGTGGTAGAAACACTCAATAGATGTGGTCCTCATTGCAGTGTTTGAAGCGCAGACTTAATCAAACACCTTCTGGGTATCTTAGTCCTCCCGGCTCCTGGAATCTGGTTATCTGAGGAGAGCTGCTCTCTGGGTTATCTGAGGAGAGCTGCTCTCTGGGACGGCTGAGGACAGGAGCATGTTCACGGGTTAGGGAGACCTACTCTGGTACGTCATCAAAACAGACATGGTGTTTCTCCCATCTCTCTGCTTGCGTATGAAGAGAGATATATAAATATATATAAAAGACCCTGGTTATAATGACTTGCAGGTTTGACAGCTCAGCTTTTCCTGGTGTTTTTCTACTTGAGGGATCTCAGCCTGAGGCTGTTCTTCCACGGGCTGAAACTCTTGTCTGCATGTTTGTGTTTCAAACGGGCGATTGGGTTTTCGGTTGTCGGAACGAACGCTGACACAGGCACCTTGTTGGGCATAGAGGGTCTTTGTTGATGGCAAGCAGACATGTTTTTCTGTGGCACCTCAGTCCTGCCCACCACTACCACTACCACATACTCCCGAGCCAGTCTAACCATGGAGAGATGGACCAGGTAGGGCACAGGAAAAAGGACGACAGGAAAGTTATTTTGGGCTATTTATTTATCCGAAACCATCGCCACATAACTGTTTCCAGGTACCCCTGAAATGGACAGTCTAAAAATGTATCCTAATTACTCGTGCTGACTTGGGCAGAACCGTCACAAAGATTCGTAGAACAGTACATGTGCCCCTGTGGGCTCTTAAACGATGAGAATACACGAGGTCCTCAGCTCCGCCTCCTGATTGGCCAACAGAGCCGTCAGTAAGCCCTCTGCCTACCAGAACGCCCCTTCAGCTTCCATGACCCACCATCCTTTCAGCCCCACGCATCACAAACACACAATCGTTCTCGTTGACTGTACAGTCCTGCCCTCGGGGCTGTTTCCGATGTTGCTTTCCTCCCTAAATGCCCACTCTCGTCACCACTGGTTAGGACAATTACTGTAGAAACAGTGGAGAG
>CM042877.1:1209276-1249276 GCA_023658055.1 Thaleichthys pacificus
TCCCCCCTTCCTCAACTTGATCTGCCCCCCCCGAAAGCCAGACGAGTCGTCGCGATGCCACAAGCAGGTTTGATTGAGACGGCAGATGTGTTTTCACAGTGTGATGTCGCCCCTCGCGGCCCGTCACTCATTAGGGAGATCGATGAGTTGTGAGAGGAGCTTGGATCTAAACACCACATCAGCACACTTTCTGTTGTGGGAAAAAAAAGTGACGAATAAAAAACATCCCAAATGTTTCTAAAAGGCAGGTCTGCCTGGAAGAACGTCTTGTTAAAAAAAGAAATACCGGCGTTTGAGTCTTTAATGGAAGCCAGGATGGAAACTACCTTGTTGAAAGCTCTTTTAGAAGGACTTGCTTTAACAAACAGGAGTGGCTCGAAAATGAGTAATTAGCCATAGCCTAACGTTTCCCCTAATGTCCGTGGTTTGACATGATTTTCATTTCTATGTGGGAAACTTTGGTACCTTACGATGTGGACAGACACGGTCTGGGCCTGATGATGCTTATTGTCCAAAGCCGCTCTGTGTTTCCAACAGTAGTCTAGCATGGTAAAGCTTACGAATGTCTTCATTTAGAAGATATTCATATTTAAAAGGGAATTTGAACCTGTGACCTCTTGATTTTCAGCCAACTGCTCTAACCACTAAGCCATCTTCTTTTAATAGTCTTAAAATGTTTTGTCTAGTAGGTCTCAAGCAGACCACTTTGTGTGTTCTGTCCTTTGTGTGACTAGCTCTCCACGCTGCATGTTCAGTTAGGTTGCGAAGACACTTGTGTTTTAAAAGTTTGAGAGTGTGACAGCTGGTTGATGGGTAATGGGGTAGTGACGAGATTAACCCTTGAAATTCAAGCGGCTTCCAAGGGTATCGACCTATTAGAATGTCACATTTCTCTGGGCTTAAAAAAAAAAGTGTTGGTTCCAACTGCCGTCGCGGAGTGAGACTGTTGCTTAGTTGGGCAGTCGAGACGAATACATTCTTCAACTGCCTTGAAGCTGTAATGTAACATATAATTTAGTCATAATGGTTTTTCATACTTGTATGAGAAGTATTTCTTTTCTTTTCTAAACACACTACGTGTCCAGTGCCCACTGTTTT
Source organism: Thaleichthys pacificus (assembly GCA_023658055.1). Lineage (NCBI taxonomy): Eukaryota > Metazoa > Chordata > Actinopteri > Osmeriformes > Osmeridae > Thaleichthys > Thaleichthys pacificus. Next base: position 1,210,375 of record CM042877.1, read on the forward strand.
ACCAGCAGAGAAACGGAGATCTTCTAGAGTTTCATATTTAATAGCAAATTACCCTCGTCATGAAGGAATCTAGTTATGTGTGTGGTGAATTGTATACTTCCTTTCAACGGATTAGAGATTAGATGAAACATATGCATTTTCATCGAATCAGTCTTTAGTGATCAAATTAAATGTATACGATAATTAATTTAGTTTTGTTATTATTTTTGCTTTGCTTCGGGTTCTTGGTCAAAGTTGCTCTTGAATGACGACACACGGCTATGTAACCCTGACTTCACTTTATGGTTCTGATAAGCCTCCTGAGAGAACTCCCTCTCTCTCTCTCCCTCTCTCTCTCCCTCCCTCTCTCCCTCCTCTCCCTCTCCCTCCCTCTCTCCTCCCTCCTCTCTCTCCCTCCTCTCCCTCCCTCCCTCCTCTCCTCTCCTCTCTCTCCCTCCCTCCCTCCCTCCCTCCCTCCTCTCCTCCCTCTCCCCCTCTCTCCCTCCCTCCCTCTCTCTCTCTCCCCCTCCCTCCCTCCCTCTCTCCCTCTCTCTCTATACACGCATACTGCAATCTCAGACACTAACCCAGGCACTCATTCACCAACACACACAGCTTTTGTGTCTGTGCACCAGCCTGGCCGTTTTAAATAAGTTATCCTTACTTGTGAAGTTCATGAAAAAGCCTCTTCCTCAATCAAATCCCTGATGTTACAATTGGAACATTGACTGATTGCCCTTGTAGCTGGAGTTTCGTTTTCTTTATTTTCTCCTCATTCAGTGAGCGTAAAGAATAGCCCCTTTCATGGTGAGCTGAACGAGGCTTCAGCGTGGATGTAGAGAGCCCTGCTTAAACAGCTCTCAGCCAAAACAAAAACAGACGCCAGAAGGAATCCCATTTCATTTATACGAGTAGGAAATTGACCCGTCGGAGAGAAAGAGAAAGAGAGAGGGAAGAGAAGAAGGAGAAAAAAGAATGGAGTTAGAGGGGGGGAATGATCCCGGAGGCTGTGGGAACGTGACGATTGGGCCGGTTTCCTGAGTGCCTTCTGGAAACAAGGACTGGGGAGGGGGGGGGGACGAGGAGGAGATGAGGAGGGAAGAGGAAGAGGAGAAGGGAAGAGGAGAAGGAGGAGGGAATCCTTATTACAGCTCTTAAGATGCAGTTTCCTGAGAGAGGTGTGCTTAGCATGAGAATGGAGGACAGAGACCAGGTGACACTCTCGTCACCATGCCGACCTCCAGCAGGACAGACAGACCAGGTGACACTCTCGTCACCATGCCGACCTCCAGCAGGACAGACAGACCAGGTGACACTCTCGTCACCATGCCGAACTGTGTGTGTGTGTGTGTGTGTCCTGTCAGCAGGGATGCCTACAGCCTCTGTAAACATTTGAGTGGATATGAAGTGAGCAGACATGAGACTAGTGGACACATGAGGAGACTTAGGCAGACAGGGTGGAGCAGAGCATCATATAGGGTGGAGCAGAGCATCATGGGTGGAGCAGAGCATCATGGGTGGAGCAGAGCATCATATAGGGTGGAGCAGAGCATCATGGGTGGAGCAGAGCATCATGGGTGGAGCAGAGCATCATATAGGGTGGAGCAGAGCATCATATAGGGTGGAGCAGAGCATCATATAGGGTGGAGCAGAGCATCATATAGGGTGGAGCAGAGCATCATATAGGGTGGAGCAGAGCATCATATAGACTCAGGTCTCAAGTTAATCTCATCTTTAGACTTCTGATGTTTGAGACCTCTGTTCCACTGTGCCAGGAAAACTAAAGCAATCTCAGATATGTATTATAATTGTTTTTCTTTCTTGTTAATATCTTGACCCTGGTCAATTAGGAGGGATGGACGTCATTCATCCTGTAGATTGTCATTTTGTGAAATTGACTGTCTATACTTAGGTAGTAAACTTAAGTCATATATTAACGTTCTATACCAAGTTATATTTGTTTGTCCAGCTGGCTTGTCCATCCTTGACCTTCCCAGAAGCAGTGACCTGAGCTCTGTAAGAGTGGACTGCTGTATGTGCAGGATGATGCGGTGTAGGAAGTGACCACTAGATGGGAACAGCAGCCTATCAGGACCTCCGCCATTCCCTGGATTACATCTCAGAGCCCCAGACAATAATTGAGTTACTCTGTTATCTGACTGGGAGAAAATAGAGCCCCATTAAAAGACACAAACTTCATTGAGCTCCCACGAACGCTCTTTAAATTTAGATTGCCATCATCCGCGCTGTGTATGAAAGTCAGGAGGAGTTGGGAAGGATCTACGTTAATTGAAACGTGCTCTGATGTTCTCCAAAGCAGTTAACAGCTGGAGTATATTTCATCAAGACCGGAATGTTAATGTCCTTTATGTTGTCAAAGGTCACGTCTGGCTGAAATTTCATGAGGGTGCATTCAAAATACCGTTTGTTGCCAACAGCCTGATATTCACTATGAACGAAATACTTTATTGTAAACGGTAATATTTGTCTGCTTTGATGTTATTTACACGGTGTGAGATCTTACGGAATTAAATATACATTAGTTCTTCAAGCTCGTGTGTGTAGTAGGACAGTAAGACAAGTCAAGGTTTCCGAACTAGGCGGAGCGAGCACCCCGAGACTGAGTTGGTCACCTAAATCCCGCCCCGTTACTGAGTAGGCAGAGAGTAGAGAGAAAGTTAACACACTCTCGTGCTACAGACGGAGCCACACACAGCTGGACCAGTACGCTATTTCTCATCAAACTGAATCTCGTCGCGTGGTCCGTGTGAATATACCAGGTGGAAATTGTTTTGGGATTGTAAAATAATCTTCGCATTTCGCAAATGAAATACTTCCCCCTTCCCCTGAGTTTATTAGCCTTCAACAAATAACGGTCAACTGGAGAACTGGAGTCTGCGCTCAAGGTTTAATACGCGTGCTACCGGTGGAATACATTAGCTAATTGTTTTCGAATGTGTCGTGCAATGCACGACTCTACCTGTGTCATACATGTAGTTAACATGTGAGACCTTTACATCGGATCAAACTTCGGCCCCAAGTTGGATACGCACATTTTTAATACACCTCTGTATTCGGATTTTGTTCCAAAGAAAAACAACACGTTTTGCGGAGGTGTGCAAGTCTGACCAGGGGAAAGGCATAAAAGTCTGTCTGCTGCACCGATGATGAACTCCGTTATTCGTCGTTAACGTCTCACCATTTTGAACTTTGTCTCATCAGGACTCGGGATATTTAGACTGGCATATTTGGGACATTGACTCATCACATTATAACTGTTTTGCCGTTTACTCACCGTTTTGTTCCTAAAGACTTTAGCTGGGGGTTTTTTTGCTCATGGGATGAAGTATTCCTCTTTGTTTTTCTATCCCCGTTCTTAAATGGCACCCTACATCAACATGGGGAGCTTCAATCTGAGGATTGCGATCTTATTATGGTGCCAACACATTATAGCCGGCTTCAGTCTGGAGATAGGAGCCTACGATATAGAGCGGGGCAGACCTGCTAAATGTGAACCCATCACCATACCCATGTGTCAGGGCATCGGCTACAACATGACCCGGATGCCCAACTTCATGAAGTACGAGAGCCAGGCGGAGGCTAGCATCAAACTCAACGAGTTTTCCCCTCTGGTGGAATACGGCTGTGACGTCCACCTCCGCTTCTTCCTCTGCTCCCTCTACGTCCCCATGTGCACCGACAAGGTGTCCACCACCATCCCCGCCTGCAGGCCCATGTGCGAGCAGGCCCGGCTCAAGTGCTCCCCCATCATGGAGAAGTTCAGCTTCGGCTGGCCCGACTCCCTGGACTGCTCCAAGCTGCCCACCAGGAACGACCCCAACTCCCTCTGCATGGAGGCTCCGGAGAACCACACCAAGCTGGAGACCAAGAAGGGGGAGGGGATGCTTCCGGTTCCCCCCAGACCCAGGCAGCCCTCGGGGGGCGCTGGAGGGCGATCCGGGGCCAGCCTGGGCAACTGCGACAACCCTGAGAAGTTCCAGTACGTGGAGAAGAGCCAGTCGTGCGCGCCGCGCTGCTCCTCGGTGGTGGACGTGTTCTGGTCGCGGCGGGACAAAGACTTCGCCTTCATCTGGATGGCGGTGTGGTCCACGCTGTGCTTCGTCTCCACCGCCTTCACCGTGCTCACCTTCCTCCTGGACCCCCAGCGCTTCCAGTACCCCGAGAGGCCCATCATCTTCCTCAGCATGTGCTACAACGTCTACTCCGTGGCCTTCATCATCCGCTCCGTGGCCGGCGCCGAGAACATCGGCTGCGACCGGGAGAACGGCGAGCTGTACATCATCCAGGAGGGCCTGGAGTCCACCGGCTGCACCATCGTCTTCCTCATCCTCTACTACTTCGGCATGGCCTCGTCCATCTGGTGGGTGGTCCTCACCCTCACCTGGTTCCTGGCGGCCGGGAAGAAGTGGGGTCACGAGGCCATCGAGTCCCACAGCAGCTACTTCCACATGGCGGCCTGGGGCATCCCCGCGCTGAAGACCATCATCATCCTCACCATGAGGAAGGTGGCGGGGGACGAGCTGACGGGGCTGTGCTACGTGGGCAGCATGGACGTCAACGCCCTGACCGGCTTCGTCCTGGTCCCGCTGTCCTGCTACCTGGTCATCGGCACCTCCTTCATCCTGACCGGCTTCGTGGCGCTCTTCCACATCCGCAAGATCATGAAGACGGGCGGCACCAACACGGAGAAGCTGGAGAAGCTGATGGTGAAGATCGGCGTGTTCTCCATCCTGTACACCGTCCCCGCCACCTGCGTGATCGTCTGCTACTTCTACGAGAGGCTCAACATGGACTACTGGAAGTTCCGCGCCCTGGAGAGCAAGTGCGTGTCGTTCCCCGGCCGCAGGAACGAGGACTGCTCCCTGGAGGCCTCCATCCCCTCTGTGTCCGTGTTCATGCTGAAGATCTTCATGTCCCTGGTGGTGGGCATCACCAGCGGCGTGTGGGTGTGGAGCACCAAGACCCTGCAGACCTGGCAGGGCCTGTGCAACAGGAAGCTGGCACTGCGGACTAACAGGAAGCCCTGTGGCAGCGTGACCTGCGGCGGCTCTCACTGCCCCTACAAGACTCCCGCCGTGGTGCTGCACATGTCCAAAACAGACGCGTATCTAGAGAGCCCCGCACACGTGTGAAGCTAAGAGGCGCCTGTGGTTCTGCCAGGGCGTGTTGACTCTATGCCACAGCTAAACGAAGCTGTGTTCTGTATAAAGTGCTCAGGTTGGCGTGTTTCAGATGTTAATGTTGCCTGAAAGATACTTTTTTGGTGTGTTTTATGGTTCGCTTGCAATCCTCAATCGCTTTGGATTGTCAGCAAATGACAAAAGGAGAAAGGGAATACGTGTTGGGTAATTTTTCACAAATCTGGTTGTTTCTGGTCGACTAAATCAACATGAATGCAGAAGCTATCTTGCATGAATGTATCAACATTTGGTATACTTTCCTTTCTTTGTGTGTTTATTTATTGTTGGATATTTAATTGCTGGTTATGAGTTTTGTATGTTGTATAAAAGTTCATGTATTAAAAGAGTGATTAGTTTTGAATATTGGAACTGTTGAGATGTAAAAGTGCCTTTGAAAAGAAATACATATTTTTCTGCAGAAACTAAATAAGGCAAATAAAACATATTTATATTTTCAATTATTACCACCCTGTCACTTCTGTTCGTTTTCATGTTTGCCGTGGCCAAGTTGTGCCTGAAAAAGAAGCTTACTTTATTGGATTTTCTAATACTTTACTTTGCAGTATTTCCTGAAAAATATATGGTTTTTTTTCATGTGCCTTAATGGTTTTTATTCAGTAGTCTGTCCTTAACAGTATAAGACACCCAACAGACAGACTTCCACAAAACAACAGCCTTCCTCAATATATTACATTTCACTGAATAAGACTCTTTCAAGTCAACTCTTTTCTTCTATCAAATATTTCCTAATTAAATGTAAAACCTTTCTTGACAGGTTTAAATAGACAATTGTCATCTTGTCATGTCGAGACAATAACATTGTTAACATTCATTTAGTTTTTTATGCTCAAGAACCCATTTAATTACCCATCTTAAACGTTCTTCCTGGTTAGTTTCCCAGTTCAACTGTTCAGTTTAATGTTGACTGTCCTCGCGTGTTCTTTCAGTGTACTGTCAGATTTGTGGAATTCAAACATCCCGACTTAAAAACACAAACAAGAATCCGTGTGTGTGTATGTTCACCGCAGTGACGCCTGGTGCCAAATTTCTGGTCGGTTGACAAAAGCGTTAATATTGTTCTAACCTGCAGCGTAGCTTAAGGCAGAAAATCACCATCGCTGCCAGACCCAGGACTGCGGCAGTGTTTATAAAGTTATGCTGAACTTTCTGTTTTCCATTGAAACATCGTCAGGTCCAGTAATAATAACTGGCATGGGCCGACGACATTCCATGGTGATAGAGAAAGAGTACAGGACTTTCAGAGTTGAGTCATGAAACTGCCTCTAAAAGAACAATCCCCCAGTCTTTCTGGAGACGGCAGACACAGCCTTATCCACCTCCATGTCCTGAAAATCACGTCATAAATATCCGTATCCGACTTTAAACACCTCAGATAGTTGCTACTGTAGAACAGGCACATTTCACATCCATCGTCCTACGTTACACCTCTAAACACTGATGGTATTTATTTACATTTGGTGCACTGCCAGGCTAACCGACGTGTCGTTTAAATGCGAGGCCGTTGTAGCTTTTCCCTGTTCGCGGTGCCTGCCTCCTGCCTGTGCCGACATTGTCCTTGGCTTGGCAGGCGCTCTCCCCCCGGAGACCAAAACCACAGTTACATTTCTCCATAAAAAGCCGTGTTTGTTTTGGAGCCTCGCGCCAGGGGGCCGCTGTGGTGCGTTAACCACGCATGCTACTCACAATAAAGCGCAATTAATGCAGGCCCGCTTTCAAGTTTACACACGGGCAACGTAGCTACATGAACACTGGCTTCTCATAACAATAACAGTCTGTTCAGCATCAGCAGTTACAATCCTGACAAGGCCTTTCATGATAAGATACCAAAGGCCCCTATGCCTGTTCTTGTGATATGTTGGGATTTCTGGAGGACTAAAAAACATGTTTGTTTGGCACAAAGCTTCCTATGAACAACAAACTGACAACAAACTGACAGCAGTCAGAAGATTTTTAAGATGTGAAATTGAAGGGTTTTTAATTTCAGACTTATTTTTATTTAGTACGTGGAATATGTAGCACCAGTCAGTTAACAGAAATAGAAGTCAGATGTTTTTTTTAAAGCTGAGAATCAGCATTTAGCTCTTTGAAAGTCACAGAAATACCTTTATCACTCAGTGCATCTCTGTTTATTGTCTGTCAAAATAACAAGTAAGTTGTTGTGCTTAAATAGGACAGAACACACAAACCTCACTCTTCCTCACAAAGTCTGTGAGTCGAGTCAGAAGTGAGGGGCTCTCTAAAACCATCCTCATTTGTCCGGTGAAACCAGGGAAACGTTCCACATCGACATTCCAGCCTTCAGACTAGAACCCGGCCATTGACTAGCAGGTCCTTCAGGGAGCCTGGTCACAATAGAGGATCCCAGAACCATTGTGGGAGAGTGGACAAGATAGAGTATCTGTGTAATTGTGTCCTCTTAAAAAGGAGGCCGATGTCTGGCCTTGTGTTTGATTAAAGGGTTTCATTAAAAGAATGGGGACTTTCCTTCCCCCCTCTCTCTCCTGGAGAAAGGCAGGGAGAGAGAAAGGGAGAGGAAGAGGGAGAGAGAGAGAGAGAGAGAGAGAGAGAAAGGGAGAGGAAGAGAGGGAGTGAGGAGGTCTCATTACCCTGCCCTCCCCTGGCCATATCCCTTTCCTACGCTGGTTTTGATGTGGAAATGAGCCTATTGAAAAAGCCCATTGAAAAGCCTGCTGCCCCTTAGAAAGGGTGTAGCGCCAAAATGCCCAGCAGCTACCCTGCCCCTCCCTGCCTCCCCCTGCCCCCCATCCATCCCCGCTGCCCCCATCCCTCCCCCCAGGCCCCCTTGAGTGTAATGTGCCATTGCTTGTATCTGCCATGTCCCACCTGCTAGCACCCTCCATGTCCTTGCACTCCCTGACACACACACACACACACACACAGTCACACACAGTCACACACACACACTTACCAGGATGGTTCTAAAGTTTCATGGTTCTGGTGTAGCATCAATGTCACAAATTTGGGGTTGGGGTAATCTCTATTTATTTCATATGAACCAACATTTAGTTCTTTCAGTGAATGACTATTTCAGACCAGCTAGCTTCCTACTCTGACAGACACCTGACAAACAGTAGGCATGTTCCTCTGAAAGACAGACACACAGCTACCAGCCTCCAATCTCCTTATCACAGCCATCAGACACTCCTCGTCACAGCCATCAGACACATCATCCAGGTCAGATGTTTGGCTCCTGTATAAAGCTGCCATTTTGATTTTGGTTGCTAGGCTGCTCTTCACCACTCTGTGATAACAATGTCTCCCAAGAGAGAGAGAGAGAGAGAGAGAGAGAGAGAGAGAGAGAGAGACACAAGGAGAGAGTGAGGAACAGAAAGAGAGGAACAGAGAGAGTGAGTGAGGAACAGAGAGAGAGAGAGAGACAAGGAGAGAGAGAGGAACAGAGAGAGAGAGAGAGACAAGGAGAGAGTGAGGAACAGAGAGAGAGAGAGACACAAGGAGAGAGTGAGGAACAGAGAGAGAGAGGGGAACAGAGGGTGCTGCCAGTGCATCATTCATGTTTTGAACTTCAAAGCCCAACAGAAATACAGAGAGAGGCCTTGAACGACTAGCTCAAGTACCCTGGCCACCCCACCCCCATCCCACCCCCAACCCCAAATCTGGGCCTCATTTACCAAAGGCCACCGGCCTGACAATGTCATTTGGCTTTGAATGCTGTACCCACATGGTCCATTGATGTTAGTTTACTTTTTACTTGTTATCTGAAGTCTGGTTTTGACTTTGGTTGTGGGAAGGGTTAATTGAGTGACAGTGATTGACTGATGAGACACACACAAACACACACACATCAGCAACACTCTCTCACACATACACCCATAATCACAGATTCTTTTTATCTCATGGTTGGATATCAAAAGCTATCCCTTTGTGTTGGGCCTCTTATGAAGCTAAATCCTTCTATGTCCCGCCCGCCCGCCCGCCCTCCCTCCATCCCTGACTAGACTACAGTTGCACCAATTTGCAGATGCTCCAAAGCTACAGGCTTTTGGTTTAATGAACAGATCTAGAATAGAAAAGCGAGATCTATTCTTCAAGCCCGTTGATGATGGCCTCGCAGGGAAATGCAGACGAACATGGCTGCTTATAGGAGCTGTGGTCCTTGATTGTCTTATGATCTTACTGGTTCCAGCTTTTTGCTCCCAGGACCTCAATCTAGACCCTGGATCCTAGTTCCTAGTACGAGGGGGGGGGGGGGGGGGGGGAACACAGCTTTTGTTCAAAATAGTACATTGAATCAGCTTTGGTGTGTGAGTGTGTGATGATGTTCAGGGTATGTCACGGCTCTCGAGCCGATGAGTCTCTTTCAACATGTCCTGAACTCGCCCCCCTGTACTCGCCCCCTTGTACCCGCCCCCCTGTACCCGCCCCCCTGTACCCGCCCCCCTGTACTCGCCCCCCTGTACCCGCCCCCCTGTACCCGCCCCCCTGTACCCGCCCCCCTGTACCCTCCCCCCCCTGTACTCGCCCCCCTGTACCCACCCCCCTGTACCCGCCCCCCTGTACACAACACATCAGTGTCTGGCTGAAGCAGGCTTCACTCCAGAACATGTGATGCATCATTTCTGCTGATGCTCAGACTTGGAGTTCAGCAGCTAGCAAGCCAACACGGTTGTCCTCAGAAAACACCCTCCCTCCATTTCTCTGTTTGTCCACCGGTTGCCTGACCAAATAAAACAAACTGAATTTATTCAGAAATGACCAAACCAAGGAATCAACAAATTCGTTTTTTTTGTTGTTGCCCACAACTGTTTCTCCTGGGTTTTAGAGAGTTTAGAAAATGACTTTTACAGTACTTGTGTGATATTAGGACTCTTGATGTCTGTGTGTGTGTGTGTGTGTGTGTAGTAGAGATGATTTAAAGCCTCAGTGACAAAAAAAGTGGATAGGCAACGTTAGCTAAAGTGACGTCATGTTTTGAGTCAAAACAAGAGTGAGCTCCAGTCCTGCTGGGACTGTGGGTGTGCATCATGAAAGGTGCTGCTGTGTTCCGCTGCAGCTGTCACCGAGAGGCAGTTTGGGAGGATTACGTCCAATTTCTTAAAGTAGGGTCGGACACAAACATCGGTCTTGAGGCAGTGCTATTAAACCGAATTTGGTTAAGAGGCATGTAGAATTTAAGACAACCGTCTAAAGCGGAGAGACAGCCGTCTTGACAAAGGGCCTGTGGCTCCTGCCTTCTCCACAACACACAGAGAAAGCTTTGTAACGCATGGAGAGAGGGAGAGGAGAGGTCCTCTAGGGAGGGAGGGAGGGAGAGAGAGGAGGGAGAAGTCCACAAGGGAGGGAGGGAGAGAGAGAAGTCCACTAGGGAGGGAGGGAGGGAGGGAGAGAGAGAAGGAGGGAGAGGAGAGAGGTCCAATAGGGAGGAAGGCAGAGAAGGAGGAAGAGGGGGAGAGGTCCACTAGGGAGGAAGGCAGAGAAGGAGGAAGAGAGGGAGAGGTCCACTAGGGAGGAAGGCAGAGAAGGAGGAAGAGAGGGAGAGGTCCACTAGGGAGGAAGGCAGAGAAGGAGGAAGAGAGGGAGAGGTCCACTAGGGAGGGAACACTGAAGAGACCACATGCTGCCAGGTCTGTCTCCTGCTTCCTTCATTACTGAGCCGTCAGCGGGCCGGAGGACATGTTGAGAAGGAGGGTTAAGTTCTGCAGCTACAACTCTGTAGCAGTTACACACAGAGACACAGCTTCCCCAACGCAGGTTAAGCCTGCTAAAACTAAGAGGTTTTTTTAGTTCCAGATTTGGCTTGATCTGTGCAGGGGAGTCTGGGCCTGTGACACCTGGTCGGTAACACTGGTAGCCCCTTGGAGCCCCCCCTCGCTAGAGAGAGTGTGTTGGTGTAACAGTGTGTTATATCGTCTGGTGTAACAGTGTGTTATATCGTCTGGTGTAACAGTGTGTTATATCGTCTGGTGTAACAGTGTGTTATATCGTCTGGTGTAACAGTGTGTTATTTCGTCTAGTGTAAGAGTGTGTTATTCCGGGAGTACAACGGCACTTAGGAATGATTGGCTGGACCTGATGTTAGTTTCCTCCAGGATCACAATGACTCTTATTGAGAGACTTGTTGGTTTGTTGTAACCGTCTTAAATTATTGTACTCGCCGTGAAATATATTATTGTTGCTTGCTTCTTCCACAGGTACACTCTTGCACTTTTGAGGTTCATACTGTTTAATTGTAACTTGTCTAACTACATGCTCTTATTGTTCTTCCCTTTGGGACTTATTTGGTTTTCACAATGTATGCTTCAGGTTTGGCTACCCGCAATGTTTGGGGCTATCTTGTTGTTATGATCAGTGACCTATGCACTTTTGTAAAACTCTCTCTTGGAAGTCGCTTTGGATAAAAGTGTCTGCTAAATGCATAAATGTAAATGTAATGTTATTTCGTCTGGTGTAACAGTGTGTTATTCCGTCTGGCGTAAGAGTGTGTTATTTTGTCTGGCGTAAGAGTGTGTTGTAGCTACGTACTCAAAACAGAAACTCGTAAACAGAGCTTCCCATGGGGGGGGTGGATGGTTGGTGGATGTTTGTCAGCGTTAGTTATTAGTGACTCCAGACACACTGGGTGTGTGGTAGTAAAGACCAGGCCCCGCTAGGCCATGTGCAGCCCATTACCTCGTCTCACGCCAGCCTGGGGCAGTTTCCCCCGGCGCTCACAGCCCTGCTCCCCGGGGCCCCCTGCCCTGCTCCCCGGGGCCCCCTGCCCTGCTCCCCGGAGCCCCCAGCAGCGCGGGGCCCCCAGCCCTGCTCCCCGGAGCCCCCAGCAGCGCGGGGCCCCCAGCCCTGCTCCCCGGGGCCCCCTGCCCTGCTCCCCGGAGCCCCCTGCCCTGCTCCCCGGGGCCCCCTGCCCTGCTCCCCGGAGCCCCCAGCAGCGCGGGCCCCCCAGCCCTGCTCCCCGGAGCCCCCAGCAGCGCGGGGCCCCCAGCCCTGCTCCACCGGGGCCCCCAGCCCTGCTCCCAGGAGCAGCTCTCCCTAGCTTCACTGCCCGCTCGGCCAGATGCCTGGCTGGCGTCCCATCCAGGAAGAAGCCCTTGGAGGAAACGAAGGTGTCTCGGAAGGAGAGGACGGCCATCCTGAAACGTGTGGTGTGTGTGTGGTGTGTGTGTGTGGTGCGTGTGGTGTGTGTGTGGTGCGTGTGTGTGGTGGGATTTTCCATCATTACGACGGTGGAGGGACGAGCGATTAAACTGGACGTGATGTGGTGATTTAGTCATTAGGTCTATTTTTAATGCCATGTCATTTCAGGGTGCCAGTAAGAAATGTTTTTTAGTTATTTTCGTAGTGTTCAGTGAGAAATTACTACTATGATGTCAGCTACCTTGTAATGTTGATTCTATAGAAGGATAATTAGACGACCCTGAGGCACACTATATTCTTCTGTCCTCCTGCTACTGGGTAAACAAAATCACTTCCATCTCACTTTGTGACCAAAAATGTACAGCTGGCAGAATCTCCCACTCAGTCATTTGTTCGACAAGTGTCCTTTATAGCCTCTTAATTAGATCCAGGTTTGCTTGTTTTCTGGTCATGTTGTGGAAAGTAGAAAATTGCTAAGGTAAATACACTCAGAGACAAACAGATTAAAGAATGTGCTTCTCAGCATTTCCTGAATTCAAGCCCGCCAGAATCGTCTGCTTCGTTTTCGAGTTCCGCTTTTCGTAAAAGGCCAAATGCAAACAAGCAGTTTTTTTTTATGACTGTCAAAAGAACGTTGATGGGAAACCGGCATCAAAAGTCGTCCAGCTCAGATGAAAGGATGAAAGAAACTAAACCAGGAGAAGGAGAGTGGCGTGTGGGAGTTAGGGTCCAGATGAGCCCCCTGTCAGGACCGTGTTTGTGGAGCCCACTGATAATCCAGACTAGCAAGGAAAAGCACAGATTATTTTCCAGACCAACAGTGGCTGCATATTTATCTAAAGCAGAGCTCCGCATGGCTCCGCATGGCTCCAGCCTTCATGCCAGACTTGTTTCTCTTATCACCGTTTAATGAAAAGAAAATGGACGACGGCCCAAGTGGAAAAATATCAAACCTCAATCACATGTCCATGTTTCACACGAGATATTACTACATTTTTCATTATATTTATCTACACAATTGGAAGGGAACAAAACATGTACAGATTTTGGGTGTCCACTTTTAGTACATGTAAGTTTGTACTTAAACTTAAAGGTTTAATATTGTTTCTCCTGGGTGGTAAGAGGAAGGCATTATGTTCCAGAGTGTGAAGGCGGTGGGAGGGGGGGAAAAGACCCTCAGACCCTGGACTAGACATGCTGAACACCCTCAGACCCTGGACCAGACATGCTGAACACCCTCAGACCCTGGACCAGACATGCTGAACACCCTCAGACCCTGGACCAGACATGCTGAACACCCTCAGACCCTGGACCAGACATGCCTGAACACCCTCAGACCCTGGACCAGACATGCTGAACACCCTCAGACCCTGGACCAGACATGCCGAACACCCTCAGACCCTGGACCAGACATGCTGAACACCCTCAGACCCTGGACCAGACATGCTGAACACCCTCAGACCCTGGACCAGACATGCTGAACACCCTCAGACCCTGGACCAGACATGCTGAACACCCTCAGACCCTGGACCAGACATGCTGAACACCCTCAGACCCTGGACCAGACATGCCGAACACCCTCAGACCCTGGACCAGACATGCTGAACACCCTCAGACCCTGGACCAGACATGCCGAACACCCTCAGACCCTGGACCAGACATGCTGAACACCCTCAGACCCTGGACCAGACATGCTGAACACCCTCAGACCCTGGACCAGACATGCTGAACACCCTCAGACCCTGGACCAGACATGCTGAACACCCTCAGACTCTGGACCAGACATGCTGAACACCCTCAGACCCTGGACCAGACATGCTGAACACCCTCAGACCCTGGACCAGACATGCTGAACACCCTCAGACCCTGGACCAGACATGCTGAACACCCTCAGACCCTGGACCAGACATGCTGAACACCCTCAGACCCTGGACCAGACATGCTGAACACCCTCAGACCCTGGACCAGACATGCTGAACACCCTCAGACCCTGGACCAGACATGCTGAACACCCTCAGACCCTGGACCAGACATGCTGAACACCCTCAGACCCTGGACCAGACATGCTGAACACCCTCAGACCCTGGACCAGACATGCTGAACACCCTCAGACCCTGGACCAGACATGCTGAACACCCTCAGACCCTGGACCAGACATGCTGAACACCCTCAGACCCTGGACCAGACATGCTGAACACCCTCAGACCCTGGACCAGACATGCTGAACACCCTCAGACCCTGGACCAGACATGCTGAACACCCTCAGACCCTGGACCAGACATGCTGAACACCCTCAGACCCTGGACCAGACATGCTGAACACCCTCAGACCCTGGACCAGACATGCTGAACACCCTCAGACCCTGGACCAGACATGCTGAACACCCTCAGACCCTGGACCAGACATGCTGAACACCCTCAGACCCTGGACCAGACATGCTGAACACCCTCAGACCCTGGACCAGACATGCTGAACACCCTCAGACCCTGGACCAGACATGCTGAACACCCTCAGACCCTGGACCAGACATGCTGAACACCCTCAGACCCTGGACCAGACATGCTGAACACCCTCAGACCCTGGACCAGACATGCTGAACACCCTCAGACCCTGGACCAGACATGCTGAACACCCTCAGACCCTGGACCAGACATGCTGAACACCCTCAGACCCTGGACCAGACATGCTGAACACCCTCAGACCCTGGACCAGACATGCTGAACACCCTCAGACCCTGGACCAGACATGCTGAACACCCTCAGACCCTGGACCAGACATGCTGAACACCCTCAGACCCTGGACCAGACATGCTGAACACCCTCAGACCCTGGACCAGACATGCTGAACACCCTCAGACCCTGGACCAGACATGCTGAACACCCTCAGACCCTGGACCAGACATGCTGAACACCCTCAGACCCTGGACCAGACATGCTGAACACCCTCAGACCCTGGACCAGACATGCTGAACACCCTCAGACCCTGGACCAGACATGCTGAACACCCTCAGACCCTGGACCAGACATGCTGAACACCCTCAGACCCTGGACCAGACATGCTGAACACCCTCAGACCCTGGACCAGACATGCTGAACACCCTCAGACCCTGGACCAGACATGCTGAACACCCTCAGACCCTGGACCAGACATGCTGAACACCCTCAGACCCTGGACCAGACATGCTGAACACCCTCAGACCCTGGACCAGACATGCTGAACACCCTCAGACCCTGGACCAGACATGCTGAACACCCTCAGACCCTGGACCAGACATGCTGAACACCCTCAGACCCTGGACCAGACATGCTGAACACCCTCAGACCCTGGACCAGACATGCCTGAACACCCTCAGACCCTGGACCAGGTGGCCCTCGGATCAGCAGGCCCTGCTGCCCCCGACCAGGTGGCCCTCGGATCAGCAGGCCCTGCTGCCCCCGACCAGGTGGCCCTCGGATCAGCAGGCCCGCCTCTGGGCTCTGATTGTGACAAGACTTTAAAGTTTAGAAGCAGTTTTGGCGTAGAGCAGGGGCACACGGTATGTACCAGGGGGGAAACTAGCACCTCACACGTATCTCAGCGAAATACCAAACGATTTTCAGACCTGTCAGGGTGAGTTGACTTTGACTGGAAAAATCCAGGGCAGCTATTTAACTGCTAGACCCAGTTTTAGAGGCCCCCAAAAATAGACAACCACTCTACGTCTGCACACCATTTAGAGGCCTATCTGATACCTGGGCTGACACGAGGGCTGTGCAGACAGAAAACAACCCGACTCAGATACTGGGAGCCAACACCATTGTCTGGAACCCCAAGAATCCCAGAGCGGAGGCACGTGCCAACGTCTGTGGCGTGTTGTGCTTGATGTCTGTCGCTGGCCTGCCAAGGCTGCTGGTCTGAGGAGCTCTTCTTTCAGCACTCCTCTCTCCTCTGTCTCTCTCTCCTCTCTCTCTCTCTCTCTCTCCTCATCACTCTCCCCCTCTCTCCCTCTCGCTCTCCCTTCTCTCTCTCTCCTCATCACTCTCCCTCTCTCTCGCCCCCTCCCTCCCTCTCTTTCTCTCTCCTCTCTCCACTCCTCCCTCCCTCTTCCTCTGTTCTTCCCTCCCTCCCCTCCCCTCCCCTGCTCCCTCCATCTGTGCTGTATTACCCCGGCTGCCCGCCACTCAAAGGGTCTTTATGGATCTGCAGGAAGCTGCTTCTGATTAAGGTCTCTGTCGGCCGCCGAAAGCTCCGTTACACCAACACACCTCCCTCCCGGAAAACAGATCTCTCGTTCTCGCCGTCGCCCTGGCTGCGTTCTCTGATCCTGGAGCCGTGAGCTGGGCCAAGCTGGAACGTGTATCAGCTGCGTTTCGAGCCTGCGGGGGCTTCCACCCCCCCCCTCTCTACTTCCCGTCATCAAATGTTAGTCAAAAGCCACACGGCTTTCAACTTGATGTTATGCAAGGCTTTGTCAGAGCGGATTAGCGGTTTGTTGGAGATGTTAGTCGTGAGTGGTGTTTACGCTTGGCCTGAGTCGGTCGACGGCGCTCTCCGGATGGGATGAACCCAAATGAAGGGGTTGGCTACGATGTGGCTACCACAAACCATGCTGCTGCCTCTGCCGCTGCCTCTGCCTCTGCAGGCAACTTCCTGCATGTGAATGTGTGAATGTGTGAATGTGTTTCATACTTCTGAGAATGAGTGATTATGCTCAAGGGAGAGGGGATGTTTTTTTGCACAAGATTTATATTTGTCTGCATTTAAACACTTTTTAAAATGTATATTTGTGAATAATGGACCGAGGTTAGATAAAATGCTGTTGTGTGTGTGAGTGTTGCTGCCGGGAGAGAGGTGAGAGAGGAGAGGGGGGAGAGGAGAGAGAGGAGAGGGGGAGAGGGGGGAGAGAGGGGAGAGGAGAGAGAGGGAGAGAGGGAGAGAGGGAGAGAGGAGAGGGGAGAGAGGGGAGAGAAAGGAGAGAGGAGAGAGAGGAGAGGGGAGAGAGGAGAGGGGGGAGAGGAGAGAGAGGAGAGGGGGAGAGAGGGGAGAGGGGAGAGAGGAGAGGGGGAGAGAGGGAGAGAGGGAGAGAGGAGAGGGGGGAGAGAGGAGAGGGGAGAGAGGGAGAGGGGGAGAGAGGGAGAGGAGGGGGCTCTCCCAGGTGTCGACTGCAGCAGCCGGAGCCAGGAGGATGTGGTTTCTCCTCCACCCAGACTGGCTCAGGAAGAATGCTGAGTTATTGAGAAAAGCGGGACAAGGAAAAGATCCAGGCAGTGGCGAGCAAGGCAGCACTATTTTCTTTTGATTTAACAGCTAAATCAGGCACACATGATCCAGTCTCACACCTCTCCTTTCATTTTCACCTCATCAGAGTCAGCGAAGCGGTCTGTGGGTGCTGTGTATTGTTCGCTGTGTTTATAACGTGTGTTTATCAGAGTTTAATGGCTGTTTGTAATGGCTGACTCGTTAAAGATCCCCTGGCCTGAAGCATTTGACCTGGAACAATATACAACCGTTTGAGAAGGTCCCGTCAGCAAGACTAGGCAGGATTTATGCAAGGCATGTCGAAACTCTAGCTGACCAGGAATCAAAAATCATGGAGGTGATTTGAATTTTGTAGGTTTTCATCAAAACTCCTACGCAAGAGCTGCTACGCAAACAGACAGTCAGTATTTTTTGGTGTTGGTTTTCTTTGGTATATTCTGTTATTATCAATCGTAGTCTGTCTGTTTAAGTTTCCTCTGAACAAGACTTGATAACTGCTTGCCCCCGATGCTCCTGGACATCAGACAGGAACTACTCTACAAGTGAAGGCCTTTCCTAACATCTGCTAAGGGCTTACATGTAATCCAGTACTACAAGCTAAAACCTCACACCCAGTCATGGAAGTCCTCACACAAGACGACATACATTCACTATCTAAACCACAAGATTCCAGAAAGGAACAAGAAGCCAGTTTGTCCACCAAACCATCTGGATGAATCTTTTAAAACAAGGTTTGGGAGACACCAAATCTGACGAAAAGAAAATCAGTTGCTTTTAAATCCAACCCTGTCTAGATGAACCATCTCCCTTCTAGATGAACCATCTCCATTCAGAAATGTTATTTTATGGTTCTCATGATGTCTTGCCTCTGCGGTCATCCAGATGCTGTGTCTTCGCCCGTGACGTAGAAACTGGCTTTGCAACGCTCCCCTCTGCAGTGTTCTCCCTGAGGAGGAGGAAACCAGCGGCTTGGGTTTCCTCCTCCAGGTGCAAACGGAGAGGGAGTCTAAAAGCTCACAGCAGCCAGACAGCGACTAGCGACTAGAGGACTAGCGACAAAAATAAAAACCACAGCGAACACATTCCAAAAAAGGTTATCTGGCTTCAGACAAACAGGAGCTGCATCATTTAAGAAATGTCTCCTGGAAAGCAGAGCTGCTTTCCAGCCATATTTCCTCCCTTGCTAAATGTTAGGCTTCAGTAGGTCCTTCCTGCGCTTGTCCCTGAACAGAGCGGTGTTTCTCTGTCCTTCACCTCCGACCTCCTTAAGTGATGTTTGGGTTTTAAGACTCGGACGGCGGGTCGTATATCCTACAGGTCTCAGTGCTCCTGGCGCGACACGTCATGTCCTTCACTGGCAACTTAACATTGAACAAGCCTGGTGTCTCTCCAGCAGGGGAGCTGATCTCTCTCTCCAGCATGGGAGCTGATCTCTCTCCAGCAGGGGAGCTGATCTCTCTCCAGCATGGACTTCTCCAAAATGGGAGCTGATCTCTCTCCAGCATGGGAGCTGATCTCTCTCTCCAAAATGGGAGCTGATCTCTCTCCAGCAGGGGAGCTGATCTCTCTCTCCAGCAGGGGAGCTGATCTCTCTCCCTCCACCAGGCCGGTTTGGACCACCAAGCTTCCCTCTCCACAGCAAAACAAGCCTCTCAGTTTCAGCTAAACATTGCTTCATCGTTTACACACGCCTTTAATAAGGAACCCCCACCACACACACACTCCTCTCCACCCCCCAAGATCACTTCACACAGAAACCAAAAGGTTTCCACACAGAGAGAGCACCATTGAGCCACAACACTGCCCACCCAGCTTTATTGCATTACCCATAATCCCTCTTGCATGCTACCGTATATTGGGGAGGGTGTGGAGAGGAGGGCGTGGGGGGGAGGCCAAAGCCAGAGACAGGCTTCTCAGACCAGGCATGTGGGGGTGCATGGTCTCTCCTCTCCTGGCGTGGGACCACCGCAGCCTGGAGGGGTGTGGGCCTGCCTGACCCCGCCCAGTGAGCGGCGCTGGAGGAGGAGAGGGGGAGGCACGGGGGGGACACTCACTGCAGAGAGGGCATCTCTAATCCAGCCTGGGCCCTTTGCTGCATCCCTCTCTCCCCCTCTCCTCCCCCCCTCTCTCTCTCTCTCTCTCTCCCCCTCTCTCTCTCTCCCCCTCTCTCCCCCCCCCTCTCTCTCTCTCTCTCTCTCCCCCTCTCTCTCTCCCCCTCTCTCCCCCCCTCTCTCTCTCTCTCTCTCCCTCTCTCCCCCTCTCTCTCTCTCTCTCTCCCCCTCTCTCTCTCTCCCTCTCTCCCCCTCTCTCTCTCTCTCTCTCTCTCTCTCTCTCCCCCTCTCTCTCTCCCCCTCTCTCTCTCCCCCTCTCTCTCCCTCCCTCCCTGTCCCTCCCTGACGCTAGGCCCCAGCTAGCATAGCAGCAGCCCCTCCAGAGACCCAGTCTGGCAGCTCCAGGGTGGCCAGGCATCCCTTCCACACTCCCCTCACCCTGAGGAGATTACCAGCGCACCCGGAGAGCAATAAAAGGGGTTGGCGCCAGGGCCAGGCCAGGGCCTGGAGTTTAACGTTATGGCATCTGTCAGCAGGACACAGAGCTGGATTAAGGGGAGCAGGGCTGCATGTCTTGTTTGTTGCGTTGTCACAGACCCCACGGCCGGCGCTCACTCTCAGCTGTCCCCGTTAACGCTGGCATTAATCCTCAAGTAGGAGCAGAAAGGGTTTGATAACATAGTCTCCCCACGAAGACGGGATTGATATGTCGGCTTGATAATGTGCTGCTGAGATGCTGTTGGCTCCTGCGGTTGCTAGCTCAAACACCAGATGCATTCAGGACTTCAGACACACTCACACCGAGATCACTTTGGTCAAATAGAAATAGATAGTGGACATCATGCCACCATGGTAACCAACAATCACCAACTGTCTTACCAGTGTGCCACACTGTGTGTGTGTGAAGTGTGTGTGTGTGAGTGCTAGCCCGAAGCTTGCATCCCGTGGTGCAGGTTGTGGACTGTGCACAGCCATAAAGGAAGCAGTCTTTCACCTAGTCCTGCTGTTAGGAGGTGAGGACATGTTCCCTGCCTGAGAGCAATGGAGGACAACAAAGGCTGTTTCCTGTCAAGTAGTTGAGATGCACGTCACAAGGCTTTCCTGTCACACACACACACTGTGTGCTGCTCTCATGCCTTGTACTCACGGCTGATGATGTCATGTCCAATCAGGGGTCCTGATGCAGAGGAGGCACCAGAGACAGGAAGTGCACCACCACTGGATGACCACTAGGGGTGGACCTGATATCCCTCAGCTCTCAGGAGGCCCAGCCAGCTGAGGGGGGCTAAGGAAGACCCAGACCAAGACCCTGACCCCAGACCCTCAAGACCCAGACCCTGGACCCCAGACCATGGACCCCAGACCCTCAAGACCCAGTCCCTGACCCTCAAGACCCAGACCCTGGACCCAGACCCTCAAGTCCCAGACCCTCAAGACCCAGGTCCTCAAGACCTAGACCCCAGACCCTAAGCCACCAGAAGCCCCAGACCGTGTCCTGCCCTACAGCTTCCCTCAGCAGCAGATTCCAGCCAGGCCACAGGGAACAGGCAAGAATGCTGGGACCAGCTGTTTGGGACTGGAGCGTGGGGGGCTAACAGGGTAGGAATGGCTTCAGCTTGTCCCTGGGGATCCAGTTTACCATTCAATCAGCTGGCTGCATCTCTCTATCTCTCGTTCGGTGGGGGGAGGGGTGGAAGTAGATCTTTGTCTCCCTATTGCTTCCTAATCACAAGAAAGTTCTCCAGAAGCTGCAGTATGTCTGCCGTTGTTCTTTTTTGCTTTGCAACGAGGGCGCTTAATGTGGCTTCAGTTTTCAGGCTTACATTCAGCTTATTTGTGCAGTGATTTCTGTATAACTTAAATAAGATATAATGTCAATCGAAACAATCTCTGGCCTGTGCAAGGGTTCCAGCTGAGTGGGGTCTTGGCTAGGGTTGGGTGGTGTTGGGGTGGTGATGGGGTGACAGAGAAGTCTTGTTTTCCACAGGCCCCAGTTGTCAGCAGGGAGGAGCTGGGAGGAGCTGGGAGGAGCTGGGGAGAGCTGGGAGGAGCTGGGAGGAGCTGGGAGGAGCTGGGAGGAGCTGGGGAGAGCTGGGAGGAGCTGGGAGGAGCTGGGGAGAGCTGGGAGGAGCTGGGAGGAGCTGGGGAGAGCTGTCTCTCTGGCTCCTTATCGTGTGCAGCTCAGCTGACAGCTGCCACACCAGAACCAAACCTGCCACAAGGAAACCAGAGGCCAGGCTTTGGAATGGAACCAGGCCCAAACCTGCCACAAGGAAACCAGAGGTCCAGGCTTTGGAATGGAACCAGGCCCAAACCTGCCACAAGGAAACCAGAGGCCAGGCTTTGGAATGGAACCAGGCCCTTCACAAATGTTCACAGACACTGTACATATACACACACACACGTGTATGTATGTATGTATGTATACATACACATATATATATAGTCCTGTCATGAGAGGAGGGATCAGACAGGCTGAACAAAGGAGAGAGTGGTCCACTTTTCTTCGTTTCAACAGGACAGCAGGTCTTGGTGTCATGGTGTGGTGAAGACCTTTAGACAGAGGCCTTATTCTAGTGAGCCAGGCAGTCTGCCTAATGCAGCCCCGTCACCCTGACTGCTCATTCTGCGCTGTCAGGAAGCCAGGCTTTAGAGTATGATGTTATGATTCTTGTGGATATTATGACAAAATCTGTCCTATGACCCAACTTGTCAGGAACTCCATAGCCCCTTCACACTGTTGCTCACACACACACACACACACACACACACTCACCCCCCACCCCCCCATGTGACCAGCATCCCCTCTGTTAAATCCATGTGATAACTTTACCCATGAGATGTCTGAAGTAGCTTGCTGGCACCCGGACAAAATAGGTGACCTTGAAGACAAACGCCAGAGAGGCAGGCTGCTGGCCCTCTCCAGGCTGGCTGCCTCTCTCCAGGCTGGCTGCTGCCTCTCTCCAGGCTGGCTGCCTCTCTCCAGGCTGGCTGCTGCCCCTCTCCAGGCTGGCTGCTGCCCCTCTCCAGGCTGGCTGCCTCTCTCCAGGCTGGCTGCCTCTCTCCAGGCTGGCTGCCTCTCTCCAGGCTGGCTGCTGCCTCTCTCCAGGCTGGCTGCCTCTCTCCAGGCTGGCTGCTGCCTCTCTCCAGGCTGGCTGCCTCTCTCCAGGCTGGCTGCCTCTCTCCAGGCTGCTGCCCCTCTCCAGGCTGCTGCCCCTCTCCAGGCTGCTGCCCTGCTCCAGGCTGCTGCCCTGCTCCAGCCTGCTGCCCTGCTCCAGGCTGCTGCCCTGCTCCAGCCTGCTGCCCCTCTCCAGGCTGCTGCCCCTCTCCAGGCTGCTGCCCCTCTCCAGGCTGCTGCCCCTCTCCAGGCTGCTGCCCTGCTCCAGCCTGCTGCCCCTCTCCAGGCTGCTGCCCCTCTCCAGGCTGCTGCCCCTCTCCAGGCTGCTGCCCTGCTCCAGCCTGCTGCCCTGCTCCAGCCTGCTGCCCCTCTCCAGGCTGCTGCCCCTCTCCAGCCTGCTGCCCTACTCCAGGCATGGCAGCCAGTTAGCACCTCTCCTCCCTGATAAAGACACGGAGCAGGATCTGTCAGGGGGGGTAGGTTCACACACAGCACCGGTGTTGTGGAGCAACAGGGTGATGCCATGCCCTGGCAGAGAGCCTCCAACACTAATCCCTACACATTGGCAGACATCTCCACTTACAGCCCCCCCCCACCCCCCTCATCTCTCACTACCACGGTGGAGTACAAGAGAGACAAGGCCTTCAGGATACTGGGGGCTGAGGTGCGTGTCTGCTTGTGTGTGTGTGTGTGAGTGTGTATGTGTGGGGGGGTTCTGTTCGTTGTGTCCTCATGTCTAAAATAGGGTTGTGTTCCTCCCAGGGTTGTGTGATGCAGCATGGTGGAAGGTGAGGGTCCTCATGAGCTGGACAAGGTCAGACGGGGGGGGGGTCCGGGGGTCCGAGGTGTCACTGAGAGTGTGACAGCGACACTAAGTGTGACACACACATAACCACACTCTCACTTGTAAACAGCGAGGCTGCGGGTGCAAACTGTGTCTCCTACAAGCAAACACACTCGTACGCACACGCTCTACACACGCTCTACAGACGCTCTACACACGCTCTACACACGCTCTACAGACGCTCTACACACGCTCTACAGACGCTCTACAGACACGCTCCACAGACGCTCTACACACACGCTCTACAGACGCTCTACGCCCACACTCGTAGGCACACGCTCTACAGACACACTCTACACATGCTCTACAGACACGCTCTACGTACACGCTCTACACACGCTCTACAGACGCTCTACACACGCTCTACAGACGCTCTACACACGCTCTACGCACACGCTCTACGCACACGCTTGTACGCACACGGACCGACACACAGCAGGACGACACTCAAGACAGCGCTTCTCCCAACACCCCCCCCCTCTCCACCCCCCCCCCCCTCCACCCCCCCCCCCCTCTCCACCCCCCCCTCCTGAACACATGCTTCCGCAAAAAGCTGCTGTTATCTCTCCCAACATAGCACCTTTATCACCCCAGAGCAGCCTACATCACCAGCCCAGATAGCTGTGTTTACCCAGGTTGGGTTTCCCAGTCAAAAGCTGTTTGCAATAACCCTTTACATAATGTTCCCTCAGACACACACAGCCGATCAGTGTGAACGTGTTAGCTGCAGCGGTACTCTGGGCTCGGTACTCTGTGCTCGCTGGGGGGGGGGGGGGGGGGCATGCCAGCACTGCCACACTGATAAGAGAGGGGGGGGGGCATGTTTGAGATGCCATTGCATTCTAATGGAATGGGTGGGGGGGGCGGAGGTTCTGTTGGTTGTTGCCCAGTAACTGTTGAGGAGAGGGGTGGCTGATGGTAAGGCTGGGTGATGTGTAGAGGGGGGGCTGATGGTAAGGCTGGGTGATGTGCAGAGGGGGGGGCTGATGGTAAGGCTGGGTGATGTGCAGAGGGGGGGCTGATGGTAAGGCTGGGTGATGTGCAGAGGGGGGGCTGATGGTAAGGCTGGGTGATGTGCAGAGGGGGGGCTGATGGTAAGGCTGGGTGATGTGCAGAGGGGGGGCTGATGGTAAGGCTGGGTGATGTGCAGAGGGGGGGCTGATGGTAAGGCTGGGTGATGTGCAGAGGGGGGGCTGATGGTAAGGCTGGGTGATGTGTAGAGGGGGGGCTGATGGTAAGGCTGGGTGATGTGCAGAGGGGGGGCTGATGGTAAGGCTGGGTGATGTGTAGAGGGGGGGCTGATGGGAAAATTAGGGTTGAACCCAACTGCCCAAGACAACAGAACGATCGGATAGACAACTTGAGGGGATGTAGAGGAGAACAGTGGTTGTCCAGCTGCTATGTGTGTCTGTGTGTGTGTGTGTGTGTGTGTCTGTGTGTGTGTGTCTGTGTGTGGCAGATGCCAGCTGGGTGTCTGAAGAGAGGGTTAATTAAACGGGGGTTGCGTTCGGGGCTAACCTTGACCTCCAGGTTGTCACACACACACACGCACACACCACAGGTGTCTCTATTCCCTGGGCTTGACACAGTCACGATGCAGCGCTCCAGGAGATCCAGTTTGAGTAGAAAAGTACATAAAGCACATTTTTGCAAAACATTAATTTAAAAAAATTGGTCCTAGTCCATTCACAATGGACGCATGATGTATCCCCTCAACCAGCACGTACCCCGTGCTTCCAGGAGACTTGGGATGTCTGAACTTATCTAGAACTCCGGAGGCTTTTATGAACACTACAGTTTCAATATTTCAGACGACATCTTAAACAATGGCGACCTCTACTGTTACAAGTGGGTCCTTGTAACTTGTAACTGGGAGGTGTGTGGAAAGCCGATATAATCCTACTGAAATAAAAATTACGTTTAGTCTAGATGTTATAGAATTTAGTAGAATCAAATCTGTATATAGCCTACACATGTGATATAATACAATTAGAACAACAAGCCTATCTTACAAATGTTTTATAATTAGTAACTATCCCATCATCATAAATCACACATCTGACCTTATTCCAAACTAGAGCCAGAGTATCGACAACCTTCACAACTGCCGAACGAGGGTCGTTGAGAAGTCTAGTTTGAAAGAGGGAGGGAGAGACTGAGACACAACCCTGCCTCCTAGTCCATCTCCTTATATGACGTGTCTAGCTCAACGCGGGGTCTTCACTACAGATCGCAGTCTTACTTGATTTGCAGGTCTCGCGCTGTGATGTTGCTGCTGCTGGGTGCTGAGGCGGGAGTCGGAGCGCGTGGGCTGTGTCCCACGCTGTAGCTGGTTCACCGCGAGCAGCATGGCTGAAGTTGGATACGGTGTGGCGGGAAGACAACAGACAGCAAGGCTGCTATCGTTAGCTCGTTTAGCCTCTATCGTTATCAACAAGTAGCTGCCGTTAAAACAGGTGTTCACCTGTTTTAACGGCAGCTACTTGTTGGAGTCAGTCTCACTATTGTGAATTTGATATTTGGGTTTGTTACTCTGCATTGGGAGCTGAACGTTTCTCCTCTCTAATTAGTCGCTCGCTATGTCACTTGATTGGGCACGCGCGGACGCGTGGTCACCTGTGTCGCGAATTAATGTTTTTATTCCTACTTCTCAAAACGTTTTTGTTGTTGTTACTTTTTTGACTGTTGAAAGTATTTTTCAAAACTTTCAACAGATTATTTTCGATTTTTTTTCTCCAACATTTCAACACTTTTTTGTAACACTACACCAAAAAAGTTTCTCGTTTTCCAGAAGATAGATTTTTCTAGATTTTTTGTTCTTCAACCTTTCAGAAAGAATTGACCGAAAAAGTAATATTTGGAACATACTAAATGATGTATTCAACAGTACATGCACAGAATACATTTACAATTCTGCGAAATACTAACATACATAAAAATCGTCCAAGCATTATTTTACATGGTCATACAAATACGGTATCAAATTGCAGTTAATAGCAGTCTTTACATGTCAAAATATATACATATGAATAAATACTGTGAAAAGGACTGAAATATTGCTATAAATCTAGAACAGCAGAGCTGGTGACCCTGAGGAAGGCCTAGGCGGAGGATTCAGAGTTGATGGGGCCTGAAGTGGTGATCAGGTCTTTAGGAAGGTTCTCTCTCGCCTCAGTCATCCGCCTCCTCGCCTTCTGGAATGCCTCTGCGAGCGAGAGAGGGATGGAGAGAGAGAAGGAAAGAGAGAGAGGGATGGAGAGAGAGAAGGAAAGAGAGAGAGGGATGGAGAGTGAGAGGGATGGACACACCTTATTCAAATGAATGGGTCTTTATCAAGCTCTGCAGAAGCCTGATAGCAACCCCATTCATTTAAACCAGGCGTATTGGAGCAGGGAAACATCTAGAACATACAGGACAGTGGGCCCTGAGGACCAGACCACTGCACCAGCCTTCCTCACCCAGGACGTTGTACACGGCTCCCTGCTGGCTGAAGCCTCCTAGCTGGTCCAGGACGCTCTGCCTTCTCCTCTTCAGCATGCTGGCGTCCACAAAGGCCCTGAACAACAGACAGTCACCATGAGGCATCTCCTCACTAGCGGTTCTCAAACCCTTTTAGCTTCAGTACCCTCTTCTGAATCCAAGCACCCCTCATACCCGTATTCATATTGTATAAACAAGTATTTGTACCCCTATTTTCACGATTTACTCGAATGTTTGTTCGACTTTCCTACTTTCTCTCCCGTCCCCCTGTAGAGCCTGTGAGTGGCTGAGTGAGAGCGCTCACAGCCTGCAGACTGACCTGGCGTGTTGCAGGCAGTGCAGGGTGAAGGTGACGCTGCCTGTGGTCTTGGTACGAAACCCAAACCGGCTCAGTCTCTCCCCCTGCAGGCAGAAGGAAGAACACACTTTACATTTCAACCTCATCAGCTGGGATCTCAATGATCTTCCTTTGTTACGTGCCTCACACACACCTTCACATCAGCGGATCCAGGGGAAGGAGTATACACCTTTCACATGTTTTTAGATGAAATTTCCATTTGTACAAATACACAGTTCAAATGATATTCCCGTGGTCAGAATTGAGGAACAGTCTTTATCTACCCCTTCAATTCATAAACCAAAACATTCCTGATCCTGACGGATCGCTCTCTGCGGGGCGTCCCACCTTGAAGGTGCCGGGCACCCTGACGTAGCTGCCGTCCTCCAGCTCTGGAGATCCTCCGATGAAGAACCTCCTCAGCTCCGACACGGTCCCCGTCTGCAGGGGACGCCAGCTGGAACACGACAAGGTGTGCTTACCTGCGTGGAGCACAGACACGGTCACCTGACCCTGAACACACAGTCACCTGACCCTGAACACACCGGTCACCTGACCCTGAACACACCGGTCACCTGACCCTGAACACACCGGTCACCTGACCCTGAACACACAGTCACCTGACCCTGAACACACAGTCACCTGACCCTGAACACACCAGTCACCTGACCCTGAACACACGGTCACCTGACCCTGAACACACCGGTCACCTGACCCTGAACACACCGGTCACCTGACCCTGAACACACAGTCACCTGACCCTGAACACACAGTCACCTGACCCTGAACACACAGTCACCTGACCCTGAACACAAGGTCACCTGACCCTGAACACACGGTCACCTGACCCTGAACACACCAGTCACCTGACCCTGAACACACTACTACTTTAACAATAACGAATACTACACAACTATGGTTCATCTAACGGTAATGAACACTTGTGAATGTGAATTCTACCTGGGGTAGCGGGGAACACCAGGTATCCATAGCCCTCAGTTCTGTAGCGCTGCCAGAAGTCTAGAGACAGGACCTTGAAGTACAGCACTGGCCACTGTGGAAGAGATTCTACGAAAACACCACAGACCATAACGAGGAATAAGTTACAATCATCAAACATGCTGTCATATCCAGTAGTGTGAACGGACCAGTTACTTTCACACAACACATGCAGTGTCTGTGGAGCTGGTGTGGTGGTGTGCTGGTGTGGTGGTGTGGAGCTGGTGTGGTGTGTGGTGGTGTGCTGGTGTGGTGGTGTGGTGGTGTGCTGGTGTGGTGTGCTAACCCTCGCTCTCATCCTCCTTCCTGTAGAACGCCTCGAAGGTGAAGGGGAAGCTGAAGTACGCCACATCGTCCTGCAGGGACCCAAGGATGGAGGAGGAGGGGTGTTGAGGTGGGGTGAGGAGGTGGTGTTGAGGTGAGGAGGTGGTGTGAGGAGGTGGTGTTGAGGACCTACCTTCCCCACGGTGCGTGTGCGGCATGTCTGGGTCACCCCTGACAGAGACTGCTGAGGCAGACTAGGACCAGTCTGAAACCACAGGACACACTCGCCTATCACAACACGACCCATTTATCTCATGTTGGATGTAGCTTTTTGGAAGGAACAACTAAACACTTGTTACACATCAAGTAGTGCTTGTTTGTGATGTCACATTAAGGGTTGGGATTTGATCCCGTTCTCATGGAGGGACTTACTGTTGGGAAGCTCTATAAAGTAGTGGATGTAGAGGTCGTCGTATTCGAAGCCTTGGGCTGAGACTGGGGGAATGATGGGATTCATCTTATTATTAATATTATTAGTTGACTGTATGATTTTATACGAATCTCAACAGAAGATTTGAATGTAACCTTCTGGTCTCACCGATCTCTCCATTCACTAGCAGACGCAGGATGCCAGGAGGAGGCTGGAAGGACAGACACAAGACTGTTTGGCCAAGAACATTTACATCAACAGAACAGAGTAGAATTTGTTTATCTTACTTCCCAGTATAAATACCAAGGTCATAAAGTTGACTTAAGCACTAAAGCATGAAGGAACACCGCTACTTGTTTGACTGACTTCAGTTGGGAAAACTATGATATGGGACAATTGTGATACTACGAAGTACAAGTTATTTTGAAAGAACTCTAAATCAATGGGAAAACAACCAGGAAGTACCATTTCAAAGTCTTGGCCCACGAGGCTGTTGAGGTAATCTCGGTGTCGCGTGTACAACTATGGAGGGAAAGAAGAGAGATGAGTTTCCAGCCAGACAGATAAACAAATACATGGAGCCTGGAAACCATTAGATGCCTCAGTCTGTCATTCTTTGAAAATTCCTCTTCCACAACATACATCATATTGTAACTTTGTATATGTAACTTTGCTTTCTGTAAAGCTGCCTTTCCCTGCACTCCTCCCTTCGTGGCGAAGGGCATCTGCTTAACCTTCCTTGTAGAAACTGAAAACCTGGTTTCCCTGGACGGGTCCCTTGGGAGCTGAGCCCAGCTCTGCCTAACTAACCAGTCAGATCAGAGGAGGTGCTGTAGGAGGGTGAGAGGAGGGTAGGAGGAGGTGCTGAAGGAGGGTGAGAGGAGGGTAGGAGGAGGTGCTGAAGGAGGGTGAGAGGAGGGTGGGAGGAGGTGCTGTAGGAGGGTGGGAGGAGGTGCTGTAGGAGGGTGGGAGGAGGGTTGGAGGAGGTGCTAAAGGAGGGTGGGAGGGGGTGTGAAGGAGGAGGTGCTAAAGGAGGGCCCATAGCTCACGTCTGTATACATGCGCTGCTCCCTCTCCTTCTCCTCTGTGTTGATGTCCGACGACACGTTCTCCAGCGTCAAGCGCCAAACCTCCCTCCTCTCCTCCCCCGCCTCCACCCTGGAGAACACGCACAGCAGGGAGGAACCGTGTTCCAAAACAAGGCTTCCTTCAGTCATGCTCTAGATGGAGCAGTAATTGTAAGGTTTACAATTACACCCACCTGTAGGGTTCTTTGCCTTTGTTGAAGTCTGGTTTGATGGTGACCACTCCATTACTGTCTGCTCTGATGGTGCACAGCAGACATGCTGACTCCTGCGCCGGTCTGGGGAGCACACACACACACACACACACAGACACACACACACACACACTCAGCACCAGTCTGTAGACGGTTACTTTGCGCTGTGTCTAGTAAATACAGACCGTTCCTCGACTCTGACCAACAAAATCCTGTTAGCCTCTTCTAAACGAACACACCATCAGGTAACAGTCTGGTAAAGACAAACAGCAGACGTACTTTCCGGGGGGCCCCAGGTCTGCCATGATGTGCATGGTCTGGACGGGAGTGTTGACCACGTGGCTGGTCTTCACAAACTCCTCTGAGGGCTCCCAGGTGATCATCTTAGACTTGGAGATGCTGCTGTCTCTACACACGCACACACACACAGTCACACACACACACAGTCACACACACACACAAACCAGCAACATGGAAGAGTTACTCAAGCTAGGTCAGCTTTACTCTCTCCACCACCACTTTGCAGGCCCTCCAACTGAACCACCAAAGGAAACATTGAGAAACGTTTTACTCCAGTGAATCTGGAGAACGTAGTTGTGATTGTGCGGGTGCTGGGGTGTGTAGTTGTGATTGTGCGGGTGCTGGGGTGTGTAGTTGTGATTGTGCGTGTGCTGGGGTGTGTAGTTGTGATTGTGCGGGTGCTGGGGTGTGTAGTTGTGATTGAGCGGGTGCTGGGGTGTGTTTGGGACGTACACCGGCCGCCTGTCCTGCCGCCTGTGCCTCACGTTAGCCATCCTCTCGGCCAGGAAGGTGGGTCTGGAGCCGGCTGTCTTCACCACGCTCTGAGAGTGCTACAGCCAGGAGCCGAAGAACAGCTTTACTGTGATGCACATCCTCACAACAGTAAAACTATGCAATCGCTACAGTTCACTGGTTGAGAATCAGCCTAGCGTATCATGTGATAATGTACGACAATAAATAAGGTATTCATTGTTAGCAGATGCTTTTATCCAAAGAGGCAGGGTGGGTTCTGAACCTGTGATCTCGATCTGCAGCTAAACGCTCTACCACCGAGTGCCTCTGTACTCTGAACCATGTGACTTATGGAGCTGATAGCTGAGTGGCTAAAAGGAGAGGCAGGGCGGGTGTGTGAAGCCTACCCCTTCCCAAATGGTGTATCGGTCGAAATCGGTGTAAGTGAAGATCCTGAGATTGCGTTTTGCTCTCCCCTCCATGGCCAAGATCTCCGTCCGGTACTGCCTCTCCAGAGGGGTCTGACACACAGACTCACTCTGAAACAAGTCCACCTCATACTGCGCGCACACACACACACACAGACACACACAAACCACTGTTCACTAATCTACCGTAAAAGTAGATGATTCAATCGCATGAAATCTGAACTGAACTACCTGACTGAAAAGTTTCTCTTGCCAACTGACGACCAGCTCCTCTTCATCATCGCCAACTGAAATTAATCATCGACATCAACCGACATAATAGCGTATCCGAGACAGTTATCATACAAGTGTATAAAGCGTACTACTTACCCAACAGTCAACGATACAACAAAAAAAACGCTTTATGTGGCAGCAAGCTAAAACACGAGAGTAAATACCTGCTCGAGCTTGCGTGAAGGTGTCTAGTTCGATGACGCCGCTCTCCTGTTGATGCAACATTTGCTGATGAAGGTGTTGAGACAACACTGCTGTAGAAGTCACCTTCTCGATACGGACCCTGAAACGCAAACCCTCATTACACTAACACAACACGGCTAGCTAGATAGCGGGGCTGAATGAGCGGTATCCTTCGATCATGCTTAACTAAAAGTATGCCGTATAAGTTGCTGTCACCCCAAAGAGTCACAGGCTTTCACTTCACACACGTCTTAAACTACATTTTAACAGCCATGAACTAGTACCGCAGTAGGGAAACCAAGAGACAACATTTCGGTTTTACATTTCTGCTTAGGCATGTTTTACGTGACTTGCTAAGTAGTAAACACGGTTAAGTTGTATTAAACCGGTTAGCTAACGCTAGCCAGCTAGGTAGCTACCGTCATTACTAACTTTATTTTGAGGTTTTTGATGGCATCCCGTGAGCGGTAAACAGCTTCTCCGGTGTCGGTGCTCCAGCCATCTGCCATGGTTTACCGAACTAGCTAGTCACTAGCTAGTTCTGTATCTTTCGTTTTGGTTTTAAGTGCAGACTTGGCAACCAAGCGAGTCGTTAGCTAGCAAGTCAGAACACTTAACTAAGCTATTTAGCTAGTTGATCTAGTTCCGAGTTAGCCAGTTTGCTAGCTAGGTTAATCATGCAACGTTTATACTCATCGACCACGCCAGAGCGCGTGCTTCGATACGAACTAATCTGGATAACTAGCTAGAGCTCGCTCCCTGGCGTACTGTAGTCATCCTCCAGCAGGCTGTGTGTCTGCATCCCAGATTATGAGTTATGATGTGATGATCTGACTAGACAGCATGATGTTAGAACAGCGTTCACTCGTTGCATGGTAACGGTAGACGAAGGAGAGTATTTTGGTCGGTTTCACAAGAACTAAAGGTGCATTACTGCCACCCGGTGGTCGGGGATGAATTTAAGTAATATCACATCTCTATATTTGACATGTCATATAGTCATGTAATATAAAATTGAGTGGGATATTAGCAGATTAAAGAAGTGCATTGTGGGTAATGTTGTTCAAGTTGGCAAACAATGGTTTATGCAAAACGTAAGCAATCCTCGCCGTGAGTTTTTAAATAATCATAGTAAGTAGGCTATAGTAATCGTAAATATTGTATATATTGTATAGAGTATAGTTATTTGCTCAATGTCCCTGTACTTACTGTAAGTCGCTCTGGATAACAGCGTCTGCTAAATGACTAAATGTAATGTATAGTATCCAGCATATCCATGTTTTGCGAAGAAGTTGCTGTAGTCATCTCACACACAATAACCACACAGCAGCCACGAAAGATATATTTATTGTTGTTTAAACACAAATAATATCACCAAGGTAGTTAAAAAAAAAATGTAAAAAAGTCAAGTAAAGTAAATACTTTTTATTGTAAATAAAAACTGAAAACCTGAGGTTGTACTGGACGACACTGAGAGTCAAGAAAACCCTCTTTGACCTCCAAGTTTTTCACTCTAAAAGAGGCTTTTTGGAACACTGCATACCATAATATCCCTTACTACTAAATAACTAGTTTACTCAAGTTTTTCTACTAAAGACTAACTAGTTTAGTCACGTTTAGTTAAGTACTTTCTCTTCCTCCTGCACCTTTTTGGTGTCACATTGACGGTTGTGTCCGTGGGTGATTTAGCCGTAATGGCTACGAGAAGCTGTCTCCTTCAACTCATGGTACCCCAGGAGGTTTGGCTCTGTAAGGAGACAGAGAGGGGTATTAGATGCGGGAAGTACCACAATCTTCTGAGGTGGCCGTTGCTCTAAAAAGCCTCTTTTAAAATAACAACCTCGTTGTGTATCGCCATCATGTCAGAATGTTCTACATGAAACCAAACCAAGTCCAAACCAAATATAGATGACTGGACAAACCCTATATTTAAGTTCTTAAAGAGCGTTCTGTCACAGTCACTGAGAGATGTTTGGATCCCCCTGCAAAGTTCTCTCCTAGCCTGGATTCTTTGCAGCTTGGAAGTTTGTGCTGTATCAAAACTGTTTCCATTCGTCCACTGTCTAATGAATCTGGATATTCAACAAGTATGGGAAGCCTTTAAAAAGAGAATTGATTACACCGTGCAACACTTAACAAGAGTACGTCCGTGATCATCTGCCGTCACGAACAAAGCCTCACTTGATTATTTTCTGAACATCCCAAATGATATAGACAAAAATGCAGATGAGCAGAATGCGTTTGAGAGAATAGATGAGCGTTACGGTACCGAGGGTCATATTCTCCTCCACGACCGGCCTCCCCTCGCTGCAGTTCACAGCGTTTCCCCTGGCGGCGCCCAGGATGGTCATGATGTCCACCAGGTTCAGCTTCCCCTCCTCCCTGGCCTCCTCCACCTCCTCCTTCAGCTCCCGCGCCGCCTCCTCCCTCTCCTCTGCGTCGTCCAGGCTCACGATTCCATTTCCCGGTCTCGCCTCGCAGTTCCCCCTCCCCACCTGCGGCGGCGTCAGCGAGCACAAGGCCCTCAGCCTGCCGTAGGAGCGCAGGTGGGCCACGTTGGCTCTCAGGAAGAGAAGAAGCACGTTGAGATCGTTGAGAGGGCAGCCCAGCTTCTGCCCGCTGATCAGGCCCAGAGCAGGAAGTACCTCGTACACGGACAGGAAGGTCGTGTCCCAAACAAACAGACGGACCAGGCTGAACAGGACGATCGGCGCCAGCAGGACGTAGATGGCGCCGTTAGCGACGCTTATGACCTGGAAGACTAGCTGGCCGGTCATTTTACACTGGACCAGCTCTGGGACCCAGCTCTGGTCCCGGAGCAGGCCGGTACGCACGAAGCAGCTGAACTCATCCTGGAGGAAGGCAGACAGGTGGAAGTAGACCAGGTACAGACAGGAAGCGGACAGGAAGATGAGTAACAGGAAGCCACGCAGGAACAGCATGCTGACCAGGAAGTAGGAGCCATGCTTGCACTGCATGTATCTCTCCAGCAGGGGGTACTCAAAGTAACGCTTCCTCTTCGCCCTGGTGGAGAACGAGGGGAAGGTTGAGAGCAAGACTGAAGTTGATGGAACACTGTGATATAACCCTCACCCTACCTCTATGAAATACACACTTTAAAGTATATTTTATATACACTTTGTTTACATATATATATTGTTGGGGCTTTCAAATGTTCGATGAAGCAGACTTAAACCACGTGCCCAACTTCCAACATGTATTTTTCCAACAGACACACATTTCAGATCAGGACAGACTATTGTAATGCTGTGCAGACACCGTCCCTGTCTTCTTAAAAGGTTAATGAGTGGAGGCTGTCTGACCTGTCCAGCTCAGCCTGGAAGGTCAGGGGATTCTCTGTGTTCTGTCTCATGTCCAGGATGTTCTGCGCCAGGCGCACAGAGCGGTTGTAGGACTTGTCGAGCTCGTCGATGATGAAGAGCAGGTCTGAGCCCAGGCTGGGGATGGCCAGGTACCGCCAGATCAGAGCAGGCAGGTACATCAGCATGGCCATGGCCAGGAGAGAGTAGGGGAACATCTGGGGAGGGAGGGAGGTGGAGGGAGGGAGGGAGGAGGGGAGGGAGGGAGAGAGGGAGAGAGAGGGGGGAGAGAGGGGGGAGAGGGAGAGGGAGAGGGAGGGAGAGGGGGAGAGGGAGGGGAGAGAGGGGAGAGGGGGGAGAGGGAGAGGGAGAGAGGGAGAGGGAGGGAGAGGGGGGAGGGAGGGAGAGGGGGGAGAGAGAGAGAAAGGGAGGAAGAGAGACAGTGAGGGAAACAGACAGAGAGAGGCAGAGAGAGAGATTAGATAAGGTAAATGTTCCAGATACACTAATTGTATTACAGATCATTATAGCAGCTAGGTCAGATACATATAGAACACATTAAATATTTATAGTCCGGATAAAAAAAAAGTGACATCAGAATGACTTCAGCACCATACTGTTCTTTGTTTGAACGTTATAATTAGATTGATTAGTAAACATTTCTAAACTTTGTCTTGTGAACTGTATAAAAGTAATCACAAGGTATGAAATGTGTCAGTTACTTTGTGGACCCATAAGGATCGTTCCTCGAAGTTTCCGTTGACGTCAGACTCGTGGTGCATGAGAGAGTCCCAGCAGTAGGTGTCCACGTACACTGCCTGCTTCACCGTGAAGTTGTTGGGCGGAAAACAGGTAATTTGTGGTCCTGGAAAAAGAAGCACAACCACCACACAGCACACAGGACCAGGTTAGTTGTCCTACAGACGTTGTCCTAAGTTCCATGTCCCTGACAGTCTTCAGACCCGAAACTATCCCCAAAAGCAGATGTTTCTATTTGAGTATTTGGGAAAACCGGGGCTTTTAAACAGAGCATTACTACACCCTTCTAATGTGAGGCTGCATGTATTAACATGGGCGCTTCGCAGGCCTGTTTTTCCACCACTATCCACATGGTACAACCACATGAGCAGTGGTCGGCTCCACGCCCAGCCCCTCTGTGGCCTGCCATGCTGGGTGGAGACACCAGTGGGCTCCCCTCCACTGCTGAACCACCCACAGTTACGGCTCAGACACACTATTTATAAAACAACCTCTACCCTCTGCCAGAGACTTCTAGAAGTAGCTATGTACAACTACCAATTTACTGTAAGAACATAGATGCTGTTATTACAGGCAACTGTACAGGATTCAATTACATATTGAACGAGTTTGTGTGGTTGTGTGTGGTTGTGTGTGGTTGCGTGTGGTTGTGCGTGTGTGTGTGTGTGTGTGTGTATAAACGAGAGAGAAAGAAAGAGAAAGGATCTTCGATGTTAAGGTAACTACGCTGTGTGGGCTGCAGCTGAAACCACCAGAGTGATCCTGATGTTGGGAATCACACCCACATCTCCTTCAGACATAGTTCCAAAACACAAGTGTTTGCTTGCTTCTCAGCTATTAGCAGGCAAAGCATTCAAGCCAGGTGCACAGAGAGAGGAGCAGAATAATCATGTCCTTAGGGAAAGCTGCCTTATGTAGGCCAAGATGCATCAGCAAGCCCTCCCCAGTATCACCGCCTCGACTAGACGCCCTCCAGTTAATTAACATATCCTCTCATTTGACACAAATAGAGAGAGGGCTGAGAGTTGAGCGATGCTGTCTGTAATTACAGAACGGAGACGCTGGCGAACACCGCTCCCAATCATCCCCCTGCCAATTAGCATCTGGAGCGCCTGATTGCAGGCCGGCGAGGAGGGGAGGGGATCGTTAGTATGAAGTCAAAGACAGACTTGGCGCCTCTTCCACTACTGTGCAACACGCAGCCGGGTCCTCAATGACTCCGCTAATGTAGACAACACTTTAGCACACTGGCTGGAGTTAGGCTACTGTAGTGTGAGCCATTCTAAGTTTAATGATGAACTGTACTATTTATTTGGCATTTGTTTAGGCCCCTAGGTATCCAATTATGACTAGCCTATAACTGTAGCTTACAGTAGATATAAGAAGATAAAGCCCAGTTCCTGCTCGACACGATGTCGTCAAAAACACTGGTCAAACAAACCCTGATCAAAGAAACATGAGGGGTCAACAAAAACCGACTAACCGACGGAGATCTCGCAAGAAACATGAGGGGTCAACAAAAACCGACTAACCGACGGAGATCTCGCGGGCGAAGGCCATGGACACGAGCAGCAGAGGCAAGCCCACGGAGACGAACTTGATGACCTTGTCCAGCGGCAGCTCGAGCTCCAGGTGAATCAGGCGGTTGGCGCCCGAGGCAGAGCTCTCCTGGAGCAGCGCGTCGGACAACATGGCCGTGGCGGCCGCGTTGGCGATTGACATTGTGACACCTAGAGAGAAGATATGACCACATGGAGGAGGTCCGTTTACTGGGATGCTAGAGAGAGGCAAGGAGGATGGAAAGGCTGCACGAGATCACGAGTTCAGATCCCCCCTGGACGTCCCTCTGGATAAAAGCGTCCGCTACATGAATAGAGATTACATTGAGGCCTACATTCAATTACATCAAATAGCCCGTTATGACATAGCCTAAGGTGTAAGATTATTTTCTCCCCCTTTAATTATAACCAACAAGAGTTTAGACCTATATATAGTTTAAGTATAGTAGGCTATAATTACCTGTAAGTATATTTAAGATATTGATTGCATTGTTGCAAGTTTAAGAATAAATCACTGAATATCCACTTCCTATTCTCCCTCAGAAACACAGTAAAACATCCTCACCTTCAGTGCGTCAGCTCGCTCCCGAGACCGAAGACAAAATAGAAATCCAGTGATTGAATGACGTGAGACAGCGAGGCACCGTCCGAAGCCTCTGCTGGCGCGGTCTTTAAGTACTCTGGGCCGGCTCTGAGAGGCTGCACCAGGGCGGGGCGGGGCCGGGCCGGGCGGGACATAATTATAAAGGTCCTGTGGGTGAGTGGAAGCACAGATTTTAGTGGTTCTGAATTGACTGAAAAGGTCTGGTGAAGGGTGTGTGTGTTCTCACTAGCATTTACTGTGTGTGTGTGTGCTTTATGGGGCTCATTGCTAGTGTGTGTTTGTAGTATTTGTATGTATGTGTGTGTGTGTGTGTGTGTGTGTGTGTAGACCTGCGTGTGTACGTGTGTGTGTGTGTCCTTGCCCCCCCTCCTCTCTGAGGTCCCAGCGCTCGCTCCAGACAGCACAGCACCATGGCAGCGCCCCACTTCAAACAGCCTCAGAAACACTGGCTTCTCCTGCTCTGTCATTTCACCTATTTATACTCACTGTGACTCCAGACTGCTGCTCTGGACTGGACCTAGACGAGCCACTCGTAGGGTTTGTTTAGAGTGATATGTTTGCTCATCCTATATACTGCACTCAAAGACAGAAGTTGAATGTTATCTGTATTCTAAAATGTTTTACCTAACAAGAAGTTGCTTGAAGATGTGTGGATGTTTCCTGTCAGTCGAG
>CM042877.1:1254276-1409276 GCA_023658055.1 Thaleichthys pacificus
TCAGACAATCAGACAAGACACAAAAACAAGCTTGTTACAGTTGCAGTTGGGGTGTCACATGGTGTCCCCCTCTCCCCCCCCTCCCCCTCTCCCCCTCTCCCCCTCGGCCCTGGGAATGCGTGTTCCCGGAGAGAGAAGGCTTGAATTAATTGGCGGCACCAAGCCGGGGTATGGTTACTGTGGAATCATTACCGGGAGCATGTCAGTGATGTAGCTACGGGGCTGAGCTGTACTCCCAGCCCACATGTAGCGCCACGCCTCGGCCTGCTCCAGGAGCCTCGCCTGGGCTGCTGCTGTCTGTCAAACACACAGTCCCCCTGCTCAGCGTGGCCCTGCAGGGCCAGGAACCACACAGTCCCCCTGCTCAGTGTGGCCCTGCAGGGCCAGGAACCACACAGTCCCCCTGCTCAGCGTGGCCCTGCAGGGCCAGGAACCACACAGTCCCCCTGCTCAGCGTGGCCCTGCAGGGCCAGGAACCACACAGTCCCCCTGCTCAGCGTGGCCCTGCAGGGCCAGGAACCACACAGTCCCCCTGCTCAGTGTGGCCCTGCAGGGCCAGGAACCACACAGTCCCCCTGCTCAGCGTGGCCCTGCAGGGCCAGGAACCACACAGTCCCCCTGCTCAGCGATGGCCCTGCAGGGCCAGGAACCACACAGTCCCCCTGCTCAGCGTGGCCCTGCAGGGCCAG
Organism: Thaleichthys pacificus; assembly: GCA_023658055.1. Classification (NCBI taxonomy): domain Eukaryota; kingdom Metazoa; phylum Chordata; class Actinopteri; order Osmeriformes; family Osmeridae; genus Thaleichthys; species Thaleichthys pacificus. The sequence goes on from CM042877.1 coordinate 1,254,966, forward strand.
GAACAGGAACCACACAGTCCCCCTGCTCAGTGTGGCCCTGCAGGGACCAGGAACCACACAGTCACCCTGCTCAGCGTGGCCCTGCAGGGCCAGGAACAGGAACCACACAGTCACCCTGCTCAGCGTGGCCCTGCAGGGCCAGGAACAGGAACCACACAGTCACCTAGCAGGTCTGAGGGGAGAGCGAGAGAGCGAGAGAGAGGGAGGGAGAGATGGAGCCAGAGAGAGAGGGAGGGAGAGATGGAGCCAGAGAGAGAGGGAGGGAGAGAGAGGGAGGGAGAGATGGAGCCAGAGAGAGAGGGAAGGGAGGAGAGAGGTAAAGAGAGGAGAGCCTTGAGCGGCCGCCAGCCTCACCTGGGCGTTCTGGATCTGGATGGTTCCCTGGGGCAACGCCTGGGTTAACACCTGCCCTTGCGACGTCACCATGGCAACCGGCTGGTACAAGGTCCCTCCTGAAGGGATAATTTGCTGTTGGTGAGTCGTGATTGGCTGATCCTCGCCGCCTCTCTCCTCTCTGAAACGTCCTGCTGCACGCCTCCACCACGGCAGCAACAACCACAACTGTACGAAACACTCGTAGACAACAACAACAGCTCAGCAACGTTGCTGTTCGCTGAGAAGTTGTGTTCTTCCTTGAAACCAAGCAGAGCTGGTTCATGCAGGGCGACGCGAGACATAGCGCCTCACTAGCAGCGCGTCACTAGCAGCGTGTCATATCACGCAGTAGGGGCACACCTTCTTAGCAGGGCGGGCTATTTAATCAGGATATCGCTGCACTCTGCTTTGCTAGTGCAACACAGGTTGCTTTCTGTTTAATCTGCTGCCTCCGCCTCCCCGGCCTCCACCCTTGGTTCTGTGTTTCCTGTCGTAGGGGGAATGCGTCGCTGCTCTCTGCTCGGAGGTCGAGACGGTGTCTCCGTTGGGTGCAGGCAGGGAGCCGATGCAAGCAGAACCATCATGCCAAATCAAGTGTTACAATCATGTGTTGTACCGTGTGAAATAAAGTATCAAGTACATACTATGCTGAGTCCTCCTGCCTGAACCAGAATATAGGAAGAGAATGTTGTTTTGCTGCTAATTGGAGCTAATTTTGCTCTTCTAATCGTAGGTGGTTCATTTGCTCTTTGAGCGTGCGATCAAAGGAAAGCTGGAAAGCGATTGATTATTCTGAGAGGAAAGGGATGTTCTGGCAGCGGAACAGGGGGAACATTTGGCTGCATTGTAGCTCCACAACAACAGCCCGTTTCACTTCTGAAGTTTTTCATTCACCAGGGTTGAACGTCTGAAATGGTCTCATGGGGGTTCTCTTAAAGTCTCTGCCTACCACCTCTAATAAATACATCATCTTAGAAACAATATAGTGAGGATTCATCCATAGACGTTAGGTGGAAAGGAATCATAACATTAGTTTAAGTGGTGTGCCCATGCGTGTGTGTGTGTGCGTGTGGGTGTGTGTGTGCGTGTGTGTGTGTGTGTGTGCGTGTGTGCATGTGTGTGTGCGTGCGTGCGTGTGTGTGCGTGTGTGTGTGAGCTCACCTGACACCACCTGGGAGTTGATAGTCGTCATGGTGACGTTGCCCTGCTGCAGCCCCCCTGCTGGGACCACGATGCCCGAGGGGGCGGAGCCTGAGACGGAGGTCAGCGAGGGGGAGGAGGTCTGAAGCAGCTCCTATTAGAGGAGAGGAGGGGGGGGGGGAGGGAGGGAGGGTGGAGACTCAGACTGTAAGCAGGCCCTGGGGTGAGGGTGTAACCTGCTGGTGCTGGGTGGAGGTGTAGCATGTGGGGGTCTGACCTGCTGCAGGCTGAAGGAGGTGTGGGAGGGGGAGTATGGTCCTCCTAGGTCGTTGCGCAGCAGGTTGTCGCTGTGCATCTTGGTCTTCAGGCAGGTGATGTAGCGGTTGCAGAAGTCCTTACAGAGCTCGTTCACCTTCTCGAGCTCCAGAAGGTGGATCCTGAGCACCTGGATGGCCTTGACCATCTGCAGAACACACAGCAGACTCTTCAGACACACAGCAGACTGGAAGATTTGAACCTGCGATCTCGATAAACTAGCAAGTTCTTTAGTATTCACAGTAGAGTAAGGCTGTAGCACAATAGCTGTTCACTGGATCTCTGAACCTGCCCACTATTGGATTAGTTCACCAACAGCCCTGGACGATCCCCAAAATATCATCCTCAGGCCTCGAGGACTTGATGGGCCTCAGAGCCTCCAGGCTCCTCCCCCCTCAGAGCCAGGCTCCTCCTCCCTCAGAGCCAGGCTCCTCCTCCCTCAGAGCCAGGCTCCTCCCCCCTCAGAGCCAGGCTCCTCCCTCAGAGCCAGGCTCCTCCTCCCTCAGAGCCAGGCTCCTCCTCCCTCAGAGCCAGGCTCCTCCTCCCTCAGAGCCAGGCTCCTCCTCCCTCAGAGCCAGGCAGGCTGCAAGGGCACGAAACCAGGCTGGGGAGAGCTCCACCAAGGAGGAGATAAATCTGCCAATTAAACGCAGCTCGTTTAATCCGAGGTCTGGAGCTGCGGTGGCCATCAGAGAGGGGGGGCCAGGGCGGGGCCGGGTGGTAACTGTCCCGCAGCGGAGAGGAAGAGGACCGGGTGGGAGGGGGGACTGGCCAGGACCGGCGCCTCATAAAGCACACAGATGTAGGGTTAATTGACTGCTCAGCATTTGTCAGCCGAGCACCTTCAGAGCGTCTGGAGTCGACCTTCCCCCCCCCCTCTCTCTCTCCCTCTCATCTCTCCTTCTCTCTCTCTCCCTCTCTCTCCCTCTCTCTCTCTCTCTCTCTCTCTCTCTCTCTCTCTCATCTCTCCTTCTCTCTCTCTCTTTCTCTCTCTCTCTCCCTCTCTCTCTCATCTCTCCTTCTCTCTCTCTTCTATGGCTGCATGAGAGCCACCCTCTTTCTACTAATTTCTAATTACTGCTAGCTGTCAGTGAGGGTGGGGACAGGGGGGGAGGACAGGGGGGGAGGACAGGGGGGGAGGACAGGGGAGGGAGGGAGGATGGATGACAGAGAAAGAAGAGATGGAGAGATAATGACTAAGATAGGAAACATGAAAGAGAGAGGGACGAGGGAGAGATTGAGAGAGATGGATACAGTCACGAGGAATTGATAGTGTGAGAGAGAGAATCATCGACATGAATAAGAGTGAGGAAGAGGTGGCGAGAAGAATGAAGGACAGGAAATCACGCAGCACTGCAGTTCCTGCCTCAACCAGAAGGGGGAGTTTTGATTGTGACTGTCTCAAAAAGTTGGCAATAGTCCTGAACGCAGAAGGGCGTCAACCCAAGTAAATCTCTCTTGAGTCATGTTTTCAGGATGACACGTGTTTCAGGAGTGTGGAGTGTGTTCCTCTGGTCTCTCACCAGGTTGTCCAGCTCGGGGTCTTCGCTGAAGAACGGCTTGTGGTCCTGCTCCTGCTGGTGGACAAAGTTTTCGATGTCGACGTCGAAGCTGGCGGAGGTGATGCACTCTGAGCCCTGCGTGGCCTGCTCACACTTCTCAAACAGCAACGCAAGGAGGGGGAACAGGGGGTGTCTGTGGAGAGGAGAGAGGAGAGGACGGGGGGAGGAGAGGAGGAGGGGAGGGAGGAGGACAGGGAGAGGGAGAGGGGAGGGAGAGGAGATGGGAAAGGAGGGGAGAGGGGAGGGAGGTAGGGAGGGAGGAGGAGGGTTTGAAGGTCTTGTTCATTCACAGTACTATTTTATCCTGTTTTTGATAATTTACAGATATCGTTTTTATTCAAAGCACATGTTCAGCCTACTCCCTGCTTCTAACGAAGTGTCTGCAGTTTGTTGTTTACTGTGTGTGTGACAGATCTTTTCAAACTGTCATTGTTCATTGTGTTACACACTGTACATTTTGACCAGGCAGAGTTCAGGCAGCTATATCCATGAGGACCTTTAAGTGAGGTGTTAAGGTCCAGTAGTTATATTGTCTCCATCTGGCTTTTATCTGGAAGGTCAACAAGGACAGAACCCCCAGCATGAAGGGTCATGGATCCATCTTCACATTCTCCAGACTTACTTTAACTATTTCCATCCATGGTAGGTATTAGTAATACCAGATCAGTTTAGCTTTTAATTACAGAAAATATAACAGTTCATGAATCATTTTGACCTGACTGATACTGACATATTTTCCTGTTACTGAATGTGACTACTGATTTTTATAGTTTATAGATATGGATCTTTGAGCCCTTGATTGCTGAGTCCTTCCAGCACAAACTAGTAATACATTCTACTTACAATACAACTGAATAAAACCCCATGATCAGCCACAGAGTGTGCACCACGAGCACTTCCATACTGTACCAGGTACCTCCCTTAATACACACACACACCTACATTAATTCAATCTACCACATCAAACTCAAAACAACTAGTGCCCCAACACAGCCATCTGTTGGAGTGTGTGTGTGTGTGTGTGTGTGTGTGTGTGAGTGAGTGAGTGAGTGTGTGTGAGTGTGTGTGGGAGAGTGAGTGAGTGAGTGTGTGTGTGTGTGTGTGTGTGTGTGTGTGAGTGAGTGTGTGTGTGTGTGAGTGTGTGACTGAGTGAGTGTGTGTGTGTGTGAGTGTGTGTGACTGAGTGAGTGAGTGTGTGTGTGTGTGTGTGATTGAGTGAGTGAGTGAGTGAGTGTGTGTGTGTGTGAGTGAGTGTGTGTGAGTGTGTGTGGGAGAGTGTGTGTGTGTGTGTGAGTGTGTGTGACTGAGTGAGTGAGTGTGTGTGTGTGTGAGTGTGTGTGACTGAGTGAGTGTGTGTGTGAGTGTGTGTGTGTGGGAGAGTGTGTGTGTGAGTGTGTGTGTGAGTGTGTGAGTGTGTGTGGGAGTGTGTGTGAGAGGGCTGGAGGTGGGAGAGGAGGTCAGGGAGTACAGGTGTCTGCGTGGGGCTTGGTTCATGCCAGAGTGGAGCCCTGCTCAGCCTGTAACCCATGGCTCTCATTTGCAGCCTTTAATAGCCGGCTATATTAGACTCTAATCTGCCTGATCCCAATTTAATGCGTCTCCCTCGGCCGGACGTGAGAGGAATACTAAACAGACGGACACGCTCAGAGCTGCAGCGCCCTCCACCATCAGGCCTGGGAGAGGGAGGGAGGGGAGGGAGGGAGAGGGAGGGAGAGGGTGGTGTGTGTGTGTGTGCATGTGAGTGTGTGTGAGAGATGGGCGCCCTGGGAGTTCTGTACCCCCCCCTGAAACACTGAGAAAGGAGAGAAAAGAAATGGAGACAATCTAAAAGGGTGAGAAGGAGGGAGAGAAGGGGTGAGGAGAAGGGGTGAGGAGGGTAACTTGTCCTTGGCTAAACACTTCCTCCAGGGTACACCATCTCTACCAGGTGCCCAGGTATGGTCCAGCTGCTGCAGGTGCTACAGAACGTCCAACGCTAACCCTGAATCACCCTGTCATCTGAAGACAGCGCTAACCCTGAATCACCCTGTCATCTGAAGACAGCGCTAACCCTGAATCACCCTGTCATCTGAAGACAGCGCTAACCCTGAATCACCCTGTCATCTGAAGACAGAAACCACCAGATGGGATTCATGTGATCATGTGATCATGTGATTCATGTGATCATGTGATCATGTGATTCATGTGATCATGTGATCTCAGTTCTCTCTGTTTTCCCAGTGGAGGATGTTTAAACTTGGAGAGAGAGAGCGAGAGAGAGAGAGAGAGAGAGAGAGAGAGAGTGTGTGTGTGTGTGTGTGGGCGGGAGGGGGTTGTGTGTGTGTGCATGTGTGTTGGTGTTTACAGACTGAGAGATATGTGATATTGGACTGTGGGGAACTCTCTCTCTCTCTCTTTCTCTCTCTCAGACAGTCGTGTCATGTCGATATGATGCTGCTGGTCTTCTGGGGCCCAAGGGTATTGTGGGTAAGACTGAAAAGTACACAGCACCTTTATTGGCCAGCTTATCCACATCTACAGCCACCCAGGTTATAAAACAAACAAAAACAAACCGGCCAAGCAATAAACAACAGTAATTAAAATCTTTAATCCACATTGCTGAGGGATTCATTAAATAATAGGACACTGGCTTTTTACCTGCTCGCTTGAGTTTACAGCTAACCTAGAAGCTAAAACATCAACATGTCAAAATGCCAACAGTCCTGTTCAGTTAATTTCCTTGAAGACACTAATTGATAAGATGTTGTTGCTCATGTGTGTCAGGTGACAGACCTCGCACACGTATGGAGATCTGTGTCTGTGCACACGACAGAGTGTCTATGATCTCCGGTGAGTCGTGGAGCGTGTGTGACAGTCGGTTGCAAGTAGCAAAGAAGGAGAAGGAGAGAGTATCTGCAGTGCGACGTGGAGCAGACGTCTGGTCAGGGAATCATTCCAGGGATCGTAAAACAGCGATTTCCAGGAGGACAGAGAGAGTCAGCACTCCTCACACACAGAGGAGGATGGAACTCAAACGAGCGGTAAAACGCAGACCTCAGGGACACGTGATGACTTCCACACGGAGAAGAAGAAGATGATGGCTTATATTACCTTCTGTTGTGGGGCAGTTAGGACCAAACGACGAGCAGGGAACTACGAGTACAAGTTTGGGGAGGTGGTTTGATGATGTGAGACTTTGGGTGGATAATTTGGGTCATGTGAGGTTTTCATGCCACGTTTACACCCAATTCCCAGTTACCTCGAAACTGCGTGAGTTGGTCGAGGTGTGATCTTTAGATTCATGTCATCACCGTGCATTAAGAGAGGAGTGAAAGAGGAATCAGAATCACCACCACTGAAGACTCAGACACAGTCATGTCAAACACGTAGGAGAAAAGAAAAGCGTGTTTTCCTAATTTCATGTTTCTCTGCCATCACAGGTGTGGAGGCTGGTGGGGTGTGGAGGCTGGGGCTGGGTGGTGTGGAGGCTGGGTGGGGGTGTGGAGGCTGGGCTGGTGGGGTGTGGAGGCTGGGTGGAGGCTGGGGCTGGGTGGGGGTGTGGAGGCTGGGGCTGGGTGGGGGTGTGGAGGCTGGGGCTGGGTGGGTGTGTGGAGGCTGGGTGGAGGCTGGGGCTGGGTGGGGGTGTGGAGGCTGGGTGGAGGCTGGGCTGGGTGGGGGTGTGGAGGCTGGGTGGAGGCTGGGTGGGGGTGTGGAGGCTGGGTGGAGGCTGGGGCTGGGTGGGGGTGTGGAGGCTGGGTGGAGGCTGGGTGGGGGTGTGGAGGCTGGGTGGAGGCTGGGGCTGGGTGGGGGTGTGGAGGCTGGGTGGAGGCTGGGTGGAGGCTGGGGCCTGTAGGAAGGCAGAGGGGGGTCGTTGCTGTGTGCTCCCCATGTTTACCATCCTAATCAGGGCGTCTGTATGCTGGGCGCTTTATTCCAGCCTGCTGGTGGAGACCCCCTGCTGCTGCCCCTCAAGAGCCCCTCTCTCCCCCAGGCAGCATGTCTGAAACACACCCTGCACACACACACCCTGCACACACACCCTGCACACACCCTGCACACACACACACACCCTGCACAGGGGCACACACACACTCCTTCCTCCCTCACCTCATCCTCCCCCTCTCTCTCCTTCCTCCCCCTCTCTCTCCTTCCTCCCCCTCTTTCTCCTTCCTCCCCCTCTCTCTCCTTCCTCCCCCTCTTTCTCCTTCCTCCCCCTCTCTCTCTCTCCCTCCTCCCCCTCTCTCTCTCTCCTTCCTCCCCCTCTCTCTCCTTCCTCCCTCACCTCATCCTTCACCTCTGGAACCCTCCACCTTTCACCACCTCACACTGCCAGGCCTACGTCCCCATGGAGACAGCTCTGTGGTTAGAGGATTTGACTGCAGATCGCAAGGTCCAATTCCCCCTGAACTGGACGTTGCTGTGGATAAAGGCCTCACTACTGTGTCCTTGGTTGAGTATCTGAAAGTGCAGTTACTCAACCGCAGGTTAACTTGAGTCAAGCAGAGAGTCAGTTCGTTAGGAAACAGCTCTTTGACAAACAGCCGATAAACCATTCGGCTTTGACTATAAACTCTTCCATCCCTGAGCAATTTAGCTGTGTCCTGCTGACCTCTTAAAAGGGAAACGCGTCTCCAGAACCGTGGGCTGCTCCGCGTCGTCCAACGCTGCGAGTCATTACGACGTCAAGAGGCCTGTTATCGAGAGCTTCGCAGCGGTGTAGGTAAACAGACGTCCCGGTGCGTTCCAGGCGCTAGCAAGCACACAGAGAACCTGCTATCCTACCACTCCTTCAAATTAAAAGGGTTCCTGTTGTGCATGATATGGAACGAGTTGCCTCTCTGCTGCATCTCGAATATTCCCTTCATGGATTTCCCGCACGTAGGCTACACACAAACATGTCCCTTTGAATCCCGGAATCCACTGGAGTTCAATAAGAGCCTGCGTGGCTGTCAGGCACCTCTCTGCTCTCTCACACAAATCCTGTCTCAATGCAAAATACTCAGAGAGGCCAGCATGAGAGAAGCTTTCAGCAAGGACCCACCATGGTGGACAGGGCATGATAATGCACCGCATACCGGGCCCAGCGCGGCTGCAGGGACACTTTCAGAAGAGCCGTGCAGCAGAGCCTATGGAGGACACATTATTCCATGAAGGATACATAAAAGATTTCGTTTCCAATTTGAGCTTAAATTTGCGACTTTAACAGTAAAAAGATTTCACTTCCCAGGCTTGTAACTTCAAGTGTGCTTTAAGAGATATTCCCATGAACACCAGGTCTCACTTGAACATTATTCATTCAGTTTCATGGCTCTGCTTTCCGGTGAAAACAGGACTTGTGGCTTTAAGGAGGAGCATTACTGGAACACCATGATGAGTCTGATAACAAATTAGATCTGACAGGAGCAAGATTGGAAAACAGAGCCCTAGAAACCAAAGATTCTGATCTTGGAAAGTTATCCCAAGTGCGAACTATTAGTATCTATGAACAAACTCGTTTTGCATACTTGCCGTGGACATCACTAGTCACTAGTTTTGACAACTGCCCACTTTTATTGTTTCCCAACTGTGTTTTCGTTATGGTTATGGTCGTCATGGTTATGGTCGTCATGGTTAAGGCTACATTCCTTAAAAATAATTCTAAGGAAGCATAACATCCTGAACAACAATGTTGAATTATTATAAACAAACTGTCTGGCTGGACAGAAGAATATAAACATGCTTTTACGGTCCGGGGACACTTTCACTCCACAAGCCTATGTTTATTCATTATAACCTATTATTATTGATGTTAGATCAGATTAGTCGCGGTCTTTTCACATGAAGATAAAGCATTTGTTGACAAAAACACCCTCGACCAGCCATCGTCACGCGATGCATTGCGAAGAGAGTCATTCTTGACAAACGTAGTATATTCTACTTCTGTCTAAAATGGTGCAGAACTTGCATCTGAGTGGAGCATAATATCAGCGACTAAGAAAACAGACCCCCTATAGTCATTTTAACAAGACACGGCGCCTCCGGAGGGTTATTTTACATAGAACCCAGTAACTCGTTAGGATAATCACGCTACCGCACGTTGATTCCGCTGTTAATAATTAAGTGTCTCGGCTTAGGAAAGAATAGACGAGACAGTTCCACACAAACCCGACTATCCTGGCAATTAGCGAAAAGAACTGACGTATGCATAAACATTTGAGCGGATGCAAGCAGACTTCCTAGCACCAAAATTACAGCGATGGTAATTTCAAGTCTCATCTGCTTTGAAAGTTTCAAAGCCTCAAATGAACACAGCGCAGAGGTAGAAACGTGGGAGGGGCAGATTTCTTTGGGAAAGTCAGGATTGTTTGTTTGTCTGCATCTTTCAACTGTCGTGAGGGAATATTGAGCTAATTTTAACCCGTTATTTGAAGTCGGTTACTTAAGTCTAACTGTAACAATAGAATCTGAGAGTACCACTATGATGTAAGGCCAGCAGGTTTGTTTAGTGTCACCTGCGGATATTTATTGACACGTCTCAGCACAGGACGAAAATGCACCTCTTACGGTCTTTTGATTGTTGCCTACTGTTGTTCCAAATATCCGTTTGCTTCCGAATGTCTATCTGCACAAGTGCTTATACGTTTCTATTCTATACTATGGCTGGTGTGTGGGGGTGTGTTACTTTATATCTTTTCTGCGTTTTCAAACCTGCTAAAAACATTGTGTGTATGCGGACCATCCTTGTGTTTTAATGGGAGAAAAATTGGGGAGTCTAAACCAGACAGTGCAGGTCTGGGGGCTGAATCTTTCTCTGTTTTATTTTTTTATTTCACACTGCCTGCAGCCACCCTCAGGCGGGGCTGCTCACATCAAAGACAGGCTTGTATCTCAGAGGAGCTTAGAAATTCAGCCCCCGGCTTGGCAAGGCCTTCATAGCGGCTTGCCTCTGGGGCTTAGCGCAGGCGTCCAGGGGGCGAGAACCCAATCAGACAGGAATAGCCGATCACCTTCCGGGAAGCAGCACCGCCAGGGCGTTGGGCCGAGCTAAAAGGGTGCCTTGTCATCTTATCACAATCCAATGAAGACTGTGTTCATGGCAAGCTTTGCTTTTTGGGTCAAATAGTTACGCTGCGATTTCTAGCAGGCGTGTGATTTCTCACTGGGAGATTTCTGAACAGAAAAAAAAAAGTCTGTATTTTGAATAATTTACTTCATAAATAGATAATAGATGCCCATTATGAAAGTGCATTAATATTCAAGTGATGAGGTTGGTTAGTGGAGGGTACATTTCAAATATGTGTTTGGGTACTCTTCACCGCCCTCAAAAGAACATTACGTGGCACTTACTGTATATGGCAATTGCATAAAGTGGAATGTACCCTACAGTATCCTACACCAGTGGAGTCTTTTGAGCACACACACACTCACGCCAATGTACAGTGTTTTATGTTATACACAGCTGGTCTGTCAATCCTCCTTCGAGTCACGTTTCTCCAGGTACCACGACTAGACTGACTCCTCCAGTCCTCCCCACCTGCCCCACCCACCCCACCTGCCGAGGTCTCACCTGTAGACGGCCCTCTTATCAGACTCCAGCTGGGCCTGGGGGTCGAGGGTCACGCTGACCGGTGTACTGGCGCCCCCCGCAGCCGGGAGGTGGACCTGCGGGGTCTTGGAGTTCTGCTGGGTGGTGCCCGTCATCTGCACGACAGGAAGTCAGGGTCACGACAACAGGAAGTTAGGATCACAACAGGAAGTCAAGACTACAACAACAGGAAGTCACAATCACAATAACAGGAAGTCAAGATCATCACAACAGGAAGTCAGGATTACAACAACAGGAAGTCAGGATCATGACAACAGGAAGTCAAAATCACAAATAGGGTCGCCGTTGTAGAGGAGGTCTTGCATGTAATGCACATGTAAGACATTTAGAACCCAGCCAGGAGAGGAAAGACTAGTAATCTCTCCATCTTGTGATGGTGTGTGATACGTGATGGTCTGTGTAACGTGATGGTTTGCCCCTTTCCAGTTGTGTAGATCCTCGCATCCCGACTCATTCATCCCCCTCTCTCATTCTCTTTCTCTCGCTTTTTTTCCCCCTCATTTTCTCTCAGGAAATACCCACCCTGCATCCTCCCTCCCCTTCTCCCCATTTGTTATTTTTTTTTGCAATGGGTAGGAAGCTTCAAGTCTTAATCCCGGCACCAAATGGGAAATAAATTAGCTTCTTCACACTTAACTAGCTCTCATTTGCATTAGTGCCGTGCTTTGACTGGGCGCAGGAGCGATCCCCTGGCACTAATCCTCCAGGCGGAAGGATACGGCGGTGGAGACAGAGAGGGGGAGGGGTGGTGAGGCGTGCTTCCTCCAACCTGATCTACTTTACCCTCAGTTTACCACGCTTGTGGCGTCTGCACTGGGAGACTCGTTTGATCACCATAAGGGTAAAAGGATAATAAACATATTTGGCCAATTTTCCTAAAGGAACAATGCAACGTTTACAGTGTTGGTTTATCCAGTCGTATGGTGATGGCTGATAATATGTAGGATAATGCTAGCATCTACATTGCAAATCTCTCTCTCCTCTCTCTCTCTCCAGCCATCCAGCAGAGAAACCCAGAGTATCTGCATCCTATAATCATCTCTGTAATCTTTGTACTTCACCTGGATTAAAAAACAAACTACCCCTAAACTCTGAACCAGCTCCTGCTACAGGTCTAAGGCAGGCCTGTGAAGCCTGTTAAACTGTGTTCCCTGTGGCTTCTAGGGGGGCTTCTCCAGGTGTTCCCCAGCCTGTGTACCTGAAGCAGCCACCTACCTGCTGGCTCTCCTGGTAGGATGGTGGAGGAACACTCTGGGTGGCCATCATAGCTAGTCCTGGTGCTGGGGGCACATGTTGCATTATGGGATAGCTTCACATGAAGACCTGGGGAGAGCACACACACACACACACAGAGATACACACAGATTGTGTTAATTTACGCAGTCATTTTTACAACACTTACAGGAATGATCCAATGCTGTCAACAAAGTGTTTTTCAGAAAGTCAGTGGAATGATCGTTTGACAAGTTCTGTCTGTCTGCTGAATGTAGAGGGTGTGTTTCGGGATTTTGTTCTGAATTGTTATTTCTGAACTAGCCACCAGGTGTTGCTGTGATTAGAGTTTGAACTTCCTCCCTTCCTCATCTCTCTCCGTCTCCCTCTCTCCTTTCCCCAGCTGAACCTCGTTTCTCAGACACGCGAGTCTCATGTGCGCAGCCACAAAGACGTGTCATATCAGGCCGAGAATCTCAAATCACACACTACACAGACCTGTACTTTACCAACACAGCAAGTCAGCAATGCAAGCTAACACAGCCTCTAACGAGATCCAAACATCACCCTGGTCGTCCTCATGTCAGACTGCTTCACCAATTGGCCAATCAGTGGGTTAATTAGTGCTCCAGTCAGTGGACTAATTGCAGTTGCCAGGACAGCAGGGGGTCCCCCAGGTTCTGTGCTGGACCCCTAGAGAGATAATTGGTTCAGGGTTAAGGTCTCTGGAGTTGACACACTCATACACACACGCACACACACGATAGGACACAGTCTCTCACACACATCCAGTGTAGTCACACACACACACCAAGGGATCCCATCCTGCACGCACACGCAGCCCCCTGCCTGGACGCCAGACCAGCAGGACTCCTCCAGGTCTGGGAGTGAGCTGGCTAATGTTTTATCCATGCTCTTACGCTGAAGACCACCAGCCTGCCTGTCCTGCTCCTGCTCCCAGAATCAAATATTCTGAGGTGAAGAACCGTCTACAGGTTCTCTGGATCTGCACCCAGTCCAATTCCACAAGTAAACAAGTCCCAGTGACTAGACAGTATGTAATCCAAGCCTCCTAGGGCTATTTTGGGTGTTGTTGTGTGAGTGAGAGTGTGTGTCCTCAGTATGAGAGCTGTAAATCACCCCTCAGTTCTGAGGACGATGTTCTGGTCAGTTCAACCCTCACGTCATCTTCCCCCGCACACACACACACACACACACACACACACGGCCTGCTGTGTGACCTGTCCAGGGGGACTGTTAGTCTTGCTAAATCACATAGTGTGTCTGTGTGCACTTATACGTGTGTGTGTGTGTGCGTGTGCGTGTGTGTGTGTGTGTGTGTGTGCGTGTGTGTGTGTGTGTGTGCGTGTGCGTGTGTGTGCGTGTGTGCGTGTGTGTGTGTGCGTGTGCGTGTGTGTGTGCGCGTGTGCGTGTGCGTGTGTGTGTGTGTGTGTGTGTGTGTGTACATGCCAGGATAGTGTGCTGTGTACTTTGTGTTTTCTTGCCATTCATCATTTTCAAACACACACAGTAAGTGCTGAGGAAAGTGCTGATCAAATGTAGAAACAGTGCTCCCTGTAAGACGGCTTTCTGACAGGAAACCACACACATTTCTATATTTACTTTTTTCCCCCCTGTATTTCAAGAACCTAAATGAAACTGCACACACAAGAAGACATGTTGCACAGTATTAATTAAGGTACATTAAAGGAGGGTATATAGAAGATAGTACAGATATTTCTATACAGTCTACAATTACAAATTATACATTTTTTAGATGGAAAAACCGTCTGTCTTCCTTCCTGCAGAGGCAGCACACGTGTCCTGTTTGAGTCCCCAGACAGACCCCTCTCTGAGGAGACCCCGTGACAAGGCCACAGACCCAGACTCCCAGACCAGACAGGAAGGGAAGCTGGTAGCTTGTCTCTCCTCCAGGACAGCAGAGGAAGAGTGAGATCACCCAGAGAGCGGACCACCAGGGACAAACCTGACAAGCTCCACCACCGGGACGGCACTAGCAGGCAACCGTGTGGACCGTTTTACTGCAGATCAATAGGTTTCAGGTTCAAATCCCACCCCCTAAAATAAACACGTAATAGGTGTGATTCTGTCACTACTAGTGACACCCACAGGGATGTCCTTCAGATATGTCTAACCCTAACCCTCCATATATCTCCTCTGCTTCTTCTAGACTAGTTTTACAACCCTGTTCTAGGAGGTTCTGTCCTGTTCTAGGAGGTTCTGTCTGTTCTAGGAGATTCTGCCTGTTCTAGGAGGTTCTGTCTGTTCTAGGAGGTTCTGCCTGTTCTAGGAGGTTCTGTCTGTTCTAGGAGGTTCTGTCTGTTCTAGGTGGCCCTGCACGTCAGGTAACACATGCCTGTGGAGGATGGTCTGGGAGGATGGTCTGGGAGGATGGTCTGGAGGATGGTCTGGAGGATGGTCTGGTTGGAGGCTGTTTGTGTATGTGTTTATACTTTGTGCACTTGAATGTGTGTTCTGTGATTGCCTGTGTGTTTGTATGCATGTGTGTGTGTGTTTTGTGTACTGATTGCTATTCCTGGTGTGTGTGTGTGCATATTCCAATGATATCAGCAGAAACATCTTCTCTGTTATCAGGGCTTATTTTAATTGCAAATGCAGGAAGCGCGTTGGTGATTAAATGGAAAATTGCACATTAATTGATGAGACTAAAGATAAAGCAATTCCAATTATTGCGCAATATTAGACATCCTCTCTAGTCGCCTCATCCCTTGAGGAACGAGGTACCTCACACCAGATCTGAACAAGAGAGTTACGTGAGACAGGCACACACACACACACACACACCCTGACACTCATGCACACAGACGTCCACCACAGGAAAACATCTATTTAGAAACAAAAAATATCCTCACATGGTGAACGACCAAACAGGCTAAAAAGTGTCAAGTTCCCTGAGAACATCTGAAAGCTTTGATCACCAACACTCTCATTGGCACCATGATCAATCAAATTAAATAAAACGTCTCAATGAACCAACTAATAATTAGCCATCTCCAGCCTGAGACACGAGTATTTCTGGTTTCTAAACTGCTTCCGGTTCCTATCACACTTTAAACTTAACTCATTCCAAAACACACATCAGCAAAGCATTGCCTTGAGCTCAACTCCAAATTTCAAGCAAGAAAAGGAACTTGAACTGGAGCCAAATTATCCCCCTTCTCAAAAAAAAGAAAAAACATCAAAGGGGTGTTTCTGAATATGTATTTGCGTTGAAGAAAAGGGAAACAATTTTACTCTTTAATCTGATTCAGCACTGAGCTGGTGCCACAGCTTTGGAAAAATTCAATTTTCCAACCAGGTAGAAACCCTGCGCCCCTGTGCCCCTCTCACTTCAAGCTTGTCCTTCACATTTCCACAATTTGACCGTTTGCTCCCGGTATTGAAATACAAATCCACACTGGATGCAGAAGCCACCGTAGCCAGGCTGTCTCTGGGGCTGTGAGGCTGTCCCCGGGGCTGTGAGGCTGTCCCTGGGCTGTGAGGCTGTCCCTGGGGCTGTGAGGCTGTCCCTGGGGCTGTCAGGCTGTCCCTGGGGCTGTCAGGCTGTCCCTGGGGCTGTGAGGCTGTCCCTGGGGCTGTCAGGCTGTCCCTGGGGCTGTCAGGCTGTCCCTGGGGCTGTGAGGCTGTCCCTGGGGCCGTGAGCCCCGTCACAAGGTCACACTGTGATCCTGCTGCACAGGACGGTTCAGGACCTTTAGTGAAACGTCCTCTAGTACTTCGTATGTTGCATTATAGCATTGTGCATCCTTTTCCACAAATAATGATGGTTGTGCTAACTCTAACCTCAAACACTCCTGACCAATGATGTTAAACCGCAACCTGACAGTGTTAAGACTCTGTAGATAAACCAACAAGCTAACCCTTCGTGAATGTATCACACGTTTCAGAACAGGAGTAAATACAGACAGCTGCCTCTGTTTGTGCCTGAATGTTCACTTGTTTCGATCCTCTGGGCTGTCCCACTGGTGCTGCCTTCCAGCCTGCCCCCGGCTGAGAAAAGGCTAAAGATGTCATCGATAAATCTCGACATGACCCCTGACCACAATCGTTGGCTAGTCTGATAACAGGGCTAATTTCTACAAGTTCCTAGGGGGATGAGGGTATTGATAGGGGTGGGGGGAGGGGGCTGGGCTGGGCTGTGTAGAGGCTGGCACACTCCAATCCTATATTGTCCTTGACTCTACACACACATATTCTCTTCCTGTCAGTTTCTAGTCAAACCATCCACACACCAGAAGCACTACACCAGTGAGACACAGTGAGAAACAGGCCTGAGTGTTTGATATGTTAAACAGTCCTGGATTGGTATGTACATCGGCCTAATCTCCTGATCAAAGAGCTGATTGGCTTTTTGAACCAAACAGAAAACAGGTGACGCCTGCAGTCTAGAGGATGTGGTCAGGAGTGTTTACATGAGACATACTTCATCCAACCTCTGCACAAACTGGACACACACACCTCATCCAAACACGCACACACAATCCAAATGCTCTCATCATTTATTTTTCCTAACCAGACATGGAAAAGATCAGTTTGAGGACTGGTGTTAGGAATCTACTTTTCAACACAATTTTACCTCAGAATCCATCCACTATAATATTGTTTCATGTTGTACGGCCCGGATGAAAAGTTTAGAAACTGACTTTGGCTACGCAAGGACCGTCAATCAGGAGAACATGTTGGAATGCAGCACTTGAGACGGACTCGACATTTCGCCAGACCCAGTTGGATCTCCGTTTGTGCTTTCATGTGTGTGAACTATAACACCGCTGCAGAGCTACATTTACATTTACATTTAGTCATTTAGCAGACGCTCTTATCCAGAGCGACTTACAGTAAGTACAGGGACATTCCCCCCGAGGCAAGTAGGGTGAAGTGCCTTGCCCAAGGACACAACGTCATTTGACACGGCCAGGAATCGAACCAGCGACCTTCTGGTTACTAGCCCGACTCCCTCACCGCTCAGCCAC
This sequence comes from Thaleichthys pacificus, assembly GCA_023658055.1. Taxonomy (NCBI): domain Eukaryota; kingdom Metazoa; phylum Chordata; class Actinopteri; order Osmeriformes; family Osmeridae; genus Thaleichthys; species Thaleichthys pacificus. The sequence goes on from CM042877.1 coordinate 1,272,146, forward strand.
CTGACTCCCCCAGCTAGCATGTGTTTGCTGTGAGCCAGAGAGCCTCAATCCTCCTTCAAAATCATTTGATCCATTCGGTTGGAGTTTCCAGGTTACTGATATAAACTAGAAAGCCAATGAATACCATTTGCAGCCGAGGTGTCACCTTGCCCAGATACCATGCATCTTAATGCCCTGATCACAGCATTAGTCAAGATGAATACATAAATCAGGGTTTGTTGAAAATAGGAATCCAATCATCGCTCATTGTTAAGCAGATTTGCAATGCTAAAACCAATGGTGAGGGGCTTGTAAATAGTAAGTGTGTGTGAGGTGTGTGTGTGTGTGTGTGTGTGGGGGGGGGGGGGGTACTGCTGATGATAATGAGGTTGGGAAAAGGGGCCATTTCCTACACACACACACACACACACTCTCTCATGCATGCAAAACACACACACACAAAAAGAATACACCACCTTCTACACACACGCGCAAGTGTACACCACCCTCAACACACACACACACGCACACATACAATCATACAGACATCATACAACCTACACACACACACAGAGTAAAGAAGCAAGGAAACCCACACGCCTAGCCCAGCCTGGGGCAGCAAGGCCCAGTAGTGGCCCTGAGGACTCACACAGCCCCAGGCTAGCAGGAGGCCCACACAGCACAGCCCACAATCTCCCAGACCTCCTCATTAACCTGACCCAGCAGCAGGCAGACCTGGAGACACTCTGCACCCCGGACAGCCCTCCTCACGTCCCCACTTAGCATTCACACGATTATCAGTCCTCCTCTCCCCGGCTGTGGACAGCCGGGGTGGACGGTAGCACTGCTGGTTGATCCTGCTGCCCAGTGAAGGACGCTCAGATCCAGGTTGTTATGGTTCAGCAGAGTTCAGCCGTCCGGTGCTGCGGCTTGGAGAGAGGCTGCCGCTGGACTCGTTTACTGGGGTTCTGGAGGAGACGTTGTTACTACTGTTGCTGGTTAGGTCATACAGGTCATACGTATATTATCTTCTCAATATGAGCTAGCCAGGTAGCTATCTACAGAGAGAGAGAGAGAGAGAGAGAGAGCGAGAGAGCGAGAGAGAGAGGAGAGAGAGAGAGAGGGAGAGCGAGAGAGGGAGGCAAGCAGACGGATCCATAGATAGAAATGTTGGTTGCACACCCCAGACAAAACTGTCCTCTCCAACTTGTTCTTCAAAGAATGACCGCTGAAAATTCCTCTTTCATATTCAACTTCATAATGATGGCAACGTTTCCTGAACGTCCTTCGTACATTCAAACATAATGAACACACTCCAATTTCCCCTGTGGCAGCCAAGTGTGCAACACAAGTTGCTTGTTTTCAGTCCATATATTGGCATCAGTGGTCCAATCTGACTCCAATTCTTGTTTTCTTTGTATTTATGCTAATTATTGTTTAGATATTATTCAGATTTGATTGCATTCTGGCCTGCTTTTTAAAATTAGATTAAAGTCTTGACTAAAACGGGTGTGGAGACTAGAGTGGCAAAAAAAATATGTTTTGTTATTCCCCAAAGTCTGGTACTACGCATGCAAATAGCCTTATTAGCATAGCTAAAAGCTCTTATTATAATTAGTTGTTTTTTGGGGTTAAAATAGATACATTTTTGTATCTATTTGTGTAGAAATGAGAACCGTAGGCTACATGTTGGTGTACACATCATACAAGAACACGTCAAACTTAGTTGTGTCGGGCGTGACCTAAGCATCAGCCTACAGCGTTAGCAATTCTGAGGTTACCTTAACTAGCCTACCTCCAGGGGTTACCCAACTGTGGATCCTAGATTTCATTTTATCAGCTGCCATGTCATTCTGAAGAGCAGTGTTTCCTCCTAAAGGAATTATATATTATTTCTAAATGAACAGAGAGCTAAGTTAATGTAGGCCATGTACGGAAGCGCCTCCTTTGCTACAAAACGTGAGTTAGGCCTACTGTCACTGTCAGGAACACTCTGTCACTCCATACTGCTCTAACCAGTAAAACTGCGATGTTCTGGCAGTGGCAGCTTCCCAGTGGAAGCCTCCAGTCGGCTACTCCGCCAGTCTGCTCTCATTCAAAGGCTGGTGACGGATGTTTAACTGGCCGTCATCTTGATGTTATTAGCGCCCGCGCAGAGGAGACCAGCGTGGTCCACGGTTGACACTCACACAGCAATCACATTTCCTCTCGCTAAGCTGATAAACATCGGAATATCGAAGGCAGAAATTCCGTTGAAATTGGAACTAGCGAGCTCACTGAGAAGGACGGTAATCTCTAAGAGATTGGCGTCAAACCGTGTATTATTTTTACGTTTTATTTTTTATTTTTTACTAACGTCTTTTCTTTTCTGTTCTCATGTAGGTACACCAGCGATCCCGAGGCAGCAGCACTGTGCTGATTATCTGCTATTGCATCAACAAGGTCCCTAAAAAACATGGATTGCTGCTTATCACTGTGTGAGTGAGCCATGCCTGTGTCACACTGGGTAAACCTGCAGCCAGGCAGGGTACATGGCAAACCAAATGTCTGACATTGGAGGGTTAGAATATGTCACCCAGATGTGGCTATAAAAGGATCTTTAACATCAGCTTATCTTACAGACGCAGCTCTGAGAGTCAACTTGTTAAAAAGAGACTGTGGGATCGGGATTCTCCCAGGCCTTGTATCCCCTTAACTCCACCCAGTGATCCATCCACACCGCCCTGGGAGAGGAAACAGGCACGCCTGGCAGCCGTGTTGGCATTGCCCGGCTGGGAGGAGTGCTGGGTGAGGGGTATTAAGTGGACCCAAGCAGGCAGCTCCTTCCATTCCCTGCTCCCTCTTGCACTGAGACCACAGTGGAGTGGGGGTTGAGGACAGCGTAGGGGGGCTAATGAGGAGGGGGATTAGCAGGTGTGTGGACTGTGTGTGTGTGTTGGGTTGTGGGAGCAGAGACTGTGGATGGGCAAGCCACTGAATTGTTAGTGGATTCTTGGCATGGATGGGTGGGGGTGGTGTGATGGGGTGGTGTGATGGTGGTGGTGTGGTGGGGTGGGATGTATTTCAAAAGAGGCCCTGACAGGGGTCTGAGAGGGGCCTGAGAGGGGCAGTGAGGCTGGGGTGGGGAGCCAGTGATCCCCCTAAACACAGACTACTGTGACTAGCAGCCGTGAGATAAGAACCTTTAACCTGGGCAGGGCTGGACAGGGATTACTACAGGATGTAGGGTGATGAGGAGTCAGGGTTCTGGGTGGATGGTCCCTGTAACCCGCCTGGCTACTCACAGGCTCTGTGTGCTCAGAGATTGTTAATAAAGGACTTTTTTTTAATTTCTCTGAAGTCTTAAACGTCTTCTGTCCCTGGAAACAAAGCTCTGAACAGAACAAAGCTCTGATAACCCTCCACCCACAGGTCCCTGCAGCCTCGCAGTTCAGATATCACCTCAAGTAATGTTATTATATACATGTATTACATCACCACAGTCCTTCGTATGAAACCTCTGGCGACAATAACCACCAGCGAGGACGTGGAGGACCAGGATCAGAGAGTGTCTCCAGAGAGCGTCTCCAGAGAGCGTCTCCAGAGAGCGTCTCCAGAGCAGCAGAGGTGCTGGAGGAGCTCAGAGAGAGAGGGGGAAACAAACACAGAAGGAGAGAGAGAAACCTTAACAGAGAGAGAGAGAAGAGAGAGAGAGAGAGAGAGAGAGAGAGAGAGAGAGAGAGAGACAGAGAGAGACAGAGAGAGAGAGAGAGAGAGCCAGCTGATTGAAATCCTTGGAAACACCAAACAATCCAATATTAAATTTCCTCTGAACATGCCACAGAGACTGGAGAATGCATGTGCTGGACAAGAGGAGAGAGAGAAGAGATAGAGAGAGAGAGAGAGATGGGGGGTGAATGAGAAGGAGGGGAGAGAGGAGAAGAAGTAACAGAAAGGGGTAGTGGTTGAGAGAAAAGTTTGGAGACCATCTGGGACCAGATCACTAGATAGAAGACGAGAGAGAGAGAGAGAGGGATAGAGAGAGAGAGAGAGGAGGGGGTAGAGGAGTAGAGGAGGGGGTAGAGGAGGAGAGAAGGGAGAGGAGGAAAGAGGGGCAGGGAGGAGGAGAGGAAGAGAGGGAGGGGTGGAGAAGAGGAGAGAGATGAAAGGAGAAGTTGCACAAGAGGAAAGACAGTTGCAGTACGAGCCAGACGGGAAGAGGAAGCCCAGACAGAGTCTGTCTGTGTCCTTCAGTCTGTGTGACAGACTGGGACAGACTGTGTTACCCACCATGGAACCTCCTTGTTCCTCCACCTCGCTTCAACATCCAGCGCCAGAGACCTGCCCTGCCCTAACCACGGTGCATCAGGAAGGGTTCAACACCCCGTGCCAGAGACCTGCCCTGCTCTGCCCTAACCACGGTGCATCAGGAAGGGTTCAACACCCCGCACCAGAGACCTGCTCTGCTCTAACCACGGTGCATCAGGAAGGAACACCACCTCCACCTCTCTCATATTCAGAGATTCCAAATCCGATATTCCACCAGCTAGGAATATTGACTTTGCACAAATGCTCATCAGGTGTGGTGTGCCTACAGTGAAGAGTTTGGTGTGATCCTACTTTCATACGAGCACCAGGGTGCAGGTGAGGGAGGGGGAAGAGGGAAGAGGGTTGAGTTACAGCACAAGCACCGGAGCAGGGCTGAGAAGGGGATGAACTGAACTAGTCCATACACGGCTGAATTAGATATTCTATTTATTTTTCTAACCCTCAGCACCCTCCCCCAACACACTCTCTCTCTTTCCTTTCTCTCCCCCTCTCTATCTCTCCCTCTCTTCCCTGGAGGTGCTGAGATGAGGCCTCAGCAACTCCAAACAAAAAAGAAGCTAGCCAATAGGACATCTGGAGAGCATTAGATGAGAGGATATTAGATCTGCCCTCCGCGGCCGGCTGGATGGGTGGCCCACTGCAAGGCCCCTGTCAGCAGCAGACCAGCTCTGCTGATGGATGGAGGACTGGTGGGTAGGAGGAGGAGGGCTGGGGGGGAGGAGGAGGGCTGGGGGGAGGAGGGCTGGGGTAGGAGGAGGGGGGCTGGGGGTAGGAGGGGGAGGAGGGCTGGGGTAGGAGGAGGGGGGTTGGGGGGTAGGAGGAGGAGTCCTGCTGGAGGAACCTCCCATCAGGTTGTCCTGCCAGGACTTCTAAAGCATGAGCACCCCAAGCTTAAGGTTGGGTTAGGGTTAGGTTCAGGGTTAGGGTTAGGTTCAGGGTTAGGTTCAGGGTTAGGGTTAGGTTCAGGGTTAGGTTCAGGGTTAGGGTTAGGTTCAGGGTTAGGGTTAGGTTCAGGGTTAGGGTTAGGTTCAGGGTTAGGGTTAGGCCTTTGGTTTAGTGCTACGGTAGGAAAATCTGACACAGTAGGACAAATCGACAGAACACCGGAATTTAAACACACCTGCAGGGTAACGACAGTAGTACTGTGTGACATGTGGTACAAATACCAAATTAAAACCTCCATTACCATCCCAGCAGACAACTTGGCGTTTGTGTCACAGTCATTTCAATACATGTTGTGAAACACATACTAATAATAGGTTTATTAGTTTATGGACACACAATATAAATGTACAGGAGCATGTAGAAGTCAATGACCTCACTCTCCTCGTCATACAGTATTATCTTAGTTCTGAAGAACTTTATCTGTGCAGATGTCCCCTACATCCTGTGAGAGCAGATGTGTCAGCACATCAGAGGAGGCTGTGTGTCGTCAAACTAGAGAGCTGGAAATGCTTTGAAAAATAAAGTGTTGGGAGTAGGAAGTCTTGCCATGTAGACCCAATGTAAATAAAAACATTGATATGTGGTTTATGTACATTTTCAATGAGTCAGATCTTCAAACATCAGCCTGATACTAGTACACAGCAGAAACATTCTGCCATTCAGGTGAGCGATGCCCAGGCTACACTACGGAAACGCCAAGACAGCTTCTTCTAAGTTTTCAGCTTCTGTCCGTCGGTGAGAAAATGAGACTTCCTTTCCCCAAAGAGGAAAGTTCAAAGAATCTGCTCGTTTCAAATAAATTGCTTCTACTGATTTGCCATTTCAAATAAATTGCAGCGTCTGCCCAAATTTACGTTTCACAGGAAGTCTTCTCCAGAGCGCCACCCAACCACACAGACGAGGTTAATCCATATTTCACGTTTGAATATGAGATGGAAGAAGAGGGAAGGGTTGATGGGGAGGAGGGGGGAAGAGGGAAGGGAGGTTAACTTTGTGGTAGTGGATGAGGAGGTAGGTAAGGGTGGGACTAAGGGTGTGTGTGTGTTTGTGTGTGTGTGTGTGTTTGTGTGTGTGTGTGTGTAGAGGGGAGCGATGGAGAGAAAGAAGAAACAGGCGACATTTAGAGTAAATGGCATCCAAAACCCACTCCAATTATCTCTGCCAGACATGGCAGTGCCACGGACTTAATTAAAATGACTTGAGAGGGGAGGGGGGGGGGGGGGGGGGGAGGGGAGGGAGTGGGGGGGAGGGAGGTGTCCGCCGGTGATTGAGGGGGCAGTCGGGTACGTATCAGCGGAGACCACAAAGCTGGAGAGAGCTGTGGACCACTCTTCCTTTTCAATTCTGACTTCAAAAGAAAATAAAGAAATAATAATAAAAGGATGAGGCCCTAGTCTGCTAGGAGCCGTGTAATTGCGGCTATTCAAACCCAATGTTTTTATCATCGTTAGAATATTCCGGGGGGGGGGAGAGGGGGGGGAAGTATTGTAAAGAAGAAAAAAAAAAGAAGAAAAACTGATTTTTTTTTGTCCGCTTCAAATCCCCCATAATCCTCTTGTGCCATTTCTGAAACTACCTCTGACGGTGACCTTTTCGCAGGGAGCCCGTTACCATGGAAACGCAAGGTGCAGTCCCCCCCCGCCGCGCGTTTTTGCCGAAGATTTTTGGGGGGGCCAAAAGTAAAAGAAGAAGAGAGAGACGTCGAACACGGACCCTCTGGCGCTCCGGTGCTCGCTGGGGGCTCGGGAAGATGGACGCTGAAGGGGTTAGTCTCATCTGGTTAGTTATGGAAGCTGACTGTGCAGTAACTTCTGCATTACCTTTGCATTGGATCTGACTTTGAGACTACAAAGGATTCTATTAGAATTGGTTGTTGTCTACAAAATACATTTTAAAATATTGAATCTCTATTTCTCTCTATTGGTTGCACGTTCTTTTTCTGTTTCTCACTCTCTCCTGCTCGCTCACTCACTCACTCTCTCTCACACACACACACACACTCACACACACACCGACTTAACTTGCGCCCCTGATTAGCAGATAGACCAGATCTAGTGTCAGAGCCAGACACCTGTTAGTGTGTTATTGTTTAAGGGCTCATTGTGCCTGGAGCTCCAACACAGTTACACAAGCTCAGGACTTCCTGTTTGATACGTTCTGCAGAAGGTTAGTGGGTGGGAGATGGATTCTTAAATATGTGTGAAAAATTATAAACTAATAATTCACACTGAATAATCCTCACAACTATTGAGAAGCCACTATTTACATGCCTTGCCCAATCATTTAAGCAACACATTTGTGCCAACTTTCAACTGGACTAAACACTATCTGCTGTTTAAGAAGTGTGGCAGACTGCAGCTTTTAGACCACAAAGAGAGCGTGCTATTTAGTTTCAGTAAAAAATGTAAATAAATGATTTGGCTAAACAAAGGTGCAGTATTCGTTTTAATACCAGGTACTCCAAGGAGCAGCTATGTAGGTTTTGTGGATGGTATTTCATTTCAACGAGAGAGTTCTGGAGTCATAAGATAAGCCTTCGACCAGCGTCTGTCCTCCCTGAGGAGAGTGGACTGGGTGAGGGGTTAGAGAAGACAAGGAGGAGGAGAGAGGAGGAGGAGAGGAGGAGAGGAGGAGGAGGGGGAGAGGAGGAGGGGGAGAGGAGGAGAGGAGGAGGAGGATGGGAGGAGGAGGAGAGGAGAGACGAGGACGGAGAGGAGGAGGAGGAGAGGAGGCGGGGGCTAGGGGGAAACCGGTGAATGTCCGAGCAGAAGCAAGTTGCTCACAACCCTTTCTTTCCTTCACTCCAAATCCATCCATTCCTTCCTCACTCCGCTTTTTGTATCCTGTACTCCCCCCCCCTCCTCCCCTCCTCCCCTCCCCCCCTCCTCCCCTTCCCTCCCCCCCCCCTCCTCTCCTTCCTCCCCTTTCCTCCCCCCCCCATCCTCTCCTCCTCCCCTTCCTCCCCCCCCTCCCCCCACATTCCCCTGTGCTGAGCTCAGAAAGAGAACGGTGCTCTGCTCTCACTGGGACGGATTGTTCTCCCAGTCTGATCCTCCGCTGGTTGCCAGGGAGACCGCCATACCACAGTTCTGACCCTGGGGGGGTCTGCTCGGTTCCCCCCCCCAGCAGGAGCCTGGCAAGCTGGGGGACAGCTGTTACTACGGAGCCCAGGCCTCAAGGCCTACACTGGGCCCCCCCAACACACACCCAAAGGGGATATATTGTGTGAAAGTATAGATTTTTTTTTTTTTGGGGGGGGGGGGGGATTAGAAAAATGACAACAGTCCTTCACTTTGCTGTCTGTTGGTGCTAGTTAGATACAAGCCTGCTGGTTAAAACTGTCATAAGGTTGTGTACACCCTTCACGTATATTTTGTATTAGTGTGCATTCTAATTCTTTATCTCCTCCAACCCTTCAAGCAAGCACAAGTGAAATCGTTTTTTTTACCCCCCTGAACTCCTCTAACACCACACAGGAGGGCAGATCAGTGTGTCCTTTAAGGCTGGGCGACCTCGGAATGGAGCGAAGTCAGGACGGTGAGTAACTAATGCTCACTTAACAGTCTCCATTACACAGAGGGCCTAAACGGTCCTCGCAGGTGAACAGTTGGTTTTATTCAGCGTGTAATAGAGTTTGGCACGGACCTCTTGTTCAGGAGCCAGGAAGGCCACTGAGCTGGATCCCAGAGCGGACCAGGCATGTCGGCATTAAGATAGAGCAGAGGATTAAGGTACGGGAAACGAATCAGCAATCCATGAATATCACAACGTCATCACGCCCAATAAGAGAGGGGGTTTCCACCAAAACGGCGAGCCAGTTTCCCATGAAGAGGAGGCTCTCTGAGCTCTCTGACCTCTCGCCTGGATCCCCTCACAGCTTCACACAGCAAGACTTTGTCACAAACGATATACTGTGTGTTTTTACGACGGTGCTGAACTCATGCTCTGTGTCGTGTCTGGAACGTTCCAGCACGTCAGACGTGTTTCGTCTCTGTGGCTGCTGAAGCAGGAGAAGACGCTTCAACACTGTCGAGAACAACCCAACTACCAGCCCACTTACATTTAGTCATTTAGCAGACGCTCTTATCCAGAGCGACTTACAGTAAGTACAGGGACATTCCCCCCCGAGGCAAGTAGGGTGAAGTGCCTTGCCCAAAGACACAACGTCATCGGCCTGGCGGGATATCGAACCGGCAACCTTCCGATTACTAGCCCGATTCCCTAACCGCTCAGCCACCTGACTCCCACTTACACTCTCTCCCAGTAACACACACACCACTACCTCAGCTGACAACTGTCATTTGTGAAGATTTAAGAAGATTTGAACCCACGTTTGTGTCAACTACGATTTGATAGATACATCCCATAATACCTCCAGCCCGTAGTACTTTCCCCTGCGGTGCACAAGGGGTGAGAAAAGGGTGTTGCTGTCAGTGTGTTGTTACTCATTATAAGGTAAGAAAGAGCAGATATTGATGTGTCTCTCTGTGTGGGTATGCATGTGTACTGTGTGTGTATAGTGTGTGTGTGTGTGTGTGTGTATAGTGTGTATAGTGTGTGTGTGTGTGTGTGTATATAGTGTGTGTACTGTGTGTGTGTGAGGAGGAGATGCGGGGGTGAGGGGGGGAGTGTGTGTGAGGAGGAGAGGCGGGGGGGAGGGGGTGAGTGTGTGTGTGAGGAGGAGAGGCGGGGGGGAGGGGGTGAGTGTGTGTGTGTGAGGAGAGGCGGGGGGGAGGGGGTGAGTGTGTGTGTGAGGAGAGGCGGAGGGGGAGGAGGGGGTGAGTGTGTGTGTGAGGAGAGGCGGGGGGGGGGGAGGGGGTGAGTGTGTGTGTGAGGAGGAGGGGAGGGGGTGAGTGTGTGTGTGAGGAGAGGCGGGGGGGGGGAGGGGGTGAGTGTGTGTGAGGAGGAGAGGCGGAGGGGGGGGGGTGAGTGAGTGTGTGAGGAGAGGCGGGGGGGAGGGGGTGAGTGTGTGTGAGGAGAGGAGGGGGGGGAGGGGAGGGGGTGAGCGTGTTTGGCTCTTTCTCTCCATCTGTTTTGTTTTCTTCCATCTCCCGTTTTTGATGAGCTGGGTCTTCAGTCCCCCCAATAAAATCCCATTAGCTCTTAATGAAGTCGGGCTCGCAGCCTCTCTGCCTCACCTCATTTAGCACGATTGTCTGGCGGCCATTAGTGTGGAGGCAATTACAGCCGGGCGGCGAGAGTAATTGGAAATGCCGACAGGGACCCCAAGAAATGGGAATAAATAAATAAATATTCAAACTAATAAGCTTCCATTCAGACGGCGTGGGGAGGGGGGGGGGGTGCGGCTAAGTTAAATCAACATAATTAGAATTAGGGCTGGTGGGGTAGAGGCAGGGTGCGCAGGCCTGAGTGAGAGAGAGATTGTTGGTTAGGGGTAGAGGTGTCAGGAGAGACTGAGGAAAGAGTTAGCATGCCAACGCTAATGACGAAGGGCATTAACTTAAAATTGCCCGTCGAAAGGTCGCAGGGAGATATTGGCGTGAGGGAATTCGTTTCTCGTTCGTTTGTACGGAAATTTGATATTTCTCCGTTTGTTCGTTATCAAAATTAAGCCTAAATCGGAAAATGCCCTTATCCCAGGCGACAACCTAGACTTGATGGTCTCGCAAATTATGCGTTAATACGGTTTGATATTTACTGAGACAACAGAGAGCTAAATGGCTTCCTCTAGGGATGACCCCTGTGTTCCTCGGGGGGGTTGAAATGGCATCCTACATGATTTCTCATCTTAAAGACAGTAGGAGGTGGAAGCAGCTCCAAGCACAACCTCCCCTGCTAAAACCAACCCAGAGCTAGCGCCACCTAGGAGACAGTGCTTCAGAGAGAATCCATTTAAAGGGCTTGGCTGCCTTTCCTAAAACCACCAACCCCAACGCTCACACCACAAGCAGCAGCAGGGCCAAAACGCACGCACAAGGACGTCACGAGTACACCTACAGCATTCCGTACGATCAATTCGTAAACATCGCTCTGATTCCTCTAATGCTAAGTATCAAGGGTTAGCCTTGAAAGGGTTAGTCTCTACAACCTTACCCTTCCACCCCTTCTCTGTCGAGAAAGAAATCGAAAGGATGAATGCTTCACTGGCATAGAAATCTAGTGAAACAAAAGAGCCTGGACGTCGGGGACAGTGTTGGTACACAAGAAGGGGAGATCGCCCCCCCCCCCCCCCCCACCCGAGCAACAGGTGGCAGAAACCTGATCAGCGCAGGCCACCCTCTCGGCGGGGCATGGATGGGCACCCTGCCCACGACCACCATCCTGGAAGACAACGCAGAGCCGGACCTGAGAGGAGGGAGCCGGACCTGACAGGAGGGAGCCGGACCTGAGAGGAGGGAGCCGGACCTGAGAGGAAGGAGCCGGACCTGAGAGGAGGGAGCCGGACCTGAGAGGAGGGAGCCGGACCTGAGTGTTTGGAAGGAGGAGACGGTCTGAGAGGAGGGAGCCGGACCCGAGAGGAAGGAGCCGGACCTGAGAGGAGGGAGCCGGACCTGAGAGGAGGGAGGAGACGGTCTGAGAGGAGGGAGCTCTGTGTCCGAGGAGAGCAGAGGTGCTGGCAGGTCCCAGTGTGAAGGTCTGATCCAACCCTGTCAGATTAGATGCTACCAGAGGGGGCTGCACAGACACAGGGCAGATGTCTGTCGTTTGCAATCACCAGAAGAGCTGGTGTATATACTACTACATAAGTGGTACACACACATTTTCATTGATTGATATATCAGAATAGATCCTATATAGATTATATGTGACACAAGGAGGTAATGTTTACCTCGAGTGTCTATCTCGAGTGCCTGTAGTGTTATTGGGTGGTGAGTGTCTGTATTTGTTGATGGACTGGTGGAGAAGAGTTTGAAAGTGTCTCTTTCATCACACAGAATCTACGTTTTCAGAGAGAGAGGAGAACCTAATCTGTGCATCTGACTTGTCCCTCACAGAGGCAGAGTCAGAGTCAGAGGCAGGAGCAGAGTCAGAGGCAGGGGCAGAGGCAGGGGCAGAGAGCTGACTCAGCTAACGGCAGAACAGACATAACGAAGACAAAGCCAACCCTTCCTCTCACCCCCACGAAAGCTTTCAGAATGAAAACGTTTATTTGTCTTTAAACTGTCTCCAAACACGCCCTCCTGGCCAGAGCAGAGAGACAGAGCTGGGAAAGACAAAGAGGGAAGGGTCTCCAGCCAGGGGCAGATTTGATTAGTGAAATCTCGTTACGACTAACAAAATTAAGCGTAAAACAATCCTCTGCAGGCGGGGTGAGGGGGGGATGAGGGAGGGATGAGGGAGGGATGAGGGATGGGAGTGATTAGAGGCTGGGGAGGCATGGAGAAAGCCCATGCCATTTTGTTGCAGTGCACGGGTGGGGGGGAATAGTTGAAATACCCAGCTGCTTTTTCACTCTGTTAAAGAGACTTCCCTTTCTCTCGGACCCCCCTCTCCCTAACTCTCATCCTTTGACCCCCCTATCAGAAAAAAATTAGAGTTTAGCCCCCCGCTGCCTATCATTATAGTGTCACAGTAAAGATCTCAGTACCCACACACACTGGCACACATAAACAAACACTAAGGCACATGCACACGCACACACGCACACAACGCACACACATCCACACACACACACGCACACACACACGCACACAAACACCCGCTGCCCTCCCCAACTCTGTTTCCCCATCAACCCCAGTCAATTCCTTCCTGGCTTGTTCAACCATTAAAGACGCAAATAGTCTTTTTCGAGTGAATCTAATAGCCATTAAAAACATGCCAGGGAGAGAACACCATCAAAACTTGTGGAAATGAAACTCCCTGCGAGCAGCACAAGTCAGAGAGTAAATATATCACGGCTGGGAGAGTTTGTTCTCTGCTGAAAACTCCTCCAGTGAACCTAGACTGAGACTCGAAGATTCTGGCACGGAAGTTTGTTGCGAATTCTTCTTAACTGTCTGTGTGTGTGATGTTTTTACTTCTCATCAAGGAAACATTGGCATCTACAACTAGCTGTTCTGACAGTTTCACTAGATGGTCGTCAAACACCAGATGTTGTTATGTGTGCCAAACTCCTGTCTACAGAATAAAAGACGTTAGCAAACATGCTAACAAGGCATTCTATGTAAGCAACACCATTGTCTTGTTTCCAGATGAATAAAAGACAGACTGGTCTGAGGACTTACTGTGAGGTTTCTTTCTGCAGCACAGCAACGTAGTCTTTCAGGCCTCTCCTCAACGTAACTCCACCTCTCAAAGTCTGTAACAAGCAGACAGAACAATTCAGGACTGACAAATAAACAATGGCAAAAGTATCAGCTTTGAAGATAAAGATCTGTTGTCGGTTAACGGCAGATTCCTCTGCAGTATCTCCGCCCTGACTTTAGTTTCTAAAAGGAGTTTGGCTCCTGGTGCACATGGAACAGATTTAGGTTCAATCATCCATTTAGGTCTGGACACCTGATCTTTCGCTTGACCAGCTAAACAAGCCTCCAGTTGGTTTGAGTGCGGTAGGCCTCACAGCAGGCCACTAGCCAGGCTAGCTGCTCCAGGAGAGGGGCTCTGGAAGCAGGCAGGGTTACCCAGCTAGCCTGGCTAGCTGCTCCAGGAGAGGGGCTCTGGAAGCAGGCAGGGTTACCCAGCTAGCCTGGCTAGCTGCTCCAGGAGAGGGGCTCTGGAAGCAGGCAGGGTTAGCCAGCTAGCCTGGCTCAATAGAGGCAGAAGAGTGGGAGCTATTGCAGGCACGTCAGGAGCAGTAGGAGAGAGTATAGCAGAAATGCAGCTTTCCTTTCCCTGCCATAAGAAGCATTCATAAAAGACCAGGGGTGCAATGCTGCCAGGAGTTGGGCTAAGACACACTGTGGAGATTTACAGTTTATGGTTCGAAAATACAAAAAAGGTACTAATAAATGGGAGAGATTTCTGAGTGCCTTGACTTCCCTGTGTCCTGGCCGGCCAGCCAGGGGGGAGAAGAGAGGATTTCTCAGGTTTCCTCTAGCTACAAAGAAAACATCTTATCCTGGCTGTAATCCCCGTAGAAGCCTTCCCTAAGCTCTGGGCCGTGGAGCAGCCCTCCTCCTCACCACTCTCTAACTGGAGGCCACGGTCCACACACACACACACCCGCATTCACAGTTTGCATGAACACACACACACACATGCGCACCCCCCTAAGTGGGGGTATACTTCACATACACACCCAACACACACATACATATATCTCACATACACACCCAACACACACACACACACACACACCCACCCCGTCATGCCTCCCTGCCCCGGGGGGCCTGGCTTTCCTGTTGACGTGAAGCGAAGCAGAGAGCAGGGAGCAGCTCCCCCAGGGGCTCGGAGGACTAATCACCTTGTTCCTCACAAACCACAGAGGAAGCATTAGAATTCCTAGAGCAGTAGACCACCACTGCCCGCCTCGGACACACACACACACACACACACACACACACACACACACACACACACACACACACACACACACACACACGTCCCCTGTTCTCGTATGTCAACATAGGCACCAAAACTAACATGGAGACCCCTAAATTCTTTTAGGAGTGTGATGTTTTTTTTCCCCTCAAACACACACCTACAAACACACACCTACACACACACACTCTCAGTTTTACTAGATTTAGAGTTGAGGAGCTCTTCAGTCCAGAAGGCAGAGCATCACTGCTGTGTGCTTCACCTTGGTTCTCCAGGTGCCATCCTGATACAGGCAGGGTACTGCTGACACAAGATGTTGTGCTTCCTGCAACTTAAGTTTCTATCGCTGGCCGTGTACAACATTCGTTCTCAAATAATGGGATACGCTCGACTGCCTGAACTCATTTGCGGTCGAATGTTACGATCGTCTGCTTCATGGGTTTTTACGTTTTGCGCTGAGGAGACTCTGTAAATCATTATTGTTTATTTAATTTGATCATGCTTTCACAGTTGTAGTAATTACACCTCGATGCGTTTGGTATTCACTTCCTACACAGTAAAAGTCTGATTTCGGTAGCACTGTAAGGTCTGAGATATTCCTCGTTGGAAGTGGAAGGGTCAAGGTGGCGGAGGCAGACCAAAAACTAATTTCCCACAATCCCTTGCGAGCCGTAGCCCCCCAGCTGTTCAGAGACTACCATAACAACAGCTGTTGCACAGGGTTAGTGCTTCATGTTACTATGACAACAGAGGGGCTGATTCATATGCACATATCTATGAGTTCTAATAGCGATAGTGACATTATGCCATAAATTCATTTCCATAAAAACACAAGAAAAGCGAACAGTGTTTTATGCACTATAAGACCCAGGGCTTGACAGAGGCTGATCATTAATTTTGCATAATGGTGTACAGTGCAAGCATATGCACCCCATCCAGCCCACACAGCAGCTCCAGACCTCGTTCACACGGACAGCATGGCCCAGCTGTACATGTGCCTGTCCTATGGAAGTGAACAAATGGAAAAACTAAAACTCAGAAGAAAAAAAAAACACCTTCTGGCAAGCATTTCCGCCCATACACAATAGAACTTAAATAATCGTTGATGTGGAGCAGAATATCCCACAGATCAGTGTCAAACAGGATGTAAAACAATTATAACAGATTTTCTCCCTTTACCAAACAGGATGTGAGAGGAGACGGCCATCTTGTGTGATAGGGTTGGCACGGTGACAAGATCCAACCCTGCCCCCCAAAATGGATGTGAGAATGACAATCGGACAGCTGACTTTGAAAGTTATTTTAAATGGAAAGTAAATGATGACACAAAACACGTACAAATACAAGACATGTTGGGGGAATATTTGTTTAAGATCACAGCCTTACAGTCACAGCATGCAGACCTACGACTGAGAAACAGTCTTCTGTCAGCCTGTCTGACTGTCTGTCAGACTGTCTGTCAGCCTGTCTGACTGTCTGTCAGCCTGTCTGACTGTCTGACTGTCTGTCAGCCTGTCTGACTGTCTGTCAGCCTGTCTGTCTGTCAGCCTGTCTGTCTGTCAGCCTGTCTGATTGTCTGTCAGCCTGTCTGACTGTCTGTCAGCCTGTCTGACTGTCTGTCAGCCTGTCTGACTGTCTGTCAGCCTGTCTGAGCCTGTCTGACTGTCTGTCAGCCTGTCAGCCTGTCTGAGCCTGTCTGACTGTCTGTCAGCCTGTCTGCAGCAGTAGAGTTGGGGCCACATTCACATGTGCTTTAGTGTTATTATAAGCTCAATACCTCTGACCACCATCAGGTCACTACGGTTTGAAAGTGCTGTTTAACGACTGCAGGAGGCCTGTGAATTACGAGGCTTTGGATGACAATAGCATCTATTCCCCCAGGGAGAAACACGACCAGCGACCGACTGCGTCATGACGGCTTTAGGCCCAACTTTTAACAAGGAAGCAGCTGATATAAACAGCTGTACCACACACACTCACACACACACACACACACACACACACACACACAGATATAAGCCACCCACTAAAAATGTACATGACATCCAGTAAAAAGTTATGTAGGTAAAAACGTCCTCCACTAAGCAGCGATCTCTGGATCTCTGGCAGTTGCACAAGATTATCCCAGTCTGTTCCTTTTCAACACTGATCTTTCCCCAGAGTAACTACAGTACATCTCAAAGAACATGATAGCTAGCTCCTATCCACGCAGGAAGAACTCAGGAAAGCCAAACAGGAATCCAGATCTAAAAATATATCAGAGCAAAGTGATGAGGCAGGCTAGATGGAAACCAGAAAACACATTCTCTCTTTCTCCCCTGGACCCTGTCCTCCTGATGAAACATGGAGGACATCCTGATCCTTGTAAGTCGCGTGCAGCACGGCCAGCAGCATCTCTGCTTCGCAGGAGAGGGATACGAGATGCTTTGTGTTGTGAATTATTCAGTGACTCCAAATAACCCCTTTAAATCTCCAAAAAGCCGTTTTCTGTAAATAGTACAGAAATGGATTTCAAGAGTGGAAATGGAATCTAAGGGTGTTCTTCCACAGAAATATTGAATTTCCACGACTTAATTTCAATGCTGAGATGTCTGGATACTGAGTTTGAGGCTACTCATGTGCAATAGAAATGGAAGTGGTGAATGTTTGTGTCAAAGTTCAGAAGATTTGAGTTTCAATGTTTTTTCACAAATGGACAAAATAGAGTGTTGGTTCAGGTGATCATACCTGTTTATGTGTTCATGTTCATGTGTTCAATCCCACTCAGAAACACTTTACTACTGGAGCATCACTAGTGCCTTTTCGTCGTTGCTGTCGGTTACATGGCTCTTTGCCATGGAGGCCGAGACGTAGATAAGTAAATACAAATAAAATAAAGTAGTTTGGGGTTCGGGCTTTAGTGGGAAAACCCAATACATTCAGAATCCTCATAACTTGTGGAAACTGTTTACATCAAACTAAGTAATCAAAGTAATTTATTTAAGTGAATAATAATGTATATAAATCTATTCATTGATTCAATTCATATTTTTTTGGTTTTTGCTTAAGAGATTAAATAACTGAAATGGTTTGATGTAATCAGTTTCCACAAAAGTTTGGAGTAAAGCCCTTGTGGAGGTTCACAGTAGCAGAGAGCCTGTTTTGAAGTAAGTCTCCTGTCAAATTATGATTTGTTTGGCTCATGTCTGTATTGGTTCATAAATATTTCATGCTACACTAATACCTGAATATCTGACTGAACTGAGGTTTCGTCT
The DNA here is from genome assembly GCA_023658055.1 of Thaleichthys pacificus. Lineage (NCBI taxonomy): Eukaryota > Metazoa > Chordata > Actinopteri > Osmeriformes > Osmeridae > Thaleichthys > Thaleichthys pacificus. The sequence continues at coordinate 1,290,073 of CM042877.1, forward strand.
TATTTTGAAAGGATTTAAACTAATTAAGGAAAACGTTTTTGATTCTGCAAATTATAAGAATGAATAATGTCCTGACTTCTGAAGCAAAACATACTGTTTCTCACTACTATTATAACTTCTAATTCTGTAATCCTTCTAATCCCATTCTCTGTTGAAAACACACATTCTTGTTTTTACATTTTGTAAATTGCATCATATTACTCAAATGTTTTTGGCCAGATGTTGCAATCAGAATTGCTGGATTAGACACTAGCAAGCTAACCTAGGTGAGATTAGACACTAGCAAGCTAACCTAGGTGAGATTAGACACGCAGTAGTTGCCTCCTCTCTAACCAGGTCAGAGACAGAGAGGAAGGTTTTATTGGCCTCCAGCGTTTCATGGCTGCGTGTCTTCCCAGACCATCGGCCGCTGTCGGCGTCTCGATGAGAATTGGAGCCGTACAGACGGGTTCCTGTCTCCGTACGGACGGGTTCCTGTCTCCGTACGGATGGGTTCCTGTCTCCGTCTCCTGTCGGAACAACCTGTACCCCTGTTCGCTTTTTATTCCCCTCAGACGGTTTATTTTTAAGAAAGGTTAACCCTTTCATATTCATGCAGGTCTCTCTTTTGAAGTACTCTTAACCGGGTGTGTATGCCCGGTTAAGTACAGGGGGAATGTCCCTGTACTTACTGTAAGTCGCTCTGGATAAGAGCATCTGCTAAATGACTAAATGTAAATGTATGCACAATATACTGACTGGGATATTTTGTCTATTGCAAGGCTTTCCAGGGGAAGGAAATGCTGAAAACAGATAGAGGCCGAAGCTTTACTGTACACAGTGCATCCAACACACACTGACTGTGCATCCAACACACACTGACTGTGCATCCAACACACACTGACTGTGCATCCAACACACACTGACTGTGCATCCAACACACACTGACTATGCATCCAACACACACTGACTGTGCATCCAACACACACTGACTGTGCATCCAACACACACTGACTATGCATCCAACACACACTGACTGTGCCTGTTGGATGCCGTCATTTTTTCAAAACATCCAGCAAGAGTTTGCTTTTGAAACTACTAGGAAATTGTATTCTCGAAAAAGTTTCTTTTTCTTCTCAGTATAGGTAATGTCCTCCACACCCCATCCCTATAGCATTAATGCCCTCAGTACTTTCAGTGCTTTTCAGGACAAGATGTCTTTAAGAGAGCGTGGAAAGCCTGAGATGTGTTCTGGATCTGTATTAGATGTCTATAACAGTTTATAAATACCTCCCCAGCAGGGTGTCAGCGAGGGAGGGAAGGACAAGCAGCCAGGCTGTTGTACTTCCCCCCGCACCACGTACACACACACGTTCACACTCACTTAGACAACTCACACCAGCAAACACGCACAAACATGAGCACACACACAAAGCCTTGTATACACACACACACACACACCTCCACACACACGTATAAACACCAACTTCTTCCCACACACACACACCTCCCTCACACACACACACCTCCCTCCCACACACACACACAGCCACATGTAAACACCCCCCCACACACACGCACAGCCACACACGCACAAACAGACTTGCACGTGCTCATTCACTTTCACACTCAATCAAGTAATTCATGCAGGCAAACACACACACAGACACACGGAGTGGAAATCAAAAGGCAGGTGCAACTGCTCCTTCAGCATTTCTCTTCCCTTGACTCCACCAGCCGTTCTCTCTGGTCTCTCTCTGGTCTCTCTCTGGTTACCAACCGGTTCCATTACGACCAAACAACACTCGTCTGACCTTGGTGTCAGACCTCTTAACCCACAGCCTCTGCTAACAGCCTACTGAGATGTAGTGTGTGTGTGTGGGTGTGTGTGCGGTGTGTGGTTAAATGTGTGTGTGGCCGTGTCGTTCCCCAGGGCAGGCAGGGTGTGACCCTGGGAGGTCGTGACCCTGTGAGGTCGTGACCCTGGGAGGCAGGCCCTGGTGGTCGTGTGGACAGGCTCCTCTCCGCACCTTGCGTGACGTCCTTCAACCTCCACTCTGCCTCCCTGCCTCGGCCTGCCTCTTTCAGCCTCCCTGTCTCATAAAGTATGAGAATGTGTATGTGTGTGTTTAGGGATGGTAAAAGAAAGGGCAGTGTGTGTGTGTGATGGTAGAGGGAGGGCTCATAGGCCACGTCACAAGTGGGTTTTCTAGGGACAGTGTAGACTACTGACAGACAACATAAGGTACTTATGATTTCCCCAAATCCTGTGAGAACTAAAACACCTCAATCTTAAAAACAACCTCAAAAAACAAACACACTGAGCCAGAACGAGGATTTCTGAAAAGTGCTTAGCCACCAGATTCACATTGGCAATGGATTTGAGACCAGTTTAGAACAAGTCTGTTATGTTTCATAAAAACTTCCACAAGGCACAGAGTGACCCTACCAACACATAAAACATCAAAGCTTCTTTCCTTGTGAATGGAGTGAAGCACATCTGTGATTTAAATGAGACCAGATCGATGGAACGGAGGCCTCAATCAAATGACTGTGTGCAACTACTTAAAAAGTTGTTCCGAAATATATCTCATGGCTGTATGCTTTCTACTTTCTGAATCTTTAGACCCATAGAAAAACAAAAGGATGTAGAAAATGTCATGATGATTGCAAGTACTGTTATATATTCCCATTTTCACTTTTCTGTAACTGCTAGCACAATACCCATCATTAGACAAGCAACGCAGATATGCTAACATGCTAATTACCCCACACTCGGTTTGAATTCGTTTATAATGTGTGAAATAATCTAATATGATGACTGTGATAATTAAGCGCACAGAGATAAGATAAAAGAGGTAACCAATTATGAATAGAAGTGAGAGAATATAATTATTCTTTGTAGTGGAGAACTCTGTTGAATTAATACAGTGTACTCTCCAAATGTATATTTAACACACTGTACAAGACATTGCATATTACATTTACACAAAGAATCTCAATATTCTGCATCAATTGATTATCTGTTGTACAATGCAGCAACAATGTTTAGACTTATTTCTACATTCCACAAAGTAACATTCTGAAACACTTTTGTTCCGAAAAAGTCAATCTAAATGAGAAATTACGTCACAAAAGAAGCAATTGAGCTATTGTTTTAGGATTGAAATGTAGGCCAAGAGTGAATAACTCAGAGCTCAATGAGAAAATAAAAGACAACATTGCCAGACACCAACAATAAATCCATTATTCTGCAATCTCTCTGTTGTTGACAAAACTGCTCGGTCTGCAGATTTGTTTAAGACTGTTTGTTATGATAATTCCATGAAAGCGCACTGGTTCCCTGAACCTTACCGTATACTTGTTAAATCTGTCATGTTTACATTATGACTTTAAAAGGCAAAAATGTTTGCCTTGGGCCTCATCAAACGCAACAAATAAAAAGGGACGCGTCTGTCAGTGAAAGGGAGGGGTGTAGGAAGTGGGGTGAATGTTGTTGAGTTGTAAAACATAACCACTTCTTAAATCACAACTGACATGTGGTTAGGCTTGCTTTAACATTCAGCAAGCACGCTTCACACACAGCCCTCATTCACAACCTCCGTCTGCTGCTTCAGATCAAAGCAGCAAAGTCACTCGCCACAATACCGGCTTTATTCTGGGGCTGTACGAGGCTCCACTGTTACACTAAATCACATGATTTTATGGCATGTTGACGTAAAGAACATCTTTGGGGACAGGATCTTCATATACATGTCGCTAAGAGTTTCCTTTTAAAGGGTGACAAGCAGCACCAGTTAACATCTGCACTCGGACACAAGTCGTATCATCTTACTAAGCTTTAGCTTGGCCCAGGTAGCGCTGGTCTGAGATCAGCATTGAGAAAGCAGACTGTGTTCCAGGTAGCGCTGGTCTGAGATCAGCGTGAGAAAGGAGACTGTGTTCCAGGTAGCGCTGGTCTGAGATCAGCGTGAGAAAGGAGACTGTGTTCCAGGTAGCGCTGGTCTGAGATCAGCGTGAGAAAGGAGACTGTGTTCCAGGTAGCGCTGGTCTGAGATCAGCGTGAGAAAGGAGACTGTGTTCCAGGTAGCGCTGGTCTGAGATCAGCGTGAGAAAGGAGACTGTGTTCCAGGTAGCGCTGGTCTGAGATCAGCGTTGAGAAAGGAGACTGTGTTCCAGGTAGCGCTGGTCTGAGATCAGCGTGAGAAAGGAGACTGTGTTCCAGGTAGCGCTGGTCTGATCATCAGCGTGAGAAAGGAGACTGTGTTCCAGGTAGCGCTGGTCTGAGATCAGCATTGAGAAAGGAGACTGTGTTCCAGGTAGCGCTGGTCTGAGATCAGCGTTGAGAAAGGAGACTCAAGGAGGCTCTTAAACCTCCACAGCCTCCTTGGGCTCCAGCCCCTCAGAGACACAATCTGTCTCATGCTTATTCGCTGGGTTGATAAAATAACACAGGCTAGGACTCGACACATTCCTCTACGAGAGGCACTGGAGGAACAGACAGCCGGCTCACGGCTGGGCTAGCCAACAGAAATCTGCTGATTGTTACCTAGGCAGGGTGTAGGTTTATCTTGAAAGGTGTGTGTGTGCACGTGTGTTTGTGTGTTGAGGGGATGGCACGGTACGTGCAAATCATAGATTGTGCCTTTGATTTGTGGTTAGGGTATAAATCGTCTCTAAACAACAAAGTAGCTTTCAAGTAACTTAAGGGTAAATAGTTTCAGGCAGACCAAGTTATCTGGTTGTGTGTTTCTCCTGTAAATCAATTTCAATTATAGTAGAGAAGCATCACTCAAATGAAGAGGACATTCTTTCCTAATTAGCTGCTTATATTTTTTTGCAGGAGAAGCAGACAAGAGAGAAAGAGCTAGTCTGATTTGTGGTCTAGTTACAAACTGTGAAGAGGAGAAGTGCCAGGCATACAACGTCCTCTCCGCATTATATTCCAGGGATAAAACAGAACGCCTTTAATAATTTACAGGAGACATACAGTTTCCATACCAGATCAAATACATAATTCCAGCAACTCTGTGGATGTAAAATCCATCCGATTTATGGTTTTTGAACGAACCACACTGAGGAAGTTACCGTCGGTAATAAGTGAAATGACACCCATTAAGACAAATTATTCTGTGCTCTCTGCCAAACGATGCTTTCAGGCCGTTTGTGCGAGGCGTTCTGCGGTGGCCTGCTGAAAGGGTCAACCGCCAGCCAGTGACAGCATGGTGCGCACTCCAAAACAGTTTCCTGTTCTAACGTCTCAGGGTACAGGGAGTGAAATGAATGGATACCTTGAGACACACTGTTCTACAACACAACCCAGAGAGGCATTCATTACATCATTCAAGATCTGTAAACGGAAGGAGCTTTGTCTTAAATTAGTTAAACTATGAAACAGCACCAGGTGGATTACAGGGAGGGATCCTAGGTGGGTAAACAGGCAGGCGGAGGGATCCTAGGTGGGTAAACAGGCAGGTCGGCTCTCTCGCACTACTAGACAACATTCCCAAGAACCACAAGAGAGAGTTCACACTCTCAAACTAATTGAGAGAATATGAACTGTCACTCACCACCACCACCACTCTCTGGTAACCTAATTTAAGAGGCAGACACTCAAAGGACACGAGGGGATTTAAGGGAATAGCAGGACTACATTTATATAATTTTTTTGCCCATACATTTATTCATTTTTTTTAAAGGGAGTGTGAAAATGCATCCACATAGTGCTTGCTATGATTTTCTTTGCTTTGATCTGCTGTTCAATTCAAATCAAATATTTTTAACCTCACCCAGCTCAGCTGTTACTGGGGTGCTTGAATATAATAAATTCAGGATTTACTGGCAGGCTTCACATTTCTTTCTGTGAGGCTCGTATTCATTTATTAGGATTATCTGCATTCCACCAGAGATAAGACCAACAGTACAATGAGGTTTGCAGTCTTTAAATGCAGAATTAATAATAAGCTGTTGCTAATTTGATTTAGCTTTTGATCCTTGAATAATAAATCATTGCAGTCTAAAATAAGATTTCCATTGTACTAATACAATTATAATAATACAATTATAATGACATCAAGAGCACGTGACTGCTTACTGTTGTTGACCATTCAATGCATACAATACACTGAATTAACTCTAGAAAGTTACTAATGCTACCTGATGGATTGTTTGAAACTCTGCACATGCACATACAGAACCATCCTGTCTGGGTGCCTCTCTCACTCTCAGGAATGTTTCCCTGCTGTTTGTTCATTTCCTTCCCCTAAAAAGATAACATGGATCAAAGTACCGATGCTATAATTATTAGATAATGACTAAAACCATGGTAACTTATTTCATGTTGTGCAGCTGTACAGTATATCTGGAATAACAGCAGGTCAGTCAGAATCCTTCTCATACTGTTCCAGGTCAGCTGTGTACTGGAGAACCACTGCAGTATAGAGCTGCTGTTCATCAGCAACTTGATATTCAACAACAGTATAGATTGTCGGAAATTTAGTTGGGAAAGAAAAAAAATAAAACATCTTTGAAAGCTAATGCATTTTCATGACCCGTCTACTCTCCGTCCTTGAGGAGTGGTAGATCTGCCAATCGCACGTGACGCCAGCGATACGGAGGATCGTTAAACCCACCCTGTTCCCCTGGAAGCATAAATCAAGCAAATCCATTTCCCTCCGTCCTGGTCCCTGGTGGCGGCCCCAGAGCCAGGCCGGCACAGCGCTGCCGGGGAGCGGGCGAAGGGAAAGCTGCACGGTCGTTCGGACGTTGAGCCTTCTGACAGCAAAAACAGACCTCGCTCCTTCTCAGGAGAGCAATAGGGATCAGCCAGGCTTAGTGGGCATGGTCTTTCAGGCCCCAGATGTCGAGCTGCAACATGCATCCCAATGGTCTGGACCACAGCATCCAGCCTTGCTGTTAAGATACAGCGCAAGAAAATCAGGCTTCGTGTTGGACCAGGCCCTAAAAGATGCCTTAGTTCAAACCGATGGGATACCCATACAACAAAGGGCTTCATGAATAATTCCAAACAGTATGTGCACCTTCTCCAGAATCGTTCCAGAAAATGAGGACCCCCAGAAAACAATTATGGTCTAAATATCTGGGAGCAAAAGGGAGGAAATTAGAAATAGAGGGCTATTAGCCGTGCGATACTCTGAAAACCTTAAGGATCTTCAGAGGAAAATGATGCGTTCATTACTTGGGTACCATGAAGGTAGTATTAGGAAACAGGGACGGGAAATGATTTGAGATGGGTTCAATTTCCTCAATCACTTTCTGGTCGTCCATAAATGCTTAAATTGGTTTACAACATATGCTCTCATCGCTCTGTTTACTCCTTTCATTTAGTGCGACTGAATCGCTTTATTAGTGATTATCCCCTCAGAAGCTGCAGGAGAGCACAGCATTGCACCTCCTAATGTCATTTAGCCATGATGTGGAGAATGGGAATATGCAAATAATGTCTGAGTATTTTGGAGCTGCAATTGTGCCCCTGGGCTGCTTGTCCCACGACACAAATCAACAATTAAGATCCCAGCAGGGTTTTGTTGCATGTTAATTGGCAATATCCCTATATCCCAACATCACACGCCAAGTGGGACACATCACAATGAACCACAAAATATCACCGGTATTAGTAGCGTCTGTGTTTGACAAGAGACCAGAAAAGTGTATCTGTGTGTGTGTGTGTGTGTGTGTGTGTGCTGTGTGTGTGTGTGCTCGTCAATGCAGATGACAAAATAGAGTAGAGAGAACGAAAAGCTGACAAAATATCTACAAATCTTAACATGCACACTTGATTTAAACCCTTCCAAGCAAGGATTACCAATTGTTTGCACGATTAAAGCTATTCTGACAAAAAAAAAGATTCCGACGATGAATCCACTCAGGACTGACGTACTGGAATTCCAACTGTCGACAAGGATGTGTTTATGAGAATGTGTGGTTTACCTCTCAACGAATGACTTTGAGTGCTTTCATCAAATTTCAGATAGTACTCCATTTGTAAGAAATTGGGGAATGAGTTTGAACAAAGTATGAAATCTGACTAGCTTCTGAGTCTAGTTTAGGAGCCAAGAGCTACTTTAAATTCCTTTTTCAGGACTATGGTAAAGTATGACCCTAAATGTAGGTTAATAAATTACTATATTCTAGGGTAACTTATGAATGTAACAATACATCATGAGTAAAACATGTTTCTTAACCCTTATATTACTGGTGAAGCAAACTGTTTAAATTATACTTGTGTTAGTCCAACATAATTTTCTCTATTGACCATCTGATATTAAGTAGGCAAGTTTAAAACATGCAGGGATTGTCTATGACAATATATATTATATTTTTTTTTTTAAATCAAACTACGTTTTGGTTATAGTTATTTAGGGTCTGAATATTCACTATGGATAGGGCAAAAACAAAGTATTACCTGTGCAGTATACACGGGTTGCACTCATTAGCCTACATTTGAAATACTTGTTTTCTACAAACTTTAACAGTAGATACATTTCTCAGAGAAATACATAGGCCTATAGCCTAGCAGATTGGAATTGCTGAACTAATCAAATAATACATCTTCCGTGTCCTTTTACTGAATTATGTTTTGTGAAATGTCGAGCTCGCATGCAGATTTGGAACAAACGAAGATAGAAAGCAGCGGCATCAAGCCGTGCCACACAAAGACCGCCAATGTTCCGTACGAAGATATGAAGCAGGGAAGGCTACGACTCGAACATGAAAAGTAAACATTGGATACGCTGACTTGCTGCCGGCCATGCAGAAGTCATTCATCACGACACATTAAAGAAATCCAGTGAAAAGCGCAATGTGATCATTTATTACATCAATTTGAGGACAATGTTTGTAAACGCCAAAGGAAACATTTGTTTTGTGAAATTTTAACAAGCATTTTCCAATTTTTCCTACAAAAAAATTATTGCTGACAGGAAATTCTGATATAAAAACAACCATTTAGAAATGGGACGAATTGAACAATGGATATTAAAGCTCCCATAACGCAGAGAATAGCGCGTCCAGTTTGTATACAACTTGTGAAACCTTTGTTGCCACATGCCATGCCTACATGAAAGGTTTCAGGAGCGTAAGTATGGTGATATGTAAAGTTGGCTCTCGGAACAGTGAGACTGTTTATCGACATGGCTTAGCCATGAAAAACCCCAACAGCAATTTCCAAACAATATTGTCCATCATCCACAAGCAAAAGAAGAGCCGACTATAGCAGATAAAACCGGCCGGCCGCGATTGCGACACGCACACTCAGATGTATTCAGAATAATTCACCATCTAACGTTACATAAACGTATTTTTAAAACGTATTTAACATGCATAAAGCTAAAATGTGCCTATAGACAGAAAGCCTATACGGATAGCCTACATAGCCTAAATAATTCTTCTCGGAACAGAAATCCATTGTACAGCGCGTGAAGAGCGCGTTCAGGTGCTGTGTCTAAAATGTCTGGTTGTATTCGTAGATCTCCTCGTACTAAAACATTGTTCTATTGTTCATTCCTGAGAAAACAACCAATATCCGCGCAAAACGTGACCTAATTAACAGTATCATTACGAACACATTTTCTAATCCAAACCCCGCATCAAGCAGTCGACCAAGAGTCTTTCCATCCAGTAAAAAAATGCTTATCTTCTCTGTACGTTTTTCTATTCCTTTCCTCCTCCCTCCCTCTCTCTCTCTCTCAAACACTTTCTCTCTCCCTCCTCCCCCCTTTCCCTGTCTATCTTGCTCCCTCTCTCTCCCCCTCTCTCTCTCTCCCTCTGGTCTCACACTCTCCCCCCCCCCACTCACACACTCCCCAGCCTGGCCTGGCTGGCTGTATGAATAATGTCCTGCCTTTTGTAATGAGACCGAGGGAAAAAAACACGCTGGAGTGTTAGCCTGGTCTATGCTCTGACATTGAAAATGAATGACAGCTTACCTGAATGCCAATCTTCATCAGACTGACACTAGGCTGACAACACAGCCTATACTCCCCTGCACGAGCAGTGACGTCTGCCATGTCAAACCCCTCCCACCACCACCCCACCCCCCTACCTCCTCGAAGCCCCCCTCCCAACACCTTCACTGGTCTCTCCCCAGTTATTGCCACACACGCCCCTGTTTTGCGCATCTCCGTCAGCGTGGCCCGCTGGCCCCCTGTCGGTTTATGACCAAAACTACATCTCGATGGTCAAACCGTGTGCGACAGGAACGATTTGAAAACCACAAGAAAGTAGCTCTAATTCATTTCAACCATGTAGCCTATAGTAAAATTGTATTGTTACTAAGAACATTTGAGGGTTTTTCATATTTTATAGGCTATCCATCAGGGATACAAGCTGCATGTAGGCCTATGGAGGTTATCGATAAAACCGAGATATCGCAAAGTTACTCAATGTCATATCAATCAATAGGCTATTATTTCAGACACATTTTCCAACATTTCACACATGTAGGCTACGTCAGGCCTGGGATAACCTACTTTTCAACTCAAGTAGCAGCAAGCACATTTTTTTAGCTTGTAACTTTAGCCATGTACATTTGACACTTGAACGTACCTTTTCGAAGGTTTCAAACAGTCGCCACTCAAAGAAACCGACATAATTTGAAATCTACGAGCTTCAGCTGGACCAGTTTTCTGCGCGGCTAAGACTTCAACTCCCATCATACCATTCGCGAACTCACCATCTAGCAACAAAGACAACGATTGGCTCTGCTGGAGTTTATCCATCCTATAGGCTTCTAGATTATTTGTTACCAAGGATGTCGAGAACGCAGATTGAAGCTGGGTCACTAACTAGCTAACCTAGCTAGACTAGTAGTCTAACTATATTTGTTTTTTGAGTATGACGATCAGTTTTCGTTTGAACATTTAATAAAAGTAACAACGAGTACACGCTTACTAAAGTCACAGCCTTTCTGCTGGCTGCATAAAAAACGTAACCAGCGAGAATGATGGCTGATTGAAGCTAATGCTATCCAGCTATCGAGTATTTCGCTGAGAAGTCTGACATAAAACAATTCCAGGTTTCTAGTTAGCCATTATTACTCCACCGGGAGGGTTTACGATGGCTGGCACGGTGCTAGGGGTTGGTACAGGGGTGTTCGTCATCGCTCTGATCTGGATCGTGGCTTTCGTTTCTGGGATGATTCTCCTCAGGGCATCTGGAACAACCAAGTAAGTTAAGTGATACCTCGGGCTTTGGTACAGTACTAGTGGCAGTAAACGTTCAGCCTTCATGAATTCAGTGGTGAGTTCTTGCCTACATGTCTAGTGGAACTGCGGGCTGTAGCAACTCGTTAATATAACTAGATTAAAACCGTGTTGATCACATCGGATTCTGTTCTGCCGCCAGGCTAGGAGTGGTTCCTGTGTGTCTCCTGGCGCTCATCATCACCCTGACGCTGGTCTTCTTCCCTCGCAGCTCAGAAACACCCTCGCCTTTCAGGGAAAAGGAGGTACAGACACACACATACACACACACACACAAACACACACACACACAAACAGCTGTAAACACGGCAATATTTCGGGTTTTCATGACATTGCCAATAGAGTTGCTGTCACAGGTACCTCAGAGTATCAATATCAAACAAATGACTGTAGTCATGACAGACTCCTCTTCCAGCGACCCTTCGAGACACCTTCACAATAAGCCATTACAACAGTATGTTGCGGATGTTCGTGGAGTCGGGGGGGGGGTTGAAGTGTTGTGTCCATAAGGCAGGAGTTTGCTGGTTTGGGTTGAACATTCAGATGCTGTCAGTCAGAAGGACTTCTGGTTTATCTCTCTCAAACAGCAGGGCAGGCCAGACACACTGCTGCTGCGGTTCCTCAAAGCTCCTGCCAAATAAACCAGTCAGGTCCTCCAGGCAGGCTGTTCCCCCCTGCAGGCAGGCTGTTCCCCCCCCCCCTGCAGGACACCTGGAGCTGCCCAGACCAGACCAGTCTGGTTAGTTTCAGCTGTGCAGGCGCGGGGTTGGTCCACCCAGATGGAGACAGCAGGGGGGTGCGTGGGTGTTTAGGCAGGCGAGATGTTTGAGACCGGGGGAGACTGGTCGACTGGTTCTTGCCTTTATGCATCATCTATTTTTAATAGCTGTTGATTAATTATTTGCTTTCATGATACCTAATTTACTTTCATGATTTATTTCCATGCTTTTCCACATTTTATTTTATGGTTATTGGTGAAGGCTAGATTTGTGTTATTGGAAATTATTATTGGAGATTTACAGTTCTAAGTTTCGGTTAATACTGTCCCTGCTTCACTGTTATATTAAGAACATTTGTTTTTTTAAGATGTCAGTGAAAATGTAACATTCATATCTTTGTTTCGGTCTTCTTTAGATGTGTAAGGTTGTTCCTGTAGAGAACAGTTGGTTGGAAGCTCGAAGGGTGGTCCAGTCAGCTGGACGTTAAACTCAGCTCACAGCTTATTAACTTGTGTGTTTCATGCGTTTTCCTACGTGGGTGTGCCTTTATTCGTGTTTCTTGCCTGCGTGTGCAATAAATGGCTAACCTCTCGTTGTTAAACAAAAGCAAAATATCACAGTGCCAATTAGTCCGGCCCCAGGCAGGGGTGGAGGGGGGAGGTGGAGGGGGTGAGGGGGTACGGGAGCCAGCATGCTGCTCTCTGCCACATTAATAAAACATGGACGCCGGCTCAGAGCCCCACTAGTTAGCTAATTGGCAGATTAGAAAGTGAGATGTGTAAATGAGAAGACTCCTTGTCCACTGGAGACAATGCCTCCACACACAACACACTCCTCTCTCTTTCTTGCCCTCGTTTTCCTCATCCCTTCATCCCACCTTGGCTCCCCTGCAATCTTTAGTCAGCAGCAGGAGGTGTGTTTTTGTCTCCAGAAGACTTGGCTTCTGTAGAGACCAGGGCGGAGGGAGTTAGGGGAGTTTGCAGTTGTGTTTGGTTTAGTCGGTATTGCATAAATATTGGCTTCATGTACACAGATTTCTTTCCCCCGTTTGTTTTACTTTTTATAGGTTCATTTCGGGGGATAATACAAATGCACACATGCTACAAGTCTGCTTTGACTTCTCAGTGAAGCAAGGTTTTTTTTCGTGGGCGGTAGTGATGCATTATGGGAGTTCAAATTGATTAAGCAGCCACTGGTTGAAGACTCGAGCCTCCTTCTCAGCGGTGGTGTTCACACACTGGCTCTCTCATGCCACCTGGTGGACAGAACATACACTAACATCTCCCTCTCCTCTCTCCTGTCAGGTAGTGGACACGTTCTTCATCGGGCGCTACGTCCTCCTGGCCGTGTCGTCCTTAGTGTTCCTGGTAGCTCTCTTCCCCCTGCTGACCCAACACCTCCTCACCCCCGTCTACGCCACACCGCTAAGACCACACCACTGTTGACCTTTTTAGAAGTCTATCTTTTGTATGAATCGTGTTTTAATATTGAAAAAATAAATGACTTTATTATTATTATCTACTTGTATTATTTAGATGTATATTGTTCCAGTATTGTGCCCCCTGCTTCCCTCTTGTGGTGTTAGATATGCAGCTTGGGGTCCAGAACCACAGAAGAAGCCAGGCCCCTGGTATGAATATGCATCAATGTTTGTTTACCTTGTTGAGATGCAGGAGTTTGGCTTCCTGATTGGATTCAGTTAACCAGGATATTTTGGTCGTCTCTCCTTGATTGGCCCTCGTACATACAGGAGCTGTGTGCTTCCTGAAGGCCTCTCTAGCAGACGGAACTGAATGAAGACGGGACTGAGGGGATACGGGATGTGAAGGAGACTTCTGGCATTTTCTAAATGAAGGAGGGTGATCATTTCCTCCAGATTCATTCTGCGTTCAGTCACATCGGACTGGATTTAAACCAGATAAACAGATAAATTGCATCTGCATTGACATGGTAATTTCCCACTAATGGATGCCATCTTAAACCATGAGGAAAGGAGTGTGGAAAATAGCTTTCAAGCTAAATATTTCTAAACAAGTGGCAGTTTTGTTTAAGTTCTTAGTTTGTTAAAGTGGCCTGACTTTACATATTAAGCATATCCTCCAAAATAAAAGTCTGTTGATAAGATAGTCAAAAATAATATGAATAGCTCTAAAATCTATTATTGCCGTTATTTACTTGTTATTCAGTGACTCTGTTAGAACGTAAGGTGAAGCTCGTTTGCAGCCTGTGTGTCTAATACTACATTAAAAACTCAGTATGTCAGACATGATTAAAAAATCTTAAATAATTTATAGCGGCCAGAGTCAGCTAATTTACATACAAATAAGATAACTGGTCATCAGAGTAATTCAAAATATGCATCTTACATAAACTATTGTAGATCCTGGAGTGCAATTATTATTGTAGGAATTCTTTCTTTAAAAAAAAAAAAAACAGTTAATACTGTGCAAATTCTATGCAAAGAATAATGGAAGAGGACCTGGGTTATTATTGAGTCTCAGCATCACAAAGGGGTGAGGGTTTAGGGTTAGGGTTAGACCTGTGAAAGGGTTAGGGTTAGGGTTAGACCTGTGAAAGGGTTAGGGTTAGGGTTAGACCTGTGAAATCAATCCAGTCACTGGAAACCCCGCTACAACAACAATGTACCCACTAGAATTCAGTCATAGCAACAATGAACAAGGGAACAGTTAATGATCTTGACAAGTATTTCTATACCCAGGCCCCTTGTTAGTGGTAAACACCCCCATGGACAGGACCACTGAGCTTTACACAGAAGCCGAATGTGCATCTACTGTACTCTCGTTGTCCTCCCAGTGTTTTAGCACGCTAGCATATTCATACATGCTGCTGTAGGTCCTGTACTCACAACACTGGAAAAGTTATAGATAAGAGACTCCATGGAATATGAAGAGTTTGCTATTGATGGAGAGGGGAGGGGTGGGGGCTCATTGCATATACCCCCCCTCTCCCGCCCCCCTCCCACGCCCCCCTCTCACGCCCCCCTCCCTATTTAAGTGCAAAACTTTGCGGGACGTGTAGTGGAATTCCAACCAGGATGATGAAAGAGAATCTAATGAATCAAAACCAATCCTATTAGTTCCGCCCCACATCTCCACACAGGGCCTCTTTCTGTCCAGCGATCCTCCACAAGATTTCACACAGGCTGGGGAACCACAGGGTTCAAAACCCCCCGCGCTCCGCAGGGGACTGTTGCCTTTAATCGAGCGCGTGATTACCCAGAAACGTGATATTAGCCGTGCGTTAAAGTGGCACAGACTGGGAGATCGTCTGAATTATGACACTTCGGGGATCAGATGGAGAGTTTAAGGCCTTGTATTGAAGCTTTATTCGTCATTTAGGAAATTTGCAGCACATCTTTTGAGTTATAGCTGAATTGTTTCCAGAGAATCTTGAATGTTTTTTAGTCAGCAACAGTTGGTATTTGAAGGCCACAATTCAACAGATGCCACCGATTACTGCCTTCAAGATCTCTAGCAGCCAGTCTGTCAGTAACTGGGACCAGTTCAGGTCCCAGAGGTCTTCTCTCCGGGAGATCACAATGGCCTCATTTGCGCTAATTCTCGTTTTATCCCATCTTCATTTTCATGTCAGTTGCAGAACTCCGTCTCCGGGGAGTGGGAGACGACGCAAAACAAAGAGGGGGGAGGATTGAGGCTCATTTAGAACCTCCAGCTCTCTTTGTGGAGCAGCCAGCTGGACATACAAAGAGGTGGAGGGGGGAGAGAGAGATGGGGGTGGAGGGGGGAGAGAGATGGGGGTGGGGGGTGGGAGAGAGATGGGGGTGGAGGGTGGTAGAGATTGGGGCGGGGGTGAGATGGGGGTGGGGGGGAGAGAGATGGAGATATGGGGGAGAGAGAGTTGGGACGGGGGGGAGAGAGGGAGAGTTGGAGGGTGAAAGGGAACGAGAGATGAGGGTGAAAGGGAGATGGAGAGAAAGATGGGGGAGAGCGAGAGGGAGGGAGAGAGATGACGGGACAGAGAGGTATAAGTCCAGGATGTGGGTGTGTGTGCTCTGTTGTTGAAGCGAGGGAAGGAGGAGGAGGGGGAGGAAGAGGGGGGAGGAGGAGGAGGAAGAGGGGGAAGAGGGGGAGGAGGAGGGGGAGGGTTTTGAGGGTGGGGGTGGTCTTCACTCAGTCCTGTATAGAGATCCACTGAAGCAGAACTCCTGATTTGCTTTTCACTTACCCGGCCCTCTCTGGGGCATGATACCCACCCTCTGGGGCATGATACCCACCCGGACCCCTCTGGGGCATGATACCCACCCTCTGGGGCATGATACCCACCCTCTGGGGCATGATGCCCACCCTCTGGGGCATGATACCCACCCTCTGGGGCATGATACCCACCCTCTGGGGCATGATACCCACCCTCTGGGGCATGATACCCACCCTCTGGGGCATGATACCCACCCTCTGGGGCATGATACCCACCCTCTGGGGCATGATACCCACCCTCTGGGGCATGATACGGCCGCTGTCACCACCTCTGAACTGGGGTCCTTCCTCTCCCTGACGGCGCTCTGAAGAGCTTGTCCTCAACGTCTCAACTGAGGCTCAGACCCTCCACCTCCGCAGCAGAACACAATAACACAAGCTTAGGTCCGTTGTCATGGGAAGGTATTCAAGATCTTTCATCAGACGGAAAGCTTAAAATGAATTCTTTACACAAACTCGTAAGAGGACAGTCTCGGAGTGAGACAAGTCTAAGCCCGTATCAAATCCAAGCTTGCTGACCAACAAGTGGAACTCTGGGAAATGAGGAGGTTGTGTCCAATGGAGTGTCTGGCTTGATGCATCGCCATGGGAACGAGCTGCCGGGCACGATTGGAGTCGGCACCCCGTCACCCTGACAACAGCCGGTGTATTTTTGGAGCAGAGAAGAGTTGGTTCTCACTGCCACCCCGGTCCTGCTCCATTACCCCCTTTGTGGTGGCCAGAGGGTGGCTGTCAGTGCCCCGCACACGCCCCTACCTCAGCCCCCCGGACCCCCAACCCCAGCCTTTCTGCCCCAGTCCTCCCTGCCCCAGGCCCCTCAGCACCCTCGCTCCAGTCCTCCCTGCCCCAGGCCCCTCAGCACCCTCGCTCCAGGCAGCCCCTGCCCCAGGCCCCCCTAAACTAGGCCTTGTTGTTGCCCCTGTGTCACCCCTCTGCCAGTGATACATAACCCGGCTCAGAGATCAGGGGGCACCCCAGCGGCCCCTCTCTGCCCCTGCCCCGGCCCCAGCCCAGGCCCCTCTCTGCCCCGGCCCCTCTCTGCCCTAGCCCCAGCCCCTCTCTGCCCTAGCCCCAGTCAGCTAGGTGTTTTGCTAGCGTCATGTCCTGAATACTTCTGTTTACAAGCAAGTCAAATTTCACATTGATAGCCATGTCACACGGAGCATAGCTTTTTCCTAATTGATTTGAGCCCAAAGCAGCTAACCCAGCATGTGTCTGACCAGAACACTGTGCTCACACCTCTCAAACCAGCTGAAGGAGCACCAGAGTCAACTGACCAGAACAGCTTGACAAGGCTGCTTGAAAACGTTTGTTTTATTCGGACTGCTAAGCCAAAATGATGTATGAGATTCAAACTGTGCAGGCAGGCAGCTACAAATTTGCCTGGCTAGTTTACTGGCGGGGGGTGGGGTGCAGGGGGGCTGCAGTTGTCTTGTTAAAGGAAGACAGCAGGGGGCAGGGGGGGCAGGGGGAACCTTTGTGGCCTTTCAGTCTCTTCAAATGGGGCAACACTTTCGCTGCCAGATAATTGATACATAAGCTCTGAAAATTGAAATGGTCACCATGCAGATAAATTAATTATCTCCACTTCCACAAACGCGAGTACTATAGGCTCTGTTTCTTTTTTTTTTTTTCCCCGTCTTGAATTTGGCGTTTCATGTTCTGTTGTAGATTCCTTGTCATTGAAGCTGAATGGTTCCTCGCTCGGCATCTGATGAGATCAAGCATGTTTGAAAACACTCCCTTTTCTAAGCAGGCTACCTCACCCTCGGCTACCTCACCCTCGGGACAAACCCGTCTGGTCCAAACGGGTGAGCACAGTGGTCCTCCCTACTCTCGACGGCCACCGCTGAAGAAATGATTTCAAAACAGTAAACGAGACTCAGAAGCATAACGTGTCTGTCGTCTCAGAGGAAGAGCCAGTGTTACTGTGGAGGACCTGCATCAGTCTGCTACCAGACACTTGATTAATGGCAGCGATCTGACTTGGTAAAGCAGCCCCCTTCCTCCTCCTCCCCCCCCAAAGCAGGCCTTGTTCTTAGTCTCCCTCTCCGTGCAGAACGAATGACACAGATGCTGCTGAAGACAGGCCCTCCCCGCGCTCCTCTCCCAGCATGACGCCTGGAACTTGTTTTTCAATCATTGTTTGCCCCCAACTTCTTTTCCCCCTAGAAGAAAAAAGACCCGGAGAGAAAGAGGAGGTCTGAGGGAAAGAGAGAGCAAAGAGGAGAGGGGCGGAAAAAGAAAGAAAGAGGGAGGGAAAGAGAGGACAAAAGCGGGTTCTAAGGACATAAAGAAGAAAAAAAACATTCTTTATAACAATCTCCAAATAATTTGGCATAGGGAGGCCCAGGATTTGTCAGCAAAGGAGAGTAGCTGGGCTGTATCTGCAGGGTTCAAAGTCCCCCTGGGCGATGGATGCTACGCTACGACTCCGGGCGCAGGTCCCAGTGAGATAAGAAGTGCGTGGTAAGATGCAGGTTGCTGCGTGGCTGGTGTGGGCGTCCTGGCTGTACACTCTGGCAGAAGGCCTGCATCCATGTCAGCACCAGTGCACCTGCCCCCCGGAGCCGGGGCAGGAGCCGGGGCAGGTGGAGGGCTCTGTCCCCCTGCCCCGGGAGCGCAGGGAACATGTCCGGCATCGACCCGAGCGCAGGCAGCCTCATCACAGGAACAGGGCCCACTGCAGGAAAGGTGAGCCCGTCCCAGCAGACACACTGTGAGACTTCTGAACCCCACAGCAGAGAAGAGAGGGCTTGTTAGACTGTGTCTCTGGAGGGTCAGGCTGGTTTGGCAGACAGGTGCTGCTGTATGTCTGAAGACCTTTAGAGCTCTCCTGTGTGTTAGTGAAGTTGTGGCGTGGCAGGTCACTAAGGAGTTCACTATTAAGTTAAATATATAAAATATTTGAAAAAACTTACGGTAGTGATTAGTATTTAACTACAGCCTTCTTTAAACTTTGACCGAGCAGAGAAATATAGTTTGTCAACACAGTTGACGTGCATATTATTGATTATGTCGCAAGCTACAGTATTTCTGTCACAGTAATAGAGAGGTTGCTCATTGTAAGAAATGTATGCGTAAATTATGCATGCTTGTCATTACTGTATTCTTTCATAGATTAATTCTTTTGTCACAGAAAGTGAGGCAGTCTTGTGGCTGTTTTGAGAAATGTTGTAGTTGAAATGCCTCCAACTGAGAAGATCAAGGCATGAAATCTTTAACATGGGGGGGAAAGAAACGGTGAAAAAGAGCGTTTCCAGCCTGACGGAAGATGACTCTTGTTGCTGCATATTTGTAATTTTATTACATTTCGTTGAGCTGAGTGTTTGTTGTCACATAATAAGAATTCTTTATTTTGTTGTTTTGGTCATTTTAACTTGGATTTGTGATTCACTTAAAGTCTAGTAATTCAAAAAAGGCTTTTGAGTAGTCGTGTATTTAACTGACACATTTCCTCCAGACCCATGAAGTGATAAATCACACTGATTCTTGTTGAATTTTGAGATTTTTTTCTTCACCACAAGACCTCCAGAAAAGGTCAACATTAATTGCAAATTAAATAGGTCTCTCGTCTGATAGATCTCAATCGATGTATAGTCCAGCCTGTTCACAAGCCACTTGATTTACACACAGCAGTGAGACGCTTCAAACATCCCTTCAGTCACATTCTCTCATTTCATTCACCCCTCTCACAATGGCCAAGACATCCTTTAGACCGTTACATGAAAGTCTCATTTATATGTGATCCCTCCGCAAAGATGGGCCGCCATCGCTCCCGCCTGGCCTGGCGTCCAGATCGTGGGAGCCACCTCCCTCTTCCTCTGAGGCAGCTTTTGTTGCGTCTGAAAGCTGGCCCAGGCCGTCCAGCCCAAGTTGTTGGATCAATACAGGCGTCCTTCACTTGGCCAGGGCTTTTAAGGCGGCACAATGGCCAGCTCGCTAAACAACACATTATTGATGTGTTCTTTTGGAGGGAATGAACTACCATAGCTAGTGCTGCTCTCTCTCTCTCTCTCTCTCTCTCTCTCCCACTCTCTCCCTCTCTCTCTCTCTCTCTCTCTCTCTCTCTCTCCCTCTCTCTCTCTCCCTCTCTCTCTCTCCCTCTCTCTCCTTCTCTCCCTCTCTCTCTCTCTCTCTCTCTCTCTCTCTCTCTCTCTCCTTCTCTCTCTCTCTCCCTCTGGGAGCCTTGTTTGAACAGCATCCTGGGTAATTGGGATCAGTAACTATCAGGTCCTTGGCTTGTTTGTCTTGGGCCTTCACAGCTAACCTCTAGACTGTGATACTAACCTTTTTACATTTTACACGACATTTTAATCATTTAGCAGGAGCTTTTGTCCAAAATGCTTTTTTGTTGCAATTTTGTTGTTGTTTAAGAATACATTCTTTGCATTTAAGCAACGCTAAAATAAATAATGTAGGGATTGAAGCAAACCGCACATATCCTAATTTTAGAATGATGTAAATTCCATAGTAGGACACCAGACTTCGCCTTACAGC
Organism: Thaleichthys pacificus; assembly: GCA_023658055.1. Taxonomy (NCBI): domain Eukaryota; kingdom Metazoa; phylum Chordata; class Actinopteri; order Osmeriformes; family Osmeridae; genus Thaleichthys; species Thaleichthys pacificus. Next base: position 1,310,728 of record CM042877.1, read on the forward strand.
TCCGTCTGTGGGTTTACATAGTGACGAAGCTGTGGTATGCTGTTTTTGAAACTCATCAGATGTCATTTCCATGTATTGTTTTGAAGCATGGGAACCTCTGAATTTCCTGCCTTTCCATCATAACGTCAGCAACCAACTGTTTTCAACTGAAAACATGCAGTTGTCTTGGTTATAGCTTACTAAGGATAATTGACCGAAAGAGCAAGCTAGTTTTAACAAATACACATGGCTTGTTGTAGGGCCCATGTGTTGAAATAGTCTGTAAAAATGCTAACAATGAAACGAACTTAGAATAACTTAAAATAGATTCGATTTCATTCGATTTGTATTCGATTTTTATTTAAGAAACGTTCAAAAACAGACCGTATCAGTTGATATGCATACACGTCTTTTTCTTCCAAACCAGTGTTTCTTTAATGACTGTAATGATTAGCAGATGTCGATGATAAAGCAGCGTGCAGTCGTGTGATGAATGATTGCAGTTCCCAGTTTACGAGTCGGGACAGAGTGTCACTCTTCAGGCGCTTACTTTGTTCCCGCTTGGCATACCTTCACTGCTCTGGTTGTGGTCGCGAGGCTTAATTACCACTGTAGCTATACTCTCTGGGATTTAAATGCGCGGATCAATGTGTTCCAGTTACTTTTGAAAGCTACTTTACTGTATCTCATTTTTAAATACAATGATGATAACTTCAGAAATGACGGCCTGTTTACGCTTTAGTCCGTACGTGCTTGTAAGTTTTCTATGAGACGGGATGCGCTATATGATTTGTCCTTGATTGAACTAATATGCAGGATATACGCTTATGATACATTAAGATACTTGTTCTTGCTCATTGGTAATCACATTCCAAATGGCGAATATCATTCTTCGACTTGTGGCGTTTTTTGGGACACTTGGAAACCTTGCAGGTAAGAGGTATAGTGTAACTTTAAATGGGTCGTTAACTTGTATAATGCTATTTTTAATAGACTAATGATTGTAGCGATTTTGGGCATGTTTTCGTAATATTGCTAGCCATTTGCTCTTGTTGCTAATGTGATGTAGACGTTTGAATGGCTCTTATCTTTTAGCGTCTACCCATTGTCCTGCCTCATATCCCTTGAAACGTTCTATTTTATTTAGTATTTTTGGTCAAAGTTTGATTTGTATTTAGTTACTACTATTTATTACTTAATTATTACTTGATGTGCACAGCACCTGCACAGACCAACTCAAACACAACCTGATTATTAAGCTTATTGAAGTTCGCATCTAAAGGCATGTTTAGGGAAGTTTATTTTAGAGTCTATACCGCTCGTGTTGACAGACACGTCAGAGGACGTCCTCAGTGTCGTTTTAGTCCGTTTTGTTTTCAAGTGTCAGGTCTTCCTGCAGAGGAAGTGTCTCTGTCTGAAACAATGAGGGGGAAAAACAAAAAAACATCTGTTGCCAGGATTGTCTCATTCTGCGCTAATGATACACAGAATGTTCTATAGAGGGCATATTACACTTGCAGTCCTCACCACCAGCTTATGGTTATGATAGAGCCTAAGCCTGCATAACTAACAACTTATAAAGGAACTGATCAATGGTATCATGCTCTCAAAGCCCTCTTCCTCAAATTCTTGACAGGCATGTTTTAAGATGAGCACAACAAGGGCATTGTCACCCAGCTTTAATGACAGGGCTCTCTGGGGTCCTTAGATGGAACCCTGATTGTGTTTAGAAGCTTTTGTTCTACACCGGGTCGACAGCAGGGTGAGGCCGGTGACCTGCAACTCAGTTTCCTGTCCGACACAGGAAGTCAATTTACCCCCCACCCCCACCCCCAGTCCTTCTCTGCCTTGAGAACAGTCACTCAACACCACCAACACATTAAACAATGACATTCCAGCCGGCTGCTAAAAATAGACAGAGTTTATTGGTAGCAGTTAGCTGGTACTACTTTGTCGTTGTTAGCTGTGAGTTGTGAGTGTGTGAGTTGACCCTGCTTTAGGGTCACATGTTGGGTGTGGTGCTTCTACAGTAAAAAACCCCCACTATTACTGGTGAGGGTTCAGGAAGGAGACCACACACTTCAGACGCAGGTTTCACAGCTGGTCTGAAGAGTCTGGTGGCCTGGTGTTTGGCCTCTCAGTCTGTCATTAGACGCTTTGAGGCAGATTTGACTGGACCGCTATTTAAGAACACCGATTTAAGAACACAGATTTAAGAACACAGTAAAACTTATTTTTGAAGGTTTGGAATGAATCTGTGTTCGAAGTTTCCATTCTAGAGGATTCTGTGCATTGCTGGGTGTGTTGCTCCTTAAGACATCAGTGAGACAGTAATGCATGGACATCGATACAGTTCCATCGCTTTTCTTCCCATTAAACAGAAGTAATCAAGTAAAATCATGTCTCTATTCAACTCATTATTTTAACACACATATCAACTACACATGTCCAGCAACAAGACAACAAGGATCAATAATCAATAATCACAACTGCAGATGGAACCAATCACTGCATCTCATTCTTATAGCTGTCCTTTTATCCCAAGCCATGTACGGGAGGAATTACAACCGTTGACCTCTGGCAGTCAGATGCTCTAACCACTAAGCTATACCCATGCTGCTTCTCCCATCCAGGGTCCCGTCTGAGGGTCGAGGAGGCCCCTCGTATCGTGCACCACCCCTCCGACGTGGTGGTGCGGGCGGGCAGCCCCGCCACGCTGTCCTGCCGAGCCCAGGGAAGCCCCGAACCCTCCATCCACTGGCTGCGCAACGGACAGCCCCTGGAGATTGACAAGCTGGAGAGCCAATCCCAGCCCATCGTGCTGTCGGAGGGCAGCCTGTTCTTCCTGACCGTAGTCCCGGGGAGGCGGGGACAGTCCCAAGAGGGCGTGTATGCCTGCGTGGCGAGGAACAGCGCGGGCAGGGTGACCAGCCGTAACGCCTCGCTCTACATCGCAGGTTAGTAGGAGGGATGGAGTCTGTAGGGTGAGGGAGGGAGTCTGATGGGTGAGGAGGGAGTGTGGAGGGTGAGGGGGGAGTGTGTAGGGTGAGGGGGGAGTGTGGAGGGTGAGGGGGGAGTCTGAAGGGTGAGGGGGGAGTGTGGAGGGTGAGGGGGGAGTGTGTAGGGTGAGGGGGGAGTGTGGAGGGTGAGGGGGGAGTGTGTAGGGTGAGGGGGGAGTGTGGAAGGTGAGGGGGGAGTCTGTAGGGTGAGGGGGGAGTCTGAAGGGTGAGGGAGGAGTCTGAAGGGTGAGGGGGGAGTGTGGAGGGTGAGGGGGGAGTGTGGAGGGTGAGGGGTGAGTCTGAAGGGTGAGGGGGGAGTGTGGAGGGTGAGGGGGGAGTGTGGAGGGTGAGGGGTGAGTCTGAAGGGTGAGGGAGGAGTCTGAAGGGTGAGGGGGGAGTGTGGAGGGTGAGGGGTGAGTGTGGAGGGTGAGGGAGGCAGTCTGGAGTGGTGAGTCCTATTCCAAGATGTCCTAGTGTTGCATATAAGAGTGTGTGTGTGTTTAAGTAAGTGTGACTGAGTGTGTGTGTGTGTGTGTTTCCAATGTCAATGTTTACCTAAAGGACAAACAGTCGGCCATTAACACCCGAGCCCTCAGCCTCTGTGTGCTCCTCAAACACAGGGTCGTTCAGCGACCCCCAGATTCCTGGGCTGAGCTGTAATCAGATCTGACCTGTAGTGTCTTCCCCTCCCAGAGGTCATGGAGGAGCCACACTCTGTCTCTGTTGCTACGGCAGCAGTAACAGTGTTGGGCTGTTGCTAGAGCAGCAGTAGTTTTGGGTTGCTGCTAGGACTATTAGGGTTAGGCTAGCTAGCCAAGCTGCCTAGCTAGCCTAACTAGCCTAACTAACATACCTGGTTAGTCAAGCCATGACTAAAACATTATTTTTTTTAAAGTAAGCCAAACCGCGATTGCAGCAACGTTTGCAGAACTAACATAGCAGCTACTAGAGTATCGGGAAAGCAGCCATAATGTACAGTACTGTACCCGGCATGAACATCGTCAAAAGTCCGTGTCTTTGCAGTCACCGCACCGAAGCACTCACCTGGTGGAGGCTGGTGTTCTGTCGATTTGTCCTACAGTGTCTTGTCAGAGTTTCGGCTGTAGCCTTCGTTCCTCAGGTCCCTCTTCTAACCGGTCCACAAGTAGCTATAGAGCTGGCTATGCAGTTAACAAAATAACCTGAGGGACACATTCACAAGCATTCACTAAAAGGTCACTGAGTCGGACTGTCTCCACTCAACCAGACTAGTTCAACTGTAGCCACTGTGTTGCTAACGAGCGTTACTGAGTCGTCACGTAGCCTATGCGATGGTGTCTCGTCTAACTAGTTAGCTAGCGTTAGCGGCACTTTTACCACAAAATCTTAAAATATTTCCTGAACCGAAAGTAATTTAAGTAATAATAATAATAATAATAAAAACAAATAATTTATGTGAGATAACAATAATGTGCCTTGCTGACAGTAAGCATAGGCTACTAATAATAGGTTAATTAACAGACACAGTACTATAATGCTCTTCCACTGAGCTACACCCACCTAATAATGTAACCATAGTGATACACCTTAACGAGTCAGTATTTTAATGAATGACTGATTCTGATTACTGAACACAATAATCGTACCTCCCTGTCCAGTTCTGCAGGAGGAGTTCCGGGTGCAGCCAGCTGACCTGGAGGTGTCGGTGGGGGAGGTGGCCATCCTGGGGTGCAGCCCCCCGCTGGGGCACCCTGAACCCAACGTAACCTGGCGCAAGGACGGAGTCGCCATCAACAGCTCCGACCAGCACTACACCGTAAGACCTCCAGCATTAGCAACCTGTGGGGTTGTTACGCATCACCAATACAGCTCGCTACTGTGCAGTGAGGAGAGTGTGTTTATTTGTCCGAATGGGACATTTCTTGTAAAAAAAAAGGACAACAGAAACAGATTTTATTTAGCAGGTGCTTTTCTCTTAAGCAATGCACAGGGGTGGGATTTGAACCGTAGCTGTGCTCACCCTGTTCCCTCTGTGTCTCCCTGGTGTCTAGGAGCTGAACGGGAAGCTGATCGTCACCTCGGCCCAGAAGAGCGACTCTGGCGTGTTTGTGTGTGTGGCCTCCAACACAGTGGCGGTCCGTGAGAGCAGAGCGGCGCGGCTGTCTGTGCTTGGTAAGACCAGGCTGCCTCCGGGTCCAGTTAGTCACCGTGTCACATCTCTGACCGAGTCCTTTTAACCAGAGAAGTAGAGATTCTACATGAGTACAGATGATAAACCAGAGCCCAGCTAACCTCTCGTCTCCCCCCAGCCCAGCCGGTGCTGGTCCTGGGGCCGGAGGATGTGCTGGTGCGGGCCGGGGAGTCGGCTCACTTCTACTGTGAGGTGCGTGGAGACCCCACACCTGCTGTGGAGTGGAGCAGAGAGCAGGGCCCGCTGCCCAACGGCAGGTCTGCCCCAACACCACACACACACACACACACACACACCACACACCACACACACCACACAGACACACACAGCCTGGAATGGTTTGTGATCGGAAAAACCTCCTGATCAAACATGCTCTCAACATGGGATACCTACCCTCAGCAGGACAGGATGACAGACCAGAACATCTCTCTCTATTCTCTCTACACTTCCTTATTTCAGCTGTGTGATATCTTGTTGTGTGTGTGTGTGTGTGTGTGTGTGTAGGTATTTAGTGAACCCAGACCAGAGCCTGCAGATCCACTACGTGACGTCCCAGGATGCAGGCCGGTACACCTGCACAGCGGTCAACGATGTGGGCGTGGTCACTGCCAGCGCACAGCTGCTGGTGGAGGGTAGGGAACGCCCACTCTTATTGGGTTAAAATGTGACCTTTAAATCAAGGGGGAGATGTGAACCTGCAACCTTCTTGATCTGTAGTCAAATGCTCTAACCGCTGAGCTATACCCATCTTCATCCATGCTGTAGACTCCAGCAGAGTAATTACCTGGATCTTTTCTTTCATGTTCCTTTGTAAAGCATGCTTGGGTGTGAGAAAGATTCCATTGAAAGTTGTTAATATCATAAGTACTACGTACCAGAGGGGGAGGGGTGGTGTTGACGTGAGCTGTAGTCATGTGATCAGCCCTGTAGTCATGTGATCAGCCTTGCAGTGGAGAGATGATCCTGCTGTAGTCATGTGATCAGCCCTGTAGTCATGTGATCAGCCCTGTAGTCATGTGATCAACCCTGCTGTGTGGTCCTGGTTCCTCCAGACGCAGCCAGCATCAGGCAGAGGGAGCTGCACAAGGAGCTGTCCAGCCTGCGCGTGGTGCTGGAGAACGTGACAGGAGAAGACACCGGGCTCCAACACCACCCTGCTGCAGTGGAAGGTACCGCTCACCTTTCATCTCATGTTAATGCCTGCCTGCCTGCCTGTCTGCCTGCCTGCCTGCCTGCCTGCCTGCCTGCCTGTCTGCCTAGTCTGTCTGTCTGTCTGTCTGTCTGTCTGTCTGTCTGTCTGTCTGCCTACCTGCCTGTCTGCTGTCTGCCTGTCTGCCTGTCTGTCTGTCTGTCTGTCTGCCTGTCTGCCTGTCTGCTGTCTGTCTGCCAGCCTTAGTGACTGACGTGACAAACCTTTCAGCAACACTAACAACCTCCTCCGCCCCCCTCCTGTCCCGCTGCACCCAGCTCCAGACCCTGCTGTCCCAGCCACACTTCCTGGAGGGGTTCGAGGTGCTGTACCGCTGCCTGCTGCCCGCCAGCTCCGACTGGGCGGCCCAGAGGGTGGCGCTGCCCTCCTACCACGCCCAGGTGGGGCCCCTGAAGAGGGGCTACCAGTACGAGTTCAAGGTGCGCCCGTACGGCAGCAGCCTGTACGGCCGGGAGAGCAACAGCCGGCACCTGAGGGTCCCAGAGACGGGTGAGTAGCAGCACCTGCACACCTCTACCGGCTGATTTGACCGAATTATTAGAATGATTTCATTATTTTACAAATGTAGAATTTGATGTTTTTTTTTGTTGCTTTTATCCAACAGCAAGTTGACCCTCGAAATGTGTCTTTTGGAAATGCAGTGCTTTTGATTGCTTTTGTATAAAAAATGATATAAAAACACAACTGCAGAGTGTTGTTGTGGACGTGCGACTAGTAGCTGTGATCTCCCGTTCTCCCCCAGCCCCCAGCGCCCCCCCCCAGCGCGTCTCTCTCACCATGACCCCCGACCGCAACGACACGGTCCACCTCAGCTGGGACCCTCCCCCTCACGACGCTCACAACGGCATCATCCAGGGATACCAGGTAAAACACCTGTAGTGACGGACTGAGTCAGTCAGAGTTGAGTAACAGACCTCACCTGGTTGACGGCTGTGCTTGCCTTCAGGTGTGGTGCGTGCAGGCCGAGCAGGTGCTGAACTGGACGGTGGACGGAGGGCAGCACAGCCTGGACCTGCCCGGGCTCCAGGGGGGGCTGCAGTACCTGGTCAGCCTGGCTGCCCTCAACGGGGCCGGGGTGGGACTGCGCTCGGAGCCCTACAGGCTGAGCATAGGTCAGAGACACGCCTGGAAACACAACACAGCATTCGTTTGTTCTGTCTAGTCCTCTCAAGACCTTACCTTTCTCTGTCTCTCTCTCTCTCTCTGTGTATGTCTCTCTCTGTCTCTCTCTGTCTCTCTCTGTCTCTCTCTGTCTCTCTCTGTCTCTCTCTCTGTCTCTCTCTCTGTCTCTCTCTGTCTCTCTCTGTCTCTGTATGTCTCTCTCTGTCTCTCTCTGTCTCTCTCTGTCTCTCTCTGTCTCTCTCTCTCTCTCTGTATGTCTCTCTCTGTCTCTCTCTGTCTCTCTCTGTCTCTCTCTGTCTCTCTCTCTGTCTCTCTCTCTGTCTCTCTCTGTCTCTCTCTGTCTCTGTATGTCTCTCTCTGTCTCTCTCTGTCTCTCTCTGTCTCTCTCTGTCTCTCTCTCTCTCTCTGTATGTCTCTCTCTGTCTCTCTCTGTCTCTCTCTGTCTCTCTCTCTGTCTCTCTCTCTGTCTCTCTCTGTCTCTCTCTGTCTCTGTATGTCTCTCTCTGTCTCTCTCTGTCTCTCTCTGTCTCTCTCTGTCTCTCTCTCTCTCTCTGTATGTCTCTCTCTGTCTCTCTCTGTCTCTCTCTGTCTCTCTCTGTCTCTCTCTCTCTCACTCATTCTCTTTTACTCTTTCTTTCACTCCACCCACCCTTTACACTCCCCTCCTCCCCCCCAGACTCCCAGCCCCCAGGCTCTGCGGGGGCCCCAGCAGGAGGAGGGGGCGAGGGGGTCCTGGCTGTGCTGGGGGACCCTGTGTTCATCGGCAGCGCTGGCGCCCTCCTGTGGTGTGTTCTCATGGTGACGGCCATCTGCCTCTACCGTCGCCACCGCCGCCCAGAACGCCTGGCCCGCCGCCACGGCAACGCTGAAGGTCAGAGGAGGGGGGGGACTGTGTCACCACAGGTCAAACGTGTCGGACAACAGATATATTGTCTCAGCCCAGGCATCACTGATACCCACACAGTCCGATCTCTGCTCACGTCCAAACACATGTTTCTCCCCAGGTCTGTTCAGACTGGCTAGTGAGGACCTCATCATCAAACACAGGTTGGTGAGAGAGCTCGAGAGGGGTGCTTCTAAGTGTGTCTGGTTCTCAGTGTGTTTCTGGTTCTCAGTGTGTTTCTAGTTCTCAGTGTTTCTGCGCTCCTCTTCACCGTTTCAGGATGGCGGCGCCCGACTCTCCGTGGATCTCCGCGGCCTGGCGCCAGGCCCAGCGGGATGAGCGGGCCTCGGGCCCCTGGCCCCAGAGCCAGGAGCCCCCGGGCTTCAGGAAGACCAGTGAGCCCTCCACCCCCTTCCATACCCTCCACCCCCCCTTCCATACCCTCCACCCCCCAATGACTTGTTGTCATTCCCTCTCCTTGGTAGTCGCAGCGATCTAACATCCGCCTTCTCCTCCAGCGTTGCCCACGGCGACCAGGAAGGCCCCCGGTGGCCAGGACGGGGCAGTCCCCATCGTGCCTGACAGCTGTGGCGTGTACGGCACCTTCTACGTGGACCTGACGGGCGGCGGCCTGAAGACCTTCCACAGCCCCGCCCGCTGTCCCAGGATGCCGCACTGCAGCCTGCAGCAGGCAGGGGAGACGCTGAGGATCTCCCAGGCGGTCGCCAAGACAACCCTGCGGGAGGAGGGGCAGGCGTTGCCCTGGAAACAGGCCCTGCCGTCCCAGCCCAGGATGGGCGTTCACAAGGACTCATGGGAGAAGAACAACAAACGAGGTAAGGGGAGAACAACAATCAGAGATGGCAAAAGTACACACATCATTCACTCAAATACAAGTACAGACACTCATGTTTAAAAAGACTGACTATACTTTTTCACTCAAATTTCTTTTCAAACTTAAATTTTCTTTGAAAATGTCTTATCATATTTTTGTTATCAAAAAGATGTTTCTACCTTTCCTCCTACCTTTTTCATTTTTTTACAAACAGTGAAAGCAGATGAGACCAGTGAAGCCTATAACAGAGTACAGTAAAGCAGAACACAGCACATACAGTATAGAGTATACTAGAGTATACTAGAGTATACTAGAGTATACTAGAGTCCTCATCAAGTATTCATCAATGATTTAAAAAATTCAACCTTTCAAAACAAAAAAGTCCTAAATATTTATGGGAGGAATATAAAAGAGGATGTGACCAGAAATGTAAAATCCAGGAAAACCAGGACAACACAGGGGAGTTTAATCTGAGGATTTTAGTCTGTGGTGCTTTTTCTCACCTCCCGACAGCAGGTATCTGATGACTGTGTGACCGGTTGTGACAGGTTGTGACAGGAAGTCAGGTTGTGACAGGAAGTCAGGTTGTGACAGGAAGTCAGGTTGTGACAGGAAGTGACAGGTTGGCTGTGTGTGTGTCCCTCCCAGAGCTTCATGCGGTGAAGAGCGCCCCTCTGGCGCCCTCTAGGGGCCTGGCAGTCAGGAACGTGTCTCAGGCCTACAAACACAGACTGGGCCACAAGCAGTCAGGTGCAGTCACCTCATCACCGTGGAAACACCTCACCAACACTGTTCAGCTTTGTTCATTCGTTCAATATGTTTTAAAGTATAATATCTGTGTGTGTGTGTCCAGGTGTGTGTGAGGGGGACCCCAGCCTGTCTCCTCGTCTCCTCCACTACTCCGCCTCCCTGCAGCTGGTGGACCTGCTGCCCAGACCCCCCCCGCTGCCCAGACCCCCCCCGCTGCCCGTAGACGACACCACCGACACACACAGCCTCAGCTCTGAGGAGGGGTGAGACACACACACACACACACACAGCCTCAGCTCTGAGGAGGGGTGAGACACACACACACACACAGCCTCAGCTCTGAGGAGGGGTGAGGCACACACACACACACAGCCTCAGCTCTGAGGAGGGGTGAGGCACACACACACACACACAGCCTCAGTGTTATCAGTGTTGCTCACCTCAGTGGTGGTTCCTCCTCTAACGTGTGCCCCCCCCCCCCCCCCCCCCCCCAGGTCCAGCCACTCCACCAGGCTGACAGTAGACCTGCTCTCCCTGCAGTCCACCTGTGCTGCCTCGGGCCAGGCCCCCTCGCCCTCCCCCTCCACCGGCTGCCCCTCCTACAGCATGCTGTCCTCACACTGCCCCTCCTCCTCATACTGCCCCTCCCCGGAGCAGCAGGAAGTCCTGGAGAGCTCACAGGAAGTGACCCGGTACCTGGAGCTGAGGCCCAGGGTGGAGAGGTAACTTCTCTCCTGACTCACCACATCATCACAGCCTTTTAAACAGAAGATACAACTTTGTTAATACCAAAGGAAATGATTGTGCCAGAGATTGCTTAAAGATCACATCAACATAAGGATAAAAACTATAGTTAGAAATGTAAAGAATGCAAAGGAGTAAATGTTATGAATGCTAACCTGTGGTTATCTCCTGGTCTCCCCAGCGAGTCGTCAGACCCCCCCTCCTCCCGGCCCTTCTCCCCCACCCCCACACTGGGCTACATCTACGGGCCCCTCCCCTCCGACCACCTGGGCGTCGCCCCCGACGACCTCGAGGCCCGGCCAATGGGCTTGCGGCGTGCCCGTCTCCAGAGCACGCCCTCCTCGTGCGGCAGCGAATGGGAGGGCTCGCTGTGGAACGGCTGGGGGTCCGTCTCCGAGGGCAACGGGGCGAGCGCCCGGGCCAGCCTCATCAGTTCCTCTGACGGCTCCGTCCTGAACGACGCCAGCTTCGCCCGCATCCTGGCCGCCGCCGCGTCGGAGAGCACCGCCTCCTTCTCTGGTGAGGGAGGAAGTCTCACTCAGATGGACCTCTTCTGGTTGTGTTGCATTATGGGTCCTGTAGTCTCTGTGATGTACTGTGTTGAAATACGCTTGATGGATTCACAAAGGCTCGATTACAGTCAAGGAGCATTAGTCAGTCAAATGAATATAATGGCACTGGTTTTATTGACAGAAGATGTTGATTACATGAATGACCACAAGGTGGCGCGTGGTGACCATTCTAGACTGAGACCAAGTTAGACTCTTTTTTTACCAGAGTGATTTCTGGAAACAGAATATTTTCCTTTAGCAGTTTCACAGTGAAGACCTTCCTTCATGCGTGGGTACAAAACCACATCAGTCTAAATCCTCCTATTGTAACGCCATCCTTGTTCCTGGCATACAGTTAATTTCAAAGTTCACTGAAGGAGGGTAGGAATAAGGATAGTTTCAGGGCTGGTGCGATGGCCTGGTCTAGGGTTAGGGTTAGTTAGTTTCAGTGTTGGGGTCGGGGGGGGGGAACGGTGTGCGCTTGTGTGGCCTGACCTGAGGGACACAGTAATGGGATTGAGGTGAGCGGTAGTGTGTGTGTGTGTGTGAGTGTGTGTGTGTGTGAGAGTGTGTGTGTGTGTGTGTCTCGTATTACACTAAGAGTGGGGGCACCAAGTGATCACTTAGACCCTCTCAGTAAAATGAAACTGGCCATCGTTTCCCCAGCACCACCTCATCAATCACTCTCTTTCTCTCTAAATGTGGGCTGCATTTAACTTTTCTCCATTTGCCCCTGTGGAGGGAGGCCACGGGAGAGCTGTAATCCAGCACACTTCCTCTGCATTTAATAAATGAAATTGTTTGTTATCGGACGACCATAAATCACCAAAGTATCAATTATACTGTTTGGTTGCTGTCAAATCATTTCAAACGGTTTCTGAAAAAGGTGGGAATTAGACGTCAGTACCAAGTCAGTTTCATGATTCGAAGACTTAAGAGTTTAAATTAATGACTTGGTGGGAATCAAAAGAACGTAAATCTTCTGAAGGCGTGTGTGTACGTGTGTGTATGTGTGTATTATGAAGCCATGTTTGAGATTTCTTTTTTCTCGAAGCTAGGTTGTGCTTTTGAAAGGTTGTGTCGTCTACACTGTTTCATAGACGTAACTCTCTGTCTCTCCCCCCCCCCCAGACTTCTCCCCCCCCGCCTCCCCCCTCAGCGCCCTGTTCCCCCCAGCGCGAGGCGAGGCAGCACGAGGCGAGGCAGCGCGAGGCGAGGTGGGGGAGTGTTTCGGGGAGCTGGACCCCATGCCTGTGTGGGACTGGAGCACAGCCTGGGTGGAGGAGATGGAGGCTCAGTACCGCGCCCTGTACCCCCCCACCTCCCCCTCCACACCCACCTCCACCTGCGACACCTGGGGCCGCCTCCGGGGCCAGCGGCAGGGGGGCGGGGGGAGGGGGGGCGAGGGGGAGGGGGGGCGAGGGGGCCGGGGGGGTGAAACCACAGAGATGAAGCGTTGATTGACCGAGGCCTGATTCCAGTTCAGTTCAGCGTCCGGGAGGATGGATGTTAAACTCACAACTGGAAGAAGTCCTAGTGACTGTCACGTCAGGAATGGAGCTAGTTGGTTTATAGTTCTCATCGCTGCTTCCTGCTTCCTGGTGGCCAAACCCATGTGGCTGACCTGGACTCAGTTTCCCAGAATACCTCAGGACGTCCTGTCTACTTCCTGTCTCCATGTCTAACTTGGACAGCTTTTTTACTTTAGTTAAAGAAAGGATTTTTTATTTTATTTTTAGTTGACCATAAATAAATATAAATAAAATCTTGTCTTATAACTTCCTTTTCAAACATTTAGGAAGAGCTAATGATCTGCATTGTCAACACAGGTGCTGTCATGATTGGATTGGTCCTATTATACCGCCAGAGCAAATCTATACAGACCTTCACTGATTAATTGCAATAGTTTGTACATATTTGACCAATTTATTTAATGAACCACAAACACTGTGACTTTTCAAACCATCTTTTTTCATAATTGTTCTTTCTGAAACAACTTTTTAATCTAGAAAACTTAAGTAGATCATTTGTATTTTTGGGGATGTTACTTGCCTTTACATGTCAGGCTCCATTCTCAGTTTATACGTAAACTAGCCCACATAGAGGAGTGGTTGGACATCTAAAAGATTTTCCCTACTGATTTGAAACTAAAGACAACAGTCATAACATGAAACTAGCTCTGCATTTTACATGAGTTTCTCATTGATCTGTGTCCTCTCTGTTGTTAAATTCTGCTATAATTAGATGTTTACCTTTTATAAAGACTATGTAAGAATAGGTTCAGTAGTACTGAACTAATTATTGTCTCAACGGACACTACCTGACTAAATGTTTATATTCGATGCTTAACTAACCCAGTGTCTTGTCTTGATGCCTTAATAATAAATCAAACAAGTCAGATATGTTGCATATCTTTGATGTTTGAAGACGGTTCATTCAAAATTACAATATTTTGAGTTGTTTTTTATATCGCGTGTGGTAGAATTTTGTTGGAACCTGAAATGTTGTATGTTAGCTTGTTGTTTGAGATGAGAGTTGAACCCCCTCAGGAGGACTGTGGAGCGGAGCTTCTGACAGCCTCTGCAGGAACACAACACAGCTCGCTCTCTCAAAACCACTTACAGAGACCAAGAGAAATCCTTACTGTTTCATCAAGAGCCTCAGATTTCTGACGACAGAGAAAAGTCACGATAAATTAATAGGATGAACAAGAAAACAGGAAAGATAATAAAAATATTGATTCAAAAGAGCTTAAAAGAAATGATAATCTCTGAATAAACTACCATTTCTCCAACCCCCCTTCAGATCTGTGGTCTGGACCTCACTTCCCCGTGGGTCAAAGGGCACTTCTCCCCCCGCTGAAGTTATTACATCCTGACCTCAAACAAATCCAAACAATATTGAACAAGTCTGTGTCTGTGTGTGTGTGTGTGTGTGTTCTAGACTGGAGGACCAAAGGGATTACTCTTCTTCTGGCTTCGTCTCAGTGACCATATGTTGGTCTCCACAAGCCACCAAACCAGCCACTGTCTTGTGTTGTGTACACACACACACACCACACACACACATAAGCTCTCTCTCACACACACACATACAGACACACACACACATAAGCTCTCTCTCACACACACACACACCCATAAGCTCTCCACACACACATAAGCTCTCAAATACAAACACACACAGATGCACACATAAGCACTCAAACACATTGATGTGCACACGCACACCCCACTCATCCATAACACAAAGGAACTACAGTGATAGTGGAGAGGATGTGTCTATCTGGAGAGCACAGATTCTCCACAGATGCCCTGTGTCCCAACACACACACGCACACACACACACACATCCACAGTCTGGTCAGCAGCAATACTTAAACTGTGAAAATTGCTAGCAGCTCACATGTCAAAAGTGGCAATCGTTTATTTAGGTGAAGATCTATTTGTCCTGCGTGGGAAGTCCTTCCTCTGCTGCCCTGTCTGTCAACAAGCGCTCGCTAGCTCCCCTCAACACTCCCACACACAGTTAAGATGCTGCCTACAAACTGACCTTCATCATGACACACACACACACACACACACCCCTGCTCCAGATCCCTGGGTGTGTGCTGACAGCCTGGGCTCCTGGGAGTCGGCCCTCTGTTGACCCAGAGCTGGAACACAGGAGTCTCCCTGGCCTGTTCCCTCACACACACACGCACACCACACACACGCACACACACACCTCCTTCTCCCTCTCTCCCTCTCTCTTTCTCTCCCTCCATCTGATATCTGAATCTTCTATTCATCTCATCTTCTGCTCGACTAACCCAACCCCTCCTTTGACAAAAATGTTTCACGCTTTCGTTCTTCTGGGTGGGGGTCTTGGTTCTACACCAGACTGTCTGTTTCGTGACACGGTGACAAAGCCACTATCAAAGTAGCTTTTTAGGTGGAATTCAGGTGTAAACGTCCACATGTGCTGTTCCACCTCCTCAGTGCTGGGCTGAGACAGGCTGCAGGCTGCGGTCCTGTTCCCCCCAGAGCCCGGAGCCTCAGTGCTGGGCTGAGATGGGCTGCAGGCTGCGGTCCTGTTTCCCCCCAGAGCCCGGAGCCTCAGTGCTGGTCTGAGACGGGCTGCAGGCTGCGGTCCTGTTCCCCCCAGAGCCCGGAGCCCCGTCTGGGCCGCCACAAACGCATCCATCTCTCTCCGCCACGGAGCAATTAACATGGAAATTGGAGTGTGGCAGTTTGGAATGGGACAGGGGGTCTTAATATCCCTCCTCTCTGTCACCCTCTCCCCCTCCTCCTCCTCCCCCCTCCATTTCTCTCCTGCCTCTTTTCTTTTCTCCTCAGAACGTCCTCTCCTCTCTCTCTCCTTTCTCTCTCCTTTCTCTCTCCTGCCCTTGTGGGCGGTTCGGTCCTGACACTGGCCTAATAAATGAGCTGGGTGATTTATGGGGTAAAGAGGGCCAGGAGGGGGGGCAGGAGGGGCCAGGGGGCTGGAGGGTGCGGGGGAGAGGGGGTAAAAGAAGCTGATTCAAATGAGATAGATTGACGTTGCGACGACATTAAATGCTGGACTCTAGAAAGTTGATATTATTATACATACAGCTTTGTCCTTTAACACCTGTGATGTTGTGTAAAGTGTAAATGTACATAGTACAGCTACACTATGCAAGTGTAACCACAGAGCGCACTTTATACAACCAGAGAATACTGGCTGAATCATGTCTCGTTGCACTTTTCACATCGTTCAGCTGCTGCACGCTTGGAGTAACTGATGTACGAGTTAAAGAGTTCTTTCAGACAAGGAGTCATGATGTTGGCTGAGGGAAAGATATTAAAAGGCTGATTTGTCAAAGAAGAAAACAGTTTAATGCGAGTTAGAGACAATCCAAGCTAAACAGAAGTTAGTTCCTCTGATCTTTTCTTGTCTACAGACGTGAATGTTTACGTCAAGAGTAAATCTCTCATCTGAATCAGGACGACGAGACATGATGCTGTCGAGGTGTGAGTGTGGGAGGAGGAGGTGTGAGGCGTCGTCAGGACTGGGACGGTGTGTTAAGGACAGATACTCTGTGTTTATCTGTGTGTGTGTGTCACAGGTCACCCCAGGGTTAGTGTGTGTGTGTGTGCCATGTCTCAGGTGGGCAGAGAGAAAGATAGTTTTTTTATTTATTTCAATATTTTTTTTGCTTTGGGCCAAAGGCCCCCACACTGGCAATTTCATGGCTGTCTGTGCAGGGCTGGTCATGTGGAACATGCTGTGAACAGTCTGCAGCGCGGCCAGAAAAAATGAGTCAAAGAAGAGAACACGACATCAGCTCAACCGTCTTTTAAGTTCACCTGAGAAGCGCTGCCATGCTTGAAGGGACGTTTCAACTCCAAGTTTGTTAGAAAGGTCAAACGTGCAGATCTTTTAAAGTTAAAAGTTAAATGAAACTTGCAGTCTTCCTGGGATTAGCTGTGAAACGAAATCAGTTTGGCTACAGAGAATTACACTGGCTGTTTGTATTTCAACAAATGTATTTTATTGTATTTGTACAAAACAACAAGACTACCAAAAAGTTAGTCCACAGAACAGGTCATTTTGGTTTTTTGAACTGAATACAGTACGCATGTTCATCGCAGCAGCAACCCTTCGGGAAGAGAGAGGGTTACAATCTTTTACAACATCTGTCCGTCAGTTCACAACAAGCTTTCGTACAAAAACAGGGAAATCAGTAAATAATGAAAGTGTTGCAGGACCAGTGTTGCAGGGGTGCAACCAGCCGTGTCTGGTTCCTTTCACACACACACATTGTGCTTCATGTTTTCTGTTGCTCGCCATAACAACACGAGAGTGCAAGGTTTACATTTTCTACAAAAAAAATAAAAAATTATGAGGTTGGCACATTCAAGACATGAAATGTTTTCGAAGTAATGGACACTTTTTACATTTGTTTGTTTTGTGTTTTTTTCTTCTTTTATAAATACAATATACTTTTCTTTCCTTGTATGCAGAACCCACGTAGAAACAGCACGGAGATGGATATGTACACATGAGGTTTGGGATGAGTCATAAATAATCGCAATAATATCAAAAAGAAGAGAAAGGCTTGCCGCTTCGCTTGCTGCAGGTAAATATTCCTCTTGAAACTCTCTCCTCTTCGAGCCTCGAGGCAGAGCGACAGGCATTGAAGGAGAATCAAGTGGCGAAGGTGTTTGTTTCTACAAAACATCCTTTGTCTCCCCTTATCTCATGTCCTGTGAAGAAAGCCACAGAGATTCGGATGTTGAGTGGAAATGACTGATGACATGAAGCAGGACCAGACCTCCCAGTCCTGATGAAGTCACGCCACCATATTTCTCTTCACGATAGAACTGTGTGACAACAGCATTCACAAAAATCCTAAAGTGTTTTTCAGACTAAATGCCCCAGTAGTCGTCGTTCTGTAGGTGGATACTGAACAGATGTCAGTGTGTTGAGCTATGCGAGACCCTGCGGGGTGAGGAACACCACACAGTTGGCTCCAACTTAGAGGCCTTTTCACTGCTGCGGCGGGCGGCTTGTGGGGGAGGCCACTTAAACCAGGGCTCCCACAGAGAGCCGCTCTCCTCTGAGCCCTGGAGAGGCAGGAGAGCGGCTCTCCTCTGAGCCCTGGAGAGGCAGGAGAGCGGGCGCCCGTGAGGCCGACAGGCCGCCCGACTGTGAAGAGGGTTCTGAGTGGCTAAATGGAGTGCATCTGTTTGTGTGTTTGAATTCATGTACGTCAAAGTGCATCGACTGCTGCGAGCGTGAGTGCACTTGTGTGTGTGTGAATGTGTAGGTGTGTGTGAGTGTGTGTGAGAGGGTGTGTAGGTGTGTGTGTGTAGGTGTTTGTGTGGGTGTAGATGAGGGCTTGCATGTGGGTTTTATGGAGACACGTATTTCTAAATCAAACCTCCATCTTCACATGACAGGTCGAGTCATTTCCCTCCTGTCAGCATTTCCTCGTCTCTAACATGATTGATATCTGCATGTATGACACTAGCGTGTTCTGGGTATGGCAAAAGCCCCCCCTCCCTCCACCCCCCCCCCTCACCCCCCCCCCCCCCCTCACCTGGGTTCGTCTCCTGTCCCCCCCCCCCCTCACCTGGGTTCGTCTCCTGCCCCCCCCCTCACCTGGGTTCGTCTCCTGCCCCCCCCCTCACCTGGGTTCGTCTCCTGGGCCCCCGGGAGCCGCTGGAGCCCTTGGACGAGCAGCTTCCTGTGTTGGAGCAGCTGGAGGCGGGGCAGCTGGAGGCGGGGCCCCGGCCGCCCTGGGTGGCCCTCCCACACACCTCCTCCTCTGAGGAGACACACAGGTTATAAACCTGCCTGGCAGCTCAGTGGTTAGAGCATTTGTCACAGAACAAAAGGTTGCAGTATCCAACCAGATTAAAGGGTTGGAGCTAGGATTCGGTTTAAGGTTGGGGTTAAGGTTAAGGTTAGGGAAAACTCTATTTTTTTTTGTCCCCACAAGGATAGATAAACAAGGTGTGTGTGTGTATGTGTGTTGTCCTCACCCTCCTGGTCTCTCTGTCCCTTCCTGAGGAGGCTGTGTTCTCTCCTCTCCAGGGAGGCCAGGGCCCCCCCAGCCCCCCCTGCCTGGGCCTCAGGGGGGGGCTCTGGGGGGGGCGGGAGGTCTGGGGGGAGGGGGACAGGAAAGATGTCAGTTCTAAAATGATTCAAGCTCACGCATGAAACATGACGCGTACACATGCTGACTGACTGCTACAGAGGGTTTTACTGCTGCTGAATCCATACATTCAGGTTCTAGATTCTCTCTACTGCACGTTTACACAACTAATCCAGCACACACACACACACACACACACACACAGACACACACACACACACACACAGACACACACACACACACACACACAGACACACACACACACTCTCATACCTCCTTGTAGATCCCTTCTGTAACTGCCACTCTTAGAAGCCTTCTTTTTCACACGAGCTTTCTGTCCGGGCGGAGTGTGTGTGGTGTCTCTCTGTCCGGGCGGAGTGTGTGTGGTGTCTCTCTGTCCGGGCGGAGTGTGTGTGGTGTCTTCTGGGAAGGCGCATGCTCTGCCTTCAGGGCGGGGAACCACAAACGTTATTATCAGCTGGTGCTGTGGAGCTGATGTTGTCTCAGTGTGTGTGTGTGTGAGGGTGTGTGTATGAGGGTGTGTGTGTGTGAGGGTGTGTGTGTGGGGGTTAGGGTTAGACCTGTACAGCTGATGTTGTCTGTGCTCAGTGCTGCCCCCTGGCTGAGGTCCCTGCGGTGGGCGGAGCCATGACGAGGGGGCGTGTCCGAGGCGGAGAGGTCGGGGTGGGACTGGGAGAGGGGGGGGCTGGGGGCCCGCGGCACGGCAACCGGGCCACACGGCAACCTCCTGGACAAACAACATCCTGGTTAAACTACATCCTGCTGGTTAAGCTACATCCTGTTGCTTAGGGGGAAAAACTACAAGACTGAAATGTACAAAATCAATCCATTGTTTTTTGAGGCGTTCTGAATTAATGAATTCATCCTTTCATGAATTGCGAAATTGACTATATATATTAAGATTGTATTATTATGATACCACTATACACTGTTTTTAAACATCAGAAATCATTTGACATAGATTAAAACCTGTTCTATTGATCAAATCAACGATAAACAAATGAAAGAGGAAGTGAGGTGTAGTTAGGAGGTGGTGGGGGGGTCGTACCTGGAGAGGTGGGGGGGCTCTTGGGGGGGGTCGTGGGGGAGGTGGGGCTCATCGCGGGGGGAGGGCGTGAGCGAGGCGGTGGACTGGAGGCTGTAGGAGGGGGCAGGGGAGGAGGAGCCCCCCCCCCTGGGGAGAGAGACGTCCTCACAGCCCTCCAGCAGGTAGGTCCTCTCAGGGAGGGGGGGGGCACCACTCCCCCTCATCAGACCTGGGGGGGCAGGGGGGAGGAGAGGGTGAGGGGGGTGGGGGGGGGGTGGCAAGGTGGAGGAGGGCAAGCGATTGGTTGGTTAGTAAACTGACGAGGGGGCTAACCCTGTCCAGAAGAGGCCACACTGGAACTCTGACGCTCCGGGAAGAGTTGAGATGTGCTTTCATTTGTTCATTTTAAAGTCAAAGGTGGGGTGAGTGCGTGGTCTGTGTGTGTGTGTGTGATAGACTGAGGGAATTGAAAGCATCTGTGTGTCCATGTAGTTGACTCTCTAGCCTGCTAGCTAACCTCATAACTCTCTCCTCAGGTAGCCCCTGGGTCGACTCAAAGGTTAACTCATTTATCTCCCTCATCTCTGAACTCGGCCCGCGCTGGCGTGTGCTGGAGGGTGTGAGCAGGAGGCGGGGGGGCCGTACGTGAGAGGGCTGGGGAGCCAGGATCCAGCTCTGGGGCCAGTATTGGAGAACATGAGAAGCTAACCGAGGCTAATTGTGTTAGCGCAGAGGGCACCGAGGGAACAAGGTTGAAGAAAGCGTTCCAGTGGATAACTGTGTTGCTGGGCCGGCGTAATTAAGTTGTCAGAGATGGTTGGAGGCACATTGGCTCTTAATGTGGCAGCTTGAGTACACCCGCTCACACAGAATGGACACAGTTACAGAGACAGAACTGAACACTCGCCCACCAATTAGACTGAAAGCTGGATTGGCCTTGGAGGCACACAGGGGATGGTGTGCTGGTGTGTGTGACGTTCAGGGTGTGTTAGGGTTAGAATATGTATGTGTGAGAGAGCGTGTGTGTGAGAGAGAGCATGTGTGTGAGAGAGCGTGTGTGTGAGAGAGCGTGTGTGTGTGTGTGTGTGTGAGAGAGAGCGTCCTCACCCCAGCTCCATGTCCTCCTCTCCTCCTGCTGGTCAGGGTCAGGGTGTTCCTCAGGGGAGGGCAGCGGGGCCTCGGCCCAGCTCAGAGAGGGCGTCTTCACTGCCAGACCCAGAGACTTCTGCTTGGTCCTGCCTGCTGCTCCAGGACACACAACCCAGCCTTACACACAGCAGACACACACCTGCTGAGGAGACGTCCGACTCCTGTTTAGCCATAATTCATGACTTCAGTCTGTAGTATACATCTTTGTTCACTATGCCTGGTATCTGAGATGTAGTTACTTTGTGATGCGGCTGGTAAACACAGACTGTTCCTTGACTGAAATTGAGAAATCTGATTTCCACTGAAATATAACCCTAACCCTAAATGAACAAATCATTATTTTTAAGTTGCAGTTTCAGGTTGTTACCGCTCTCTGGTCGGCAGCGCTCTGGCAGGGCGTACTGGGCCCCCGAAGGCCCCGGTTGTGTGGCCCAGTGGCCCCCCTCCTGGTCGGGGCTGTGGGGGGCCTGGGGAGTGGGGGGCAGGATGGGGGTGCTGGCGTAGGGTGTGGTGTGAGGGGAGTAGGGGCTGGTGAAGCTGGTGGGGTCGATGGTGCTGTAGATGGGGCCCTCTGCAGACTCCCCCGTGCTGAACCTCTCAGTCTGGCTCAGATAGTTAGAGATGCCCACCTCTGGATGGACACAGTTTAGGGTTCAGGCACGACAGGGAACAGATGGTTATTATTTCTGGACCTTCCACCTCCCCCAAAAAATAAATAGTTTGTCAAACTTTGTGATTGTCTTAGTCAGGTGTCAGTCCCTCCTGGTCACCAGAGCAGGACCAGGCAGAGGGGTCGTGACCCCAGGCAGACACCAGGAGCAGAGGGGTCGTGACCCCAGGCAGACACCAGGAGCAGAGGGGTTGTGACCCCAGGCAGACACCAGGAGCAGAGGGGTCGTGACCCCAGGCAGGACTCACCGTTGTAGTATCTCTCTGCCGTGTCGTGCTTGGCCGTGCAGCAGCTGGTCTCCTTCCCAGAATGCACCAGGTTGGTGGTGGGCCAGGAGTCGGCCAGCCAGGGGTAGTTCCCCATGGAACCGCCCAACACCCCCGGCCTGACCACAAACAAACACACACACACACCCGTCAATGAGACTCCGGGACAAAACTGTAAAAATAATATTCATATTTCATATTTCCACAACCTCGTCTACTATGAGTGTCTTTACCTTCCATTGAGTCCGGATGTCTCTACATGTGGAAAACCAACTAGGAGAAGACCGGAAAAGTGAAAATAATTACAAATTGTGAAAACCCCAAAGATTTGTGTGTAGTTGTGTACCTGTGTCAGTGTAGTTGAAGGAGGTGTAGTTGTGTGGTTGTGTACCTGCGGGGTGTAGTTGTGTGGTTGTGTACCTGCGAGTGTAGTTGTGTGGTTGTGTACCTGCGGGTGTGTAGTTGTGTGGTTGTGTACCTGCGGGGGTGTAGTTGTGTGGTTGTGTACCTGCGGGGGTGTAGTTGAAGGAGGCTGTATAGTGACTGAGCTCCTTCCTCTTCTTGCGGCGGCAGTAGATCCACACGCTGAAGCCCATCAGGATGGCCCAGCACGCTCCTCCCAGCCCCGCGATGAACGCAGGCTGCTTCACCACGTCTGTGATCTGCTCAGACAGACTCACACTCTCATCTCCCCCTCCTCCCCCTCCTCCTCCCCCGACGCCTGGGGGTGCTCCGCAGGGAGCTCTGGGGGGGAGGAGAGAGGGGGAGAGGAGGGGGAGGGGGGGAGAGGAGAGGGGGGGGGAGGGGGGAGAGGAGGGGGAGGGGGGGGAGAGGGAGAGATTGATTAAAAAAGGTAGAAGGCGAAGGTAGAAAAAAAACATCACTCGTTTTAACTCCGTCCAAATATTTGACTTTCAAGTTCATATAAAAACTTGAATGTAACTTAGCAGAAACAGATCTGCTCCCTCCCTCCTCTTTGCTGAGGTGTTCATTATTCAGCTACCTGGTCGCCGTGGAGACTTACTGATGAGGACGGAGACTGCGGGGCTGTGTGTGCCCATGCCGGCGCTGGTGACGGCAGCCACCTCCACCTGGTACAGCACCCCCGGCAGCAGGCCCTGCAGCACCGTGGACGCCACGCTGCCCTCCACCGTACGGTTGATGTGGTAACGGGTCTGGTTGTCGCTGGCGACGCCCAAACACCACACCTGTGGGACAGTGCCAGCGTGAGAGGAGGGCTGGAGGATCAGGTAGATAACACTGGTTGCTTTGTCTCTCCCCCTGACAGCCTGTCTCCCCCCCTGACAGCCTGTCTCCCCCCCTGACAGCCTGTCTCTCCCCCGGGTCCAGTCTCACCCTGTACTCCAGGACGGCTCCCTCCTGCAAGGTCGTCAGCGGAGGTTCCCACGACACGCTGATGCTGGACACGTTGCTGATCTTGACGGTTGCCACGGTGACGGCTCTGGGAGGGGCGCTGGGGACTGCAGCAGCAGGAGGAGGAGGAGTCAGAGGCTGCTACAGCACCGTTCAGTCTCTCAACAGGACGACTTACAGATTCTGATGACTTGTGATGAACTTGCCATCATGAGTGGAGGGTGTGAGGAGGTGTGAGGACTCGACAATCTGAGCGATAGGAGCTCGAAGACCTGATTACCAGGCAGCTGAATATCTGGAGGTTTCTTAAGACAGCCAGCAATCAGCCCGCACATTCAAGCTCCTAAACGCACAACCCTGACCCAATATCTAAAACCAAAAAGTCAGCTATAAATAGCCATCCTTCCTCCACATTCTCCAGCCCTTACCCCCCCCCCCCCCCAGCCCCAGCCCTCCTACCTTCCTCCGGGGTGCGGACCATTAGCAGTCTGCTGTCCTTGCCCTGGAACTCATCAAAGTACGGCCGTATCTTGATGTGGTACTCGGTCCCCCTCAGCAGGTCTGAGATGACGGCACTGCGCTCCGACGAAGACTTGACGTCCTGGAGCTGCCAGGCTCCGCCCCCCCGCCCGGTACAGCAGCCGGTACCCCTGCAGGTACTGAGACGGGCGGTCCACCTGGGGGAGGAGGGGGAGAGGGGGGTGAGTAAGAACAGGATGAGGAGTCCAGCCGAGAGGGTAAGAAGGTTCCAGAAGGTTCCACATCCTCACCGTCCAGGTCACGTGCACGCTAGCAGGCGTCAGCATCACAGGCTCCAGCAGCTGGACGGCCACCTCCCCCAGGTCCCTCTGCACCTGCCGGTGGTCCACGCCCTGCCCCGTGGGGCTCACGTCTACACACACAACCTGCACTGTTAGCACACAACCACAACACAACCATGGATACATGAACCATGGACAGCTGACAGAGGACAGCTTATGAGCCGCGGAGCAGAAGAGGACAGAGAGTTTGCAGTTGTTGAGTTTGGATATGATGAAGATCACACCTTCACAAGGCTGTGCTAATCCCACACTGAGCCATGAGAAAGACCTGATTGTAAAAACACCTTTTCAGTTCCACAAGGATTCACATGGCTCACTTCAGACCCCTAAACCATCTCCAAACTCTCTGCAGCCTTCCAGGCTCCCACTGCAGGGGAGCCAGGCGGGATCCTGACCAGGATCCTCCTGACCTTGTGTGCGGACGGGCTCGGAGATGGGGCTGGGGTCGCTCAGCCCGTATGCGTTGACCGCCCTGACGATGAACAGGTACACCGTGTTGGGGAACAGCCCGCTGACGGTGTGTTTCTCCTGCCTGACCTGCTCCCCCACCGTCTGCCACGTGCTGCCTGCTGATTGGCTGGAGGGAGACAACACCACATACGATTGGCTGGAGGAGACAACACCACATATGATTGGCTGGAAGGAGACAACACCACATATGATTGGCTGGAAGGAGACAACACCCACATGCATCATTTCTTCTATTAGGTGTTTCACATCACGCCCAGAAACAGTCTGTTTAAACAGTGTGGGCTAGTTGGTGAGAGTCTCTGTTGCTGTCAGATTAAGAGACGTTTTGTTGGAACAGCAGATGAAGATTCTGGGTTTGTTTAGTCTGTGCTTCTCTGCCTCAGTCATGCTCAGCTCAGCGATGCCTCAGTCATCCTCTGAGCTCAGCGATGCCTCTCAGAGCTTATCTGATTCACTGCAGCTCTCAAGTGTCTGACAGATTTGGTTTTAATGACAAAAGCTATTTATAGCTCTCGTTTTTACCCAAGATGCATCGGACCCTGTTGTGTAAACAATGCCAGTTGAGAATAACAAACTAAGCAAATGTATCCTTTTTCTGTGTCTCGAATCGTCTAAATTGGCTTGTTCTGACACCAAACACCAAGAGATCATTCGCAAATGATGTTTGTTTATTCCCCTGACGAATAATATTATAAATCACACAAAGGCCTGACTGCCAAAGGAATAGCAGGAGTGATTAAATCTTCTTTCTTTTAGTCGTTGCAGACCCTCATACCACACACTGTTTCCTTGCCTCTCAGCCCATCTTTTAGTAATGCGAGGCCTGGGCTGTCTACCCCCAGCACCCGGCCCCTCCCTGCGAGGCCTGGCCTGTCTACCCCAGCACCCGGCCCCTCCCTGCGAGGCCTGGGCTGTCTACCCCCAGCACCCGGCCCCTCCCCAGGGGCCTGGGCTGTCTACCCCCAGCACCCGGCCCCTCCCCAGGGAGGGTTATTGCCTCTCACTGTGCAGCAGACAGGAGGCTTTACTGCCGCGCTGCGCCGTTAGCCCTGGGCGCTAACAGGATGAGCCGCTCGTAAACAGCCTGGCCTGCACACCAACATCAAGACAAGGTCACTCTGTACGTGTGCTGGGAGCAGAGGCTCAGACATGGAGCGTACACACACACACCGTACTGGTGCACACACACACACACCGTACTGGTGCACACACACACACACAACCCTCTCTTCTGGTCCTGGCCTCTCTCCCAGCCCCCCCCCCCCCCCCCCATCTTCAGAATGACCTGAAACCCCCCGGGCACGGGTCTGTTATTGTAAACAGCCCATTCTGCCCACAGCAACTCTATCAAGAATCAATTTGGGCCACTCTGCACCGGTCTAACTGCAGCCCAGGGGGACAGGGTTAGAGAGCACATGTAAAGAGGGGAGAGTCATGATGATGCCCCCCCCCACCCCCACCCTAGAAAGAGGTGGAGGAAGGAGGGGAGGGAGGGGGGCGGAGTACAGAGGAAAGGGGAGGAGGAGGATGTTTCAAGATGTCCCCCAGCTCACCTGAAGGCCTCGATGATGTAGGAGGTGACGGCGGCTCCGCCCTCGTGAGCGTTGGGCTGCCAGGTGAGCGTCACGCTGTTCTTGCTCACGTCCGTGACCACCGGCTTGTGAGGCGGGCCCGGCAGCTGGAACGGCTCGCTGGCCGGGGCGACCGACGCGCCCGTACTCTCTGCAGAGAGAACCGGATCAAGAATGGACAGTTATTAAGTCACCAAAATCAAGGCATGCAGGATCTTTTTATATAAGCTACGTTCATTTGGTGTGTTTTATATGTTATGTGTTATGTATCTCCACCATCACCCTTCTTCTCTTCACGCGTTAAACCCCAGGTGTGCTCACATCGACAATGCAGCATTCTAGCATGACCGCACTCGCCTTAGTAGCGAGGCCATGGCTTTACCCAACTCGCTAAAGAGAATTCTGTCGCTAACGCTAAATCCGTAGCCAAGTCTGTAGCGAATGCATGTTAGCATGAAGTAAAAGGTTGTCGTGGCCCACAGGGACCACGCTAACGGCATGCTTACCTCTGACGGTGAGCGAGCTGCTCCAGCTGGACTCTCCGCTGGAGCTGGAGGCCAGGCAGGTGTACAGCCCCGAGTCTGTTTCCTAGCAACAACACACAGAAGCGTCAGAATCGCTGCCAAGCTGCGCGAGGCAGGAATACCTACACATGGCTGGAAGGAGTTTGTTCTTCTTCTTTTAAATACACATGAAGTAAACATAAACAAACATCTCTCCCAAGCGCATTGTATTTGTAACGCCACCTTTTCACACCTCATCTGATGTAACTGTTTGAAATGTGTTGTAGGAGACGGTAGCCTACTTATGAAATGACTGAGTAGAGTAAAGCAGAGCAGAGTACAATAGAGTACAGTAGCCTACACACTTATCTCCCTGCAGTCTCTGTCTCCGTCTCTCTCCCCCTCCCCCTCCCCCTCTCCCCCTCCCCCTCTCTCTCCCTCCCTGCAGTGTCTCTGTCTCTCTCTCCCTCTCCCTCTCCCTCTCCCTCTCCCTCTCCCTCTCCCCCTCTCCCCCTCTCTCCCTGCAGTGTCTCTCTCTCTCTCTCTCTCTCTCTCTCTCCCTGCAGTGACTCTCAGCATGGTTAGTTCCCTCCTGCCCACAGACTGCCAGCCCGTGGATCAAAGGTGTGGAGGAACGCACTGCTTTCACTTAAAAGCTCAGCTCATCCATTATGCAGACGCACACAGCAGTCAGTAAAGACTAGAGATGTGATGATGCTGTGGGCGCTGGGAGCCCCCCTCCTGCTCAGCCAGCAGCGGCAGAGGGGGAGGGGCTACTCAGGTGGCCTGTCACAGAGAGCCCAGACACAGCAGAGGTGACTACATCACTCTTCCTCCCTCACTTCCTGTTTACAGGACGACCCCCAGCGTCCATCCAGGTAGAGCCAATGGAGAAGGTCGCTGGGAGTGGCAGCTGATTGGTCGATGAGGAACGGACATGCTCAGAGGGGGTAAACGGGCAGGGCACCTGACTATTAATCAAGGCTGACAGGCCAGAGCGCTGCGCTAGACAGATCGTTAAAATGGCCGAGGGGACGAAGGAGGCACCTGGAGGGTCTGTGTGTGCACTGCATTCTGGGAAGAGGGGGGTTTCCTTTCTCCTACTTCCTGTTTAGTCTCTCGTCATCCTAACTTCTCTCTCCCTCCGTCCCGCATCCATCTGCTGACGCCTCTCCTGATGTTCATCTGGTCGCTCCCTGCGTGTGTGTGTGAGTGTGTGTGTGTGAGTGTGAACCCTAGTTCTTGTCTGGTGTTATTTTCTCTACACCCAGCTGACTGATAAACACGTATAAACTCCAGAACCCACAACCCTGTGCCCTCCCTCCTCCCAATATCTCTCTCTCTCTCTCTCCAGTTCTCTCCCTCTTCAATCTTTCCCTTCATACCCTGCACTTTGGCACTGAGCCATGTTGAATGTCTTCAATCTTCCTTCTCCAACTGTCCTTGCTCCCTTCATCTCTCCCCAGGGTCTGTGTGTGTGTGTGTGTGTGTCTGTGTGTGTGTGTGTGTGTCTGGCAGGGGTCCCAGGGTAACGGCTCCTCTACAGTCCCAGGGTAGGGCAGAACAAACGGGCCATCTGTCCGAGCAGCCCTCTGCACCTCACAACTTCCTGTCTGTTTTCCTCTGCACCTCACAACTTCCTGTCTGTTTTCCTCTGCACCTCACAACTTCCTGTCTGTTTTCCTCTGCACCTCACAACTTCCTGTCTGTTTTCCTCTGCACCTCACAACTTCCTGTCTGTTTTCCTCTGCACCTCACAACTTCCTGTCTGTTTTCCTCTGCACCTCACAACTTCCTGTCTGTTTTCCTCTGCACCTCACAACTTCCTGTCTGAGGGCCTCTAGTTCCACTAAAATAGGTATGGCAAAAGAGTAAAGCAATTTGAGTGTGAGTCGTGAGGTTGCAGGTTCAAATCCCCCCTGTATGTTGGATGCATCGGTTGAAAGTGTCTGCTAAGACATGACTAAAATATAAGTGGATTTGTGCCTACAAGGCTACCATGTTCATTACTGTTTAAAGAGGCACTGAAGCCTGATAAGTCCCGATCAAATAATTAGTTGTAGCTGAATTAAATGCTTCCAAAAGGCTTCAGTTCTTCCCTGGGTGTTTTTCTTTCTCCTTCTCTCCCTCTCTCTCTCTCTCCCTCTCTCTCTCTCTCTCTCTCTCTCTCTCTCTCTCCCTCTCTCTCTCTCTCTCCATCTCCTCCCGCTCTCTCCCCTCTGTCCCTCCTCTCTCTCTCCATCTCCTCCCGCTCTCTCCCCTCAGCGCCGCAGCAGAGATTTAATTAAATCCACACAGGTCATTAATCACTGGCGCACCTAAAATCAATTAATACGTCATCTGGCGAGCTAGCCAAACGCCACAACGACCCCAGGTGCTGCCCAGGCCCAGAGAGGGTTCTGGCTACAACTGGATTTCATTAGCGCCGCACACAGTAGCGCTAACGACCGCTAATGACCGCACTGTCTCGTTAGCATCTCCATTACGCTTCACCACCGCGGCCCGGGGTCTGGAACACTGGTGTCCCGAGCCAACCGTAAACATTTGAAATATGAATATCGAATAAATCACTGAGTTGTCTCAGGGGCGTCTCTGATGCGAGACCTGCGGTTCAAGTAAACATGCAAATGGAGAACGTGACCTGAAGGAGGCTAGATGGGATGCAGTACTTGGAAAATGCAGAGTGTCACTATGGTAATGAATGCCAAGGCATGACAATACGTTGAATTAAATGTCATTAGCGCTTGACAGAGGCTGCTGAGGCAGAATCGCTCCGCTGTAACAGCATTCAGTCTCAATCCCCTCTAAGGTGAGGAGAGCAGAGATGGCGATGAGTGTTGGGGGTGCTCTGAGATGTTCTGAAGTGTTCAATTTGAAATGCTAACACACTGGGAGGCCACACTGAGAAGATGAGATGGTGACCAGCAGTACCTGGAGGTTGGTGATCTGGAAGGTTCCATTCTCCATCAGGCTGATACGTTCGTCATCTCCCAGGATCCTTTGCCCATCCTTCTCCCATTGGACGCTGGGTAGGGGGTTGCCCATCACGTGGCAATGCAATTGGCCGGTGGATCCTGGAGCCAGAGTTTGATTGGCCGGGCCTTGTCGGATGATGGGCGGGACGCGATCTGAGGGTGCTGCAGAGGGAGGGGAAAAGACACCATGTTCAAAACCACATTTAACATGTTTCCATGGTTTCAGTCATTACAAACTTTACAGTTTTTAATCCATAATAATGAGATGAAACCTGAAAAGCTGTTGAAGATGTGATTTAGTTTTGAGCTGTTGCCCACTGTCTCATGTCTGTAACTCTCTGCATGCCGAGTCCAGCAGCACACAGATGAATGTTCCTGTCTACAGGGAGATCTCGTCATCAGTGCGATATGCTAACAACTAATTAGCTATTCCAGACATGTAAACATAATTCTGCTGTGAAAGAAACACAGTGTTCAGCAGGTCTACAAATCCCGTTTCACATGAAATCAATGTGATAGATCTGTAGCCGGGTGGGGCAGTCTGGGTTGTGTTGGGCTCAAACACTGATCATTTGGCTCGTAATAAAACAGGCTTATTATATGATTTATTATTTACTCTCCTCTGAAGCACTGAATGCGTCAACTTGTCACAAGATCCTTCCGTTTTTTTTGTGTGTTATTCTGCCGGAAGGTTAGTGCTCTGTTGACCATCTTGGTATTTAATATCTCTATCTCTTTCTTGCTTTGGACAGAAATGTTATGGCTTCATAGCCAAGGCATCCATGAATAATGTATCATTTGTTTGACTAGATCCGAACATCTCTGTCCTATATTGACCCCCACGTGGACGGGAACATGAATAAATCATAGACAACTCTATTACATTGTCCATTTACTATTCTCCCTCTCTCTCCCCTCTCTCTCTCCCCATCTCTCTCTCTCCCCCTCTCTCTCTCTCCCCCTCTCTCTCTCTCTCTCTCTCTCTCTCTCTCTCTCTCTCTCTCTTTGAAAGGTGAACTTGACATTTTATGACAGACTGAGAGAGAGAAGGAATTGCATCTCCTGAGATAAACGTGATTTCCGAGGAGGCCTGGCTGGTTAAAACATGGAGAAACAGCTGTGAAATCGTGTCGGTACTTTACACCATGGACGTAGGACCTGAACAGAAAGATGACGTGTTTGAAGGGCACCATAGCCCTCCTACAGACAGGAAGTGCAGCCCGGCGGTGCGTTTAAGTGCTCCTAGACCGTGACTCCCAGACCGTGACCTGCCTTGTGCATCGACTCGTAGTAGGCAGAACCATCCCTACTGGCAACGCTGGCGTGTTTCTAGAGAACCCTAACCCTACAGGCCAAACTGACCCCATTACACTGAAACACAAGACTCGAAACCTCTGTGTCCCCATCACAGACAGAGACGTCTCCATCACAGACACAGACGACTCCATTACAGACGTCTCCATCACAGACAGAGACGTCCCCATCACAGACAGAGACGTCTCCATCACAGACGTCTCCATCACAGACACAGACGTCTCCATCACAGACACAGACGTCTCCATCACAGACGTCTCCATCACAGACACAGACGTCTCCATCACAGACAGAGACGTCTCCATCACAGAC
This sequence comes from Thaleichthys pacificus, assembly GCA_023658055.1. NCBI lineage: Eukaryota > Metazoa > Chordata > Actinopteri > Osmeriformes > Osmeridae > Thaleichthys > Thaleichthys pacificus. The sequence goes on from CM042877.1 coordinate 1,342,069, forward strand.
AGAGACGTCTCCATCACAGACACAGACGTCTCCATCACAGACAGAGACGTCTCCATCACAGACAGAGACGTCCACATAACAGACACATACGTCTCCATCACAGACAGAAACAGAGAGAGACAGGGGGACGGTCAGAAACAGCGCAGGGCTCTCGGAACCCACGGTTGCTAAATGTTGCGTTGATGGACAGCTTCTACTCAAATAGCAGCTTTCTTCCTGAACAGCGACTACGGGAAGTGAGGAATTAGATTGAGCTTTTGTTACTGTAACAGCTAGCTCCGTTTATGGCTGTCTGTAAACGATAAGCTTCAGAACCGCCCCCTTTATGGTCGACAGGCACATATAAACAACGGTTTATCGCCTGACTGGGCACGGCGTGATGGGGGTAGCATATGTCGCGGGGAGGTTATTTGCATAGCGCCATCACAAGTTGCCCCTTTTAATCACGTCAAGCTAGCCTCCCTGCTGTTTGCTCATTTGGGGGGGGGAAACAGAAGGAGGGGTTATTTTTTAATTTGGGCGGGATCGGACGAGTTTATAATTTATTTGTGTTTAAGCAGTTAGGTGGAGAGAGTGTGCAAGAGGACTCCAGCGCTACCAGGCTGTGAAAAAATGCATCATGAAATTTGCTGATAACAACATTGTAAAACAAAGTAACAGTGTGAGAGTGTTGGTGTGAATATGGATGTGGAGATGCAGAAGGTGTTTGAGAGGCAGTGTAATGAGGGTGGGGGTGTGAATATGGATGTGGAGATGCAGAAGGTGTTTGAGAGGCAGTGTAATGAGGGTGGGGGTGTGAATATGGATGTGGAGATGCAGAAGGTGTTTGAGAGGCAGTGTAATGAGGGTGGGGGTGTGAATATGGATGTGGAGATGCAGAAGGTGTTTGAGAGGCAGTGTAATGAGGGTGGGGGTGTGAATATGGATGTGGAGATGCAGAAGGTGTTTGAGAGGCAGTGTAATGAGGGTGGGGGTGTGAATATGGATGTGGAGATGCAGAAGGTGTTTGAGAGGCAGTGTAATGAGGGTGGGGGTGTGAATATGGATGTGGAGATGCAGAAGGTGTTTGAGAGGCAGTGTAATGAGGGTGGGGGTGTGAATATGGATGTGGAGATGCAGAAGGTGTTTGAGAGGCAGTGTAATGAGGGTGGGGGTGTGAATATGGATGTGGAGATGCAGAAGGTGTTTGAGAGGCAGTGTAATGAGGGTGGGGGTGTGAATATGGATGTGGAGATGCAGAAGGTGTTTGAGAGGCAGTGTAATGAGGGTGGGGGTGTGAATATGGATGTGGAGATGCAGAAGGTGTTTGAGAGGCAGTGTAATGAGGGTGGGGGTGTGAATATGGATGTGGAGATGCAGAAGGTGTTTGAGAGGCAGTGTAATGAGGGTGGGGTGTGAATATGGATGTGGAGATGCAGAAGGTGTTTGAGAGGCAGTGTAATGAGGGTGGGGGTGTGAATATGGATGTGGAGATGCAGAAGGTGTTTGAGAGGCAGTGTAATGAGGGTGGGGGTGTGAATATGGATGTGGAGATGCAGAAGGTGTTTGAGAGGCAGTGTAATGAGGGTGGGGGGTGTGAATATGGATGTGGAGATGCAGAAGGTGTTTGAGAGGCAGTGTAATGAGGGTGGGGGTGTGAATATGGATGTGGAGATGCAGAAGGTGTTTGAGAGGCAGTGTAATGAGGGTGGGGGTGTGAATATGGATGTGGAGATGCAGAAGGTGTTTGAGAGGCAGTGTAATGAGGGTGGGGGTGTGAATATGGATGTGGAGATGCAGAAGGTGTTTGAGAGGCAGTGTAATGAGGGTGGGGGGTGAATATGGATGTGGAGATGCAGAAGGTGTTTGAGAGGCAGTGTAATGAGGGTGGGGTGTGAATATGGATGTGGAGATGCAGAAGGTGTTTGAGAGGCAGTGTAATGAGGGTGGGGGTGTGAATATGGATGTGGAGATGCAGAAGGTGTTTGAGAGGCAGTGTAATGAGGGTGGGGGTGTGAATATGGATGTGGAGATGCAGAAGGTGTTTGAGAGGCAGTGTAATGAGGGTGGGGGTGGGATAAACAACTCCAGGGGGTAATCAGCAAACTCCAGGGAATTCCAGCTGACTTATGACTTTGGTACACTTCACACATACACACACACACACACACACACACACAAACACAGTAAAGTATGTACAAATAGCTAGTTTTGATACATGAACATATTTTCAGTTGATATCCCAGCAGGCCATGGCAGGCTGGTGAGAGGGTGATGTACTGTAGGTCTGAGACGTGTGTGTCTTACCGCTCTCCACCTCCAGCAGGGCCTTGGTGAGGATGCTGCCCGCCACGCTGATGGCCTGGCAGATGTAGTAGCCGGCGTCCTCGCTGCGAACGTCCCTGATGGTCAGCTCCCCGCTCAGGGACACGGAGAACCGGCCGGGCTGGGCTGATTCCTGGATGGGGAACAGCAGGACCTAGGGAGAGAACACAGAACAGTGTTCAACATCAGGCATGACACATGACCCTGTCACATGACCCCCGCAGCAGAGTTAGAAGAGAAACAAGCGTCAGTTTTCCTCTGGCCGTTTATTTTTTTAATGGTGGGTGACAAAGAGCGCTATTCTGTCCTTGATGACCATGGTCGGGTTTTTCCAAAAGACAGATATAAATATCCAGACACATCAATAGTCAATTGATGTTTATTTTTAGAAATCAATCCCGATTCTCATTAAAAGTTTTGGGACACAGTAAGTTTAGATTTTTTCTGTGTTTTGAAAGAAAAAAAAAAGGTTCTGAATAATCTTCTTCAAAAAATTGCTGAGGAAAATGCTGAGATCACGTTGTGGAGAAGCTTGCTGTCGGTTCAGACCTTCTGAGGACCGGACCAAGGAGAATGGAGAGATGTGGTGGAGGACGAGATAGGGAGAGAGGGAGAGAGAGAGAAGATTGAAGAGGAGAGATTCTCTGAACTTGAGCTGTTATGTTAACATTGTGTGTGCGGTGAACAATGTTCTCGGTCTGTGTTTGTTTTCGATATGTGTGCTTGCTTTTCAGATTGAAAGAGAGGGTGTTTCATTGGGTTGTGTGTGTTCATTTCTAAAGGATGCTGCTGTTTGTCTTTGTCCTGTCGGAGAGTTAAGGGCATGCGTGTGGAGGCCACAGGCTGGGCTGAGAGACCAGTAGATTATGTACCACACACCACAATACAAACTACTAACACAAACTGTACGTGTGAGGAACGACCAAGATAGAAGGAGACAAGACAAGTGTATGAGAGGGGAATGAGAGAAGGAGGAGAGGGGGATGAGAGAAGGAGGAGAGGTAGAGGGAGGAGAGGGGGATGAGAGAAGGAGGAGAGGTAGAGGGAGGAGAGGGGGATGAGAGAAGGGAGTAGAGGAGGAGAGGGGATGAGAGAAGGAGGAGAGGGATGAGAGAGGAGGAGAGGTAGAGGGAGGAGAGGGGGATGAGAGGAGGACAGGAGAGGGTGATGAGAGAGGAGGAGAGGGGGATGAGAGAAGGAGGAGGTGTGTCAAGGAGGACAGAGAGAGAGAGGGGGATCACTGTAATCTCCAGAGACTGTTCTTTCTCTCCCTGGGTCTCCAGCTATTTCCAGCCAGACGCTTCTCTGTTATCTAACTGAGCTGGAAGGGTTACAAAGAGCTTCTTTCTCCCCCTCTCTGTCTCCTCCCTCCCTCTCTCTCTCTCTCCCTCCCCCCCCCTCTCTCTCCCTCCCCCCCTCTCCCTCCCTCCTCTCTCTCCCCCTCCCCCCCTCTCTCTCTCTCTCTCCCTCCCCCCTCTCCCTCTCCCTCTCTCTCCCTCCCCCCTCTCCCTCTCTCTCTCTTGCCCTGGGTCCTGTGTGGGTGCATCTCCACACCTCCTCCCTCATGCTTTCTCTGGTTTAGTTTTAGTCTTTATCTCCTCTCCCTGTTCTCCAATCTGATTCCCTCAGCATCTCTATCTTCTCTCTCTCTCCCTCCTGTTTCTCTCTTCTCTATGTCTCTCTCTCTCTCTACCTTACAATGGTATACAGACACACAAACATTTGCTCTTATCTCCAGTCCAAAAGAGCCCATATCCTCCTGGTGAGATTTTGTACAAAAGGAGAAATATATATTGGGGATAGGAAGCACACACACATACACACCTGTACACACACACAGGTAGTTTCACACACTCACTGTAGGGGACAGTGCTAGTTGTCACTACACTGTGCTACGAACAACACTACTCCTGTACTCAAGTCCCTCTCTTTTCATAGCTTGTGTGTGTTTCTGTGTAGTGTACTACTGCATGTCATAGCTTGTGTGTGTTTCTGTGCTGTACTGTGTGTACACAGCGGAACACGCTTATCAGAGCTGGATAAGAAGCGGGCGTCTCCCTCTCTCTCCTCTCTCTGGTTGTCCTCCCTCACGGCGTTCAGAGTGTCCAGCAGATTCTCTGCAAAGTGACTTCCACCAGCCCCCGGCTCCACAGAAAGACAGCAGAACAGCGCGCTACGCTTGTGCTGCCAAGAACATGACAGAGGAACCACAGCCCCCCCTCAGGAGAGCTGCTGGGGGACTGCCCCCCCCCCTTCAGCCCCTCCCCCCCCCACACACACACTTTCTATTAAGAAATTATATTTAACGGCCGAAAAAAAGCTGTCCAACCCACATGAAAACAAACCTCCATCCCTGAATGATCATGATAGTTTTCTTGATTCAACACAACACGGTTGTTGTGTACATTCCTACCTGTGTAGGTTTGAACAGTGTGCAGCTGGTGTGTGCAGCTGGTGTGTGGTCGTGAGTGTGGGGGTGAACTCTGAGGACGGGAGGAGGAACTCATCTCACCTGGCTGCCTTCCCTCTGCCAGAACACGGCCGGCGGAGGGTTTCCCTTCATGCTGCAGAGGAAGGTTACGGTCCGACCCTGGGCTGTGATCTGGTCACGAGGACGGACCACGATCAGGGGAGGCACTGCAGAGAGAGAGAGAGAGAGAGAGAGAGAGAGAGAGAGAGAGAGAGAGACACAGGCTGTCAACGTGCTGCTAGGTTATTTTAGTTTAGATTGTGTCTTACGTGTGCGTGGGCATGCATGCTTTGTGGGTGGGATGTGTGTGTGTGTGGGATGTGTGTGTGTGGCTTTGTGTCCGGGGCCCAGCGATGCTCTGACGGCTAATCACAACTCATCCAGGTCTCAACAAACACGACTGTCTGGTACGACTGTGTTTAGAGGATACCAGACCCAGACAGACCGGGGTTAACATGGTGAGTGGTTGTTAAGGTTTGTGTCTGTTTATTGAGAGAAGGACCAAAGAAGATTTATGAGTTGGTTTTAAATATGTTAATGAACCAGATGCTAACCTGACACTGGAAAAAAAAAGCCATCAGTTTTATGTGAATTTTTCAACTTTCCACGTACACAATTTGAGTAGTTTTTGTTTCTTTTCTGAGGCTGTGATCCCAGTTGAGGCAGTTCTTTCTGATGCTAATGCACCACGCTACGCTAGCTCCTTCTGAAGGCTGAGAGTCCAGATGGCGGGTCATCTGAGCGCCAACATCTTTTTTCTTGTTTCTAACGAGGAGGAAAAGCGAGTCTGGGATACGCTGGTGTCGTCACCGGCGCTGCCTCTCAGCTAGCTACAGTCAGAGAGCTGACAACATTCGCTAATGATGAGCTAATAGCTTAAAATAGCCCAAAATGTGAACAAATATGGTTAAAGTTAGCTTGTGGTCAACAGCCCCCAGTGCTTTTCAGCCAGATAAAAGATGCTAACTGGCCCTGCGCCCTCCTGTTGTGTACAAAGAGAAGGCCAATGGGGGCCCCAGAGAAGATCATCTGACCCTAGTGAAAGATGTAGTCTCAACCCCCTCTATGTCCTCAGGTACCAATTAGCACACACACAGAGACACACACACCTACACACACACACACACACAGAGACACACACACCTACACACACACACACACACAGAGACACACACACACACAAAGACACAGACACCTACACACACACACCCCTACACACACACACACACACACACAGAGACACAGACACCTACACCTACACCTGCGTACAAACACCTACACACACACACACACACACCCCTCTTGATTGCTATTGATCCTCAGGCTAAACGCGTTCCTCCTCCACAGGGGAGATGAATAGTAATGATGTGACCTTTGACCTTGTGGTGCCTAATTGATTTCTCTCCTCCTTTCTTGACCCCCTCTCTCTTTTCACTTTCACTCTCAATTAGAGCGGAGAACGAGAGACAAGACAGAGAGAGAGAGAGAGAGAGAGAGAGAGAGAGAGAGAGAGAGAGAGAGAGAGAGAGAGAGAGAGAGAGAGAGATGCAGGAGAGAAGAAATATATAACACACAGACTAGGCTAGTGTGTCAAAGAGCAGAAAGAGAGAGTGACAGAGAGAGAGTGAGAGAGAGAGAGTGACAGAGAGAGAGTGACAGAGAGGGAGAGTGATAGAGTGACAGAGAGAGTGACAGAGAGAGAGGGAGAGTGACAGAGAGAGAGGGAGAGTGAGAGAGAGAGAGAGAGAGAGAGAGAGAGAGAGAGAGAGAGAGAGAGAGAGAGAGAGAGAGTGACAGAGGGAGAGTGACAGAGAGAGGGAGAGTGACAGAGAGAGAGAGAGAGAGAATGAAAGAAAACCATCTCCAGAACATCTGGCCTTTAACTCCACTCTCATTTCCTCTCAATGTGTCCAGCCAAGCAGCTGACAGCATGTGTCGAAGCACCTCTCATCATCCCCCTGAATCACACTGAAGCAGGGGGACTTGCCATCGGGTTCCTTCTTGTTTCTGTCAGACACACGGCATCCTGCCTTCCACACTTTCCTCATCTCTCTCACACGCTCACACACACACTCACACACTCACACACCCTCTCCTCCTCCTCCGATGGCCTGATAGACAAAGCCTCTGCTGTCCGGCCTCCACACAGCAAGACATCCTCCACAACACAGCCACCACGACCGAGACCGAAGGTCACTGGGGGTCACGTCTTGGGGTCAAGATGGTCACCACCCGCTGACCACAAAGGTCAAACCTGAAACACATCTCCAGTGTTGATCATGTGGCCACAGGGCACGGACGGCTGTCTGCACAACTGCAGCTCCTCTCTTCCTCGGTCTACTCCCTACATTCATTATTGATCGGTTCTCATTTCAACAGCTCTGAAATACTGAAATACTGACGACTGATACTCTCATCTTATGCTATTTCCCTATAGGCACCCACACACACACACACACCCACACACACCCACACACACACACACACACCATTTACAGCACTGAATGTATGTATGTGTGAATAAGTGAGGGCCACTATGTCCTGTGCTCTCTACCACCAGCTCAAACCCTTTAACACACGATTTTACATTCTGATTCTCTTTAAGTGTGTTTCACCCTGAAAGCCCAACCTAGAGTCGAAGTAGCAGAAGAAGAACTGTTGTTTGATTTGAGATGGCGCGTCTGCAGATTGCCTTTGGCGACAATAAATAATTAGCACTAATGGGTGTGCAAAGTGCTCAGTCACCAAGCCGAGAGACACATGAACATAGTCACATGGGACGATCTCAGAGTGCTGTTCACCACCGGAGCTGAAACAGGGATCCCTGCTGCACGGGGGGGGCCTTGGTTGGGGGGGAGCAGCGCTTTGAGAAGCTTAAATCTTTCAGCCGTTCGTCTCCAGCAGATAGTTTGGCAACCACCCTGGATCCTCCTGACAATGACTTCAGGTTGTTCTCGTTCTTCACAGTAAGTTGAGCGAGAGGCATGTTGAGCATGGTGGTCAGAGTGTGAACAACTGTGTGTGTGAGTGTGTGTGAGTGTGCGAGCATGTGTGTCGCCCGGCCCCCCACACAGAGCGAGAGAGAGAGACTCTGAGGAGGAGAGAGAGACTCTGAGGAGGTCAGAGCTTGATGCTGAGCAGCACACAGAGCAGCTCAGACAGGCGGCAGACTGTTTACAACCCAGGAGCTGCAACCCCCCCCACACTCTCAAACACACTCACACTTTCACACTTGAGTTATCACACACTCACACACACACTCAAAGATTCCTGAGGGTGTGTGTGACAGACAGCTGTCACGGTTCTGCTCTGTTGCACACACACACGCTAGAGTAGACACACACACAAGTCCAATTAAAAACACAAGTTATTAATACCACAAGAAAACAAAAGCATATAGAAAAGTCGTTGTTAAATGCCAACAGAACATTAACAACGTGTTGGTGTATTTTCTGTGGTTCATCTTCCTCCAGCAAGCTCTTTCATGTTACCATGAAAACATTGGTGAAAACAGTTTACCATGGAAATAATGTACAAACACACACCAAACACACACACCACACACACACCAACCTTGGCTCATCAAGCATCCATTCTACCTTCTTTTGTTCTGTCTCTCTCTCCCTCTCTCTCCTCCTCACCCTCTCTCTTCTCCTCTCCCTCTCTCTCACCTCTCTCTCTCTCCCTACTCTCTCCCTCTCTCTCCTCTCCTCCTCTCCTCTCCTCTCCTCCCTCTCCCTCTCTCTCTCCCTCTCCCTCTCCCTCTCTCTCCCTCTCTCTCCTCCTCACCCTCTCTCCCTCCCTCTCTCTCCCTCTCCCTCTCCCTCTCTCCTCCTCTCCCTCTCTCTCCCTCTCTCTCCCTCAGAGAGACATTCTCCACCGCGGTCGTTTTAATTCGCTAAACTGCTCTTTCTCAGCCCCCCCGTTGTGTTGTTTTACAGTTAGTGTTGTGTGATTTGGAGCGGTGGACTCCTGGGCCTCTGGAGACCTGGGCTCTGGACTCCTGGCCTCTGGAGACCTGGGCTCTGGACTCCTGGCCTCTGGAGACCTGGGCTCTGGACTCCTGGACTCTGGAGACCTGGGTGAGCCTCCTCCTTTGTTCTTGACAAGACGATAGCCGCTTGCGTGTGTTGACTCTGTGCGTCTAGTAGAGAACACTAGACTAGACGCACAGTCAACACCCGCGCTGGACAATCCAACACAACATAGTGGTTTCTTTCATGTCAAACAGAGGATTTTAATTACCTTAAAATCAAAGATTTCTAGTTAAATGTTCTTGGGTGATTTAAAAAAGCTGACTGTACAATTGCAAAGGTATCATTTATATAAGTAAAATAAGCCAGTATGATGCTTGTTAATTTATACCAAATGACTGTGTTGGTTACTTGGTGGATGCTGGTAAATGGCCTGTTTAAAGTAGCACACTGAAACAGAAAATCGCCACTGAATGTTTACATCCTGCTGTCTATGAAACAGCTGCATGCTAGGTTACACACTCAGCCCTCACAGATAAACCCCAGAGAAGCCCCACTCCTCCTGCAGGACAGAGCTAGAGAAGCCCCACTCCTCCTGCAGGACAGAGCTAGAGAAGCCCCACTCCTCCTGCAGGACAGAGCCAGAGAAGCCCCACTCCTCCTGCAGGACAGAGCTAGAGAAGCCCCACTCCTCCTGCAGGACAGAGCTAGAGAAGCCCCACTCCTCCTGCAGGACAGAGCTAGAGAAGCCCCACTCCTCCTGCAGGACAGAGCCAGAGAAGCCCCACTCCTCCTGCAGGACAGAGCTAGAGAAGCCCCACTCCTCCTGCAGGACAGAGCTAGAGAAGCCCCACTCCTCCTGCAGGACAGAGCTAGAGAAGCCCCACTCCTCCTGCAGGACAGAGCTAGAGAAGCCCCACTCCTCCTGCAGGACAGAGCTAGAGAAGCCCCACTCCTCCTGCAGGACAGAGCAGTTCCTAACCACTGACCCTGACCCCAGGGGTTAAGGTTAGGAAATAGGTTCTGAACCAACGGTTTTGTTTGATGACCTTAATCCCCTCATATTCCCGCTCCCTGAGAAGCTAGACTTGACTCCACAACCTCAACCCAGCCATCATCTTCTCTTCTCCACCAGATCGATTTCACCCCTCTCCCCGCTCCTCCCTCCATCAAGTAATCCCCCACAACCCCTCTTCCCCCTCTCCAATATAACCCCTCCCTCCCCCCCCCCCGGCCCTCCGCTGATGAGAACATAAATACCAGGAGGTCCTGTCTCACAGCCCCGGGTGGAACTCACATGGACAGGAGACGACAGGGACCCATCACCAGTCCATCTGACCTGATCAATCGTCACACAGAGCAGGAGAGGACGAGGAGAGCGCTGGTCTTTAACGACCTCGTCCCCCAGACTGGTTCAGTCCTCACCAGCACATCGCTCTCACATCTCCTCTGTTACATCTACTAACATAAAGGATCAGAAGTGAAGATCAGTTCAGACTGTTTGAGTCTCTATGAAAGTGAACCCAACCTTGATGGGACTGCAGGTTTGGCATCAGGGTTGCAGAGGGAACTGGATGTATATTGACTTTTATTTTGATATGAACTAGAATCATGAAGCACTTCTCACATCTCTCCTCTCCACTGCCAGCACACATAAGCTCAGTGTTGCACACACACGCATGCACACACACGCAGATTTGCATGCACACACACACACACACACACACACGTGTTGATGTGAGATGAGATGATTACTTACTGAATGGGCCCACTGGAATGAAGGGATTATGAAAGATGGAAGCAGAGAGAGAAAAAAAGAATGCATGAAAAGGGCAGGAAGGGGAGTTGATGGCCAGTGAACCTCACACTCAGCAGACAGCTCTCTCACACAGGACAGTATTTTTACTCAAATCTGAAGTGCGTGTTCCGTACTTGTCTCAAATTTTGAAATCTGTGTTGTGAAGTCAGTCAGTGATAAATGAGCTGCAATGGCTTGTTGCTCAACCCCCTAACCACAAAGTAGCAGGATGATTGACATGAGTATTATGGAGTGGAGAAAAGTGTTAGTGGAAGAGAGGAGAGAGGCGATAGAGGAGTTGCTTCTACAGAGCTCTGGGGTCCTGGGTGAGGGGCTGGGCCTGGGGTCCTGGGTGAGGGTGTGTGACTAGGCCTGGGGTCCTGGGTGAGGGTGTGTGACTAGGCCTGGGGTCCTGGGTGAGGGGCTGGGCCTGGGGTCCTGGGTGAGGGTGTGTGACTAGGCCTGGGGTCCTGGGTGAGGGTGTGGGGCCTGGGGTCCTGGGTGAGGGTGTGGGGCCTGGGGTCCTGGGTGAGGGTGTGTGACTAGGCCTGGGGTCCTGGGTGAGGGTGTGGGGCCTGGGGTCCTGGGTGAGGGTGTGGGCCTGAGATCCAGTCTACAAACATTTGCTCTATTGTGAATCCATGAATACTTCAGCTGGCTGCTCGACACTCTGAATCTGCTAACCAACAGCTGTCCAACAGAGTAATCCCCACGCCTCAACATAAGCTCCTAGCAGCAGGGTGTGTGTGTGTGTGTGTGTGTGTGTGTGTGTGTGTGTGTGTGTGTGTGTGTGTGTGTGTGCGTGCGTGCGTGTGTGTGTGCATTTGGTCTCCCCAGTCATTGACTCCGGTGAATCATGATTCACAAGTCAGCTATTACAAACCGAATTGCCATTGAAAAACTGACAGATGTGAGAGAATCAGGCTGTTTCCAAATTGAATTTCAATTTGGTGGAGCTCGTGTTTCAGAACGGCCCTCCCAGAGTCATCCCCAACTGTGAGCTACAAGCAGTTGACCTGGACAGGAACGTAGAAATCTGTGTGTATGTATGTGTGTGTATGTGTGTGTGTGTGTACGTGTGTGTTCTCACCGTGGACCTGCAGTGTCCCTGAGGCCTCAGTCTTGCCCACGCTGTTCTCAGACACGCAGGTGTAGGTGCCCTCATCCTCCACTGTCACCTGGCTCAGACGCAGCCTGCCCTCGCTGACCTCTGACCTGCTCACACACACACACACCTGGGTCAGCACTGCGGCCACCTCTGTGTGTGTGAGTGTGAGAGTGTGTGAGAGTGTGTGTGTCCTACCTGCCACGGGGCAGCTCCCCCTCCTCCCTCCTCCAGCGCAGCGTGGGGGCGGGGTCACCGTGAGCCTCACACAGGAAGTCCACCGTCTCCTCCGCCATCACCACCTGGTTGATAGGACGCCTGGTGAACACTGGCCTCTCTGAGAGGAGGGGAGGGGATGGGAGGAGGGGGGGGAGGGCAGAAGAGGAGAGAAGGGGAGGGGGAGGGGATGGGAGGAGGGGGAGGGGAGGGGGGAAGGACAACGAGAGACAATATTAGTAATTTTGTTGGCAATAGTTTTTTTTTCTTCTCAATATCCAATTGTTTCTCACAAATCCAAAACAACTGCTGTATTGAATTGGAAAAATAGAAGAGAATAGAAGATTGAAGGTGTAAAAAAAAAAAATCCATTCCTGTGTTGGCCTGATAAAAATAGAGCTGAACAGAAGGAGGAGGCCTCTCACCAAACACCACCAGCTCAGCAGGGTCGCTGTCCTTCTCCCCCACCATGTTGGTGCCCACACACACGTACATGCCAGCATCAGACTTCCTGCTGTTGGAGATCATCAACTTCCCCCCACGGATCTGACGGGAGGAGGAGAGAGAGAGATACAGAGAGAGAGAGAGAGAGAGAGATACAGAGAGAGAGAGAGAGAGAGAGAGAGAGAGAGAGAGAGAGAGAGAGAGAGAGAGAGAGAGAGAGAGAGAGAGAGAGAGAGAGAGAGAGAGAAAGAGAGAGAGAGAGAGAGAGAGAGAGAGAGAGAGAGAGAGAGAGAGAGAGAGAGAGAGAGGAGATGTAAACAAGCATGTTAGTAAACAACTAACAGGCCTGCTGGGTGATGTTCCAGTCACATGACCCAGAGACCAGGCACAGTCAACACCCTCTAGGTGCTCTGGTTCTCCCTCCCTCCCTCTCTCCCTCTCTCCCTCTCTCCCTCTCTCTCCCTCTCTCTCTCTCTCTCTCTCTCCGTCTGTTGTCTGTGTCTCTCTCTCCGTCTCTCTGTCTCCCTCTTTTTCTCTCTTTCAATTCAATTTAAATTCAATGTGCTTTATTGGCATGACATAAACAAATATTATATTGCCAAAGGAAAGGTGAAATTCCTGAAATATTTTCTTATATACATTTCTCTCTCTGGTATATTGTCTCTGTGTCTATTACACTGACACTCATGCATGGACACACTCAATCGAATGCCAATCAATGCAATTCCGTCATCAAAATAGCTTTTCAATTATCACCATTGATGAAACCGTATGGATTTTAAATTTTGCTATTCTTCTCGCCAATAATCAAAAATCCATGTGGTTTCAGTAAGCAATGTAATCACCAGTCACCACAGGCTGTCCTGGGCACAGCTGGGACATGAAGAGAGAAACCTACATCATTACCTGGCTCTAGATATTAGAAGAAAGAACTACTCTGTATCTAGGAGTATGGTTGAAGCCAGACTAGGGATTTAAAAATGTAGACTAGCAACGTAAACTTGGCCAACACTACACAAAGCCCTGTGATGCTCTGCTACCAGTCAAACGTTTTAAAGATGGTGAGCTGATTTACGGTAATCCTGTCGTCGCGGTCGTTGACGCGGACGTTGTTCCTCTTCCAGGAGATGGTGGGTTCAGGGTGTCCTCTGGGAGGAACACACTCCATCACCGCAGGCTCGCCTGCAGCCACCACCACGTCACTGGGAGTCTGGCGGAAATCATCTCTCAGAACTGGAGGAGAGGAGGAGAGGCGAGGAGAGGAGGAGAGGAGGAGAGGGGAGGAGGAGAGGAGGAGAGGAGGAGAGGGGAGGAGATGAGAGGAGGAAAGGTGAGGCGAGGAGAGGAGGAGAGGAGGAGAGGAGGACAGGGGAGGGGAGGAGAGGAGAGGAGGAGAGGGGAGGAGAGGGGAAGGGAGGAGAAGATGATCAGGGTTTCTTAAAGCAAGGTTTCCTACTCCAGTTCTATCACAGAGGCTCCAGACTCAGAGAAAACACTGGAAAGTTGTTACTACAAATACAAGAAGAAATCATTATTTCTTACAAGCATTTTCATGTGGTGTACGCACACACACGCACGCACACACACACACACACACACACACTAACTCCAACAAAAGTTCATTTCAACATAACAAGCCAGCAGATTGGGGCGGTTCCTAACACTATGGTATTGATGTTGATGGCAGGCTGGTATGTGATTGGACGCAGCCCATGCGTGATATCGCTCTTTTAGCTTGGGAGCTTGATCCTGAAGTCAAACAATTCTATCAGCAGCTCACGGGCATGGTACTATTGGAAACTGACAGAGCGATGTAGCAACTGAACTCCAGTAAATTGGAGAGGGGGGTTGAGCGTGTGGGCGAGCGGGGGACAGGCAGCAGCAGAAGAAAAATCTGATAAGGAGCCATTAAAGAAGGTCCAGATGGTCTCAGCTGAGGAGGGGCGAGAGACACTGGTGGAGAGAGAGAGACACTGGTGGAGAGAGAGAGACACTGGTGGAGAGAGAGAGACACTGGTGGAGAGAGAGAGACACTGGTGGAGAGAGAGAGACACTGGTGGAGAGAGAGAGAGACACTGGTGGAGAGAGAGGGTCTGATGGAGAGAGAGAGACACTGGTGGAGAGAGAGAGACACTGGTGGAGAGAGAGGGTCTGATGGAGAGAGAGAGAGGGTCTGATGGAGAGAGAGAGAGAGAGAGAGAGAGAGAGAGAGGAGAGAGAGAGAGAGGGTCTGATGGAGAGAGAGAGAGAGAGAGAGGGTCTGATGGAGAGAGAGAGAGAGGGTCTGATGGAGAGAGAGAGAGAGAGAGAGAGAGAGGGTCTGATGGAGAGAGAGAGAGAGAGAGAGAGAGAGAGAGGGTCTGATGGAGAGAGAGAGAGAGAGAGAGAGAGAGAGAGGGTCTGATGGAGAGAGAGAGAGAGAGAGAGAGAGGGTCTGATGGAGAGAGAGGGGCTGGTGGTGTTTTTTTTGTAGAATTGCTGTTCCACACAGTTTTGTGTGTGTGTGTGTGTGTGGGGGGGGGGGGGGGACTTGTGTGTGTGTGTGTGTGTGTGTGTGTGTGTCCTGGGAGTGTGTGTGGAGCCGACTGAATAATGAATGTGCTTTGTGTCAAAAAGAAGAGCAGCTCATTATTGATGAAACACACAGGACACTGAGCTGAAGAAGGAGCAGAGACACACACACACACACAGTCACACACACACACACACACACACACACAGTCACACACTCACACACACACACAGTCACACAGTCACACACACACCCTACAGTACGTTAAACAGTGGTTTCTGAATCTGCTGTTCACTCCGGATGCTTCCGGTCTTCCTCTGGGAGCACATGCAGCAGTGTGAAGCAGCTCATGGTCAGATCAGGTGAAAGGAGAACTGCTAAGAGGTTCTGTTTACTTCATGTCCCAGTTTGGGTGAGCTGATATAAAGCCTGATCTTCATCATAAAGAGGTAGAGCTCATCAAACTGATGTTTAGTAAAAGTCGACACATTCTGAATTCTTCTTGTCAGCGGTGCAGAGTCAGCTGGTGGGATGCAGACTAGCTAACTGGCCCAAAGGAAGACATGTTGTATTTGGTCAACAAAAGCCTCTCTTTATCTCTCTCTCTCTTTCTTAGGTTTCTATAAAGCTTGACAGATGTGTCCTTAAGGTAGGTTCCCTCTCTCTCCTCCACCCCTTTGAATTCATTCTTCTCCTCTCCTCCTCTCCTCCTCTTCAGGTTGGATACCTGGAGGCCCCGTTTCAGCTTTCTCTCTTCCCCCTCTCCTCTCCTCCCCCTCTCCTCCCCCTCTCCTCTCCTCCCCCTCTCCTCTCCCTCTCCTCCCCCTCTCCTCTCCTCTCCCTCTCCTCCCCTCTCCTCTCCCTCTCCTCTCCTTCTCCTCCCCCTCTCCTCCCCCTCTCCTCTCCCTCTCCTCTCCCTCTCCTCTCCCTCTCCTCTCCCTCTCCTCTCCCTCTCCTCCCCCTCTCCTCCCCCTCTCCTCTCCTCCCCCTCTCCTCCCCCTCTCCTCTCCTCCCCCTGTATCAGACTGCCTGTCAGACCCCCCGGGGCTGCAGGTGTAGGGTTGTCTTGTGTGTTCCCCACACACTGTAAAGGTCACCACCACACTTGCCTTCCAGCTAGGAGGGTGGTTAAAGCCGCAGTCTAAGCGTGTGATTTAGAGAAGGTGGACTGTCTGGCTTGGAGAGGGATTCCCTGAACTCAACACCCCAAAACCTTCTGAAAAACGCTTCTCAGCAATGTTCCTTTTCGATCAAAATTCGTTCCTGCAGTTGGATACTTTTTAACTATCTTTTCCCTTTTTCATCCATTAAAAACTCCCTCTTCTTTGAAGCTGGAGTGAATCAGAGTGGGAGGACCTCTGGGTAATCACATGTCAGACAGGCGGCAGGAGAGTGGAGAACTGGACGTCTTGTACTAATCATGATGATTTGATTAGTGCTATCACTGTGCTATCACTGGGCCATATCAATAAACCTCCTACTTAAGATCTGTTGCTGAACTGGCGAACTGCAGAGCAGCAGAACTGTCAAGTGCCGGAGAGGATCTGAGGAGCATGTTGGTGATCTTGGTGGATCCAGTTCAGTGGATCTGCAGCAGCAGCTTTCATGTACGCTGCTTGTTGGTCGTCAGTGTTCTGGTCTAAGCTCACTGTTTATGGTCTGCAAACCCTATAGGTTATGTTTTAATATCTCTATACTGAGATTCTTTATTGTTGTTCTTGATTAGAGGTTGAAACAACCTTTCAAAAACGCCACTGTTTTGAATATGACCTCCCAAGTGTCTCACCTGACTTCACACCCCAAACTGACAAATGGACCAGTACAGCTGTGGTGCTGTAGTTGAGCTTCTGAAATATATATATATTTCTATTTTCTATATGCACAATTTGTACATCGCTTTGGATACAAGCCTCTGCTAAATGAATAAACTGTAAAAAGTTCACTGTTAGGCATCCTGCTGGCCCCCATGGAAACGTGTTCTATTGTGGCAGATCTAAATATAGCCTACGTGAGGTCCAGTCTTGAAAAACTGGGATCCAGTTGTTCTTCAGCTCCACATTCCTCCCACACTACTGACCCTGAGAGACCCAGATCCCAACAGAGCACGACCAGAGGACGGATAGTAATTGCTTCGTCTAAATCTGGATGCTAAACATCAACAGTGAATGCAGAGTGTGCTGTTTTCCATGACGATGGAGATGAGGTCTGTGCCGGTGTTATACAGGAAGGAGGATGGATTCAGCTGTATTGAACACAGGGTTTGTGTGTGTGCACTGTGACTGTTTGTTTGTGTGTGTGTGTGTGTACAGTGTGAGCGAGAGTGTGTGTGTGTATGTGTGTGTTTGTGAGCATGCCAATAGTTTTCAGAATTCATTACAGTGTGCTCTTGTGTGGCTGTGTTAGTAATGTAAATCCGTGTGTGGGTTGTATGTACTTTTGGGTCGCATGTCTGACGTACGACTCGAGGCAGGTTTGTGAACATGTCTTCAGGGCTGCAAAGTTTTCAAAAAACCTTGGAGTGAGATTTGGTGGGGCCAGATGTTGCTGAGCACAAAGTCCCTGTTTCCTTTGTTTCAAGCTTCTCTGCTCTCCTCTCATCCTCCTTTCCTCTACTTTCACTGTGTGGAAACCCTTTTTTTTTTTTTAAAGGTTGCAAAAATATTTTTGAAAAAAAGTTGTGTGTGTTTGCACACAATTTCAACCATCTAACCTTTCAAAACTTGTTTTTCTCAAAACTTGCCTGAAACAGAGTAGAGTAAACGTTCTTTCTAAACATCTGAGGACATCTGAGGGCTAGCTAGAGTTCCTCTCTGTGAGGACAGGATGAACGACCCGTCTCATTAGGTCTGGTGATTCCTATCTCTGTCAATAAGGCCTCTCAGCTCGTCTGCTCTCAGCTCGTCCGCTCTCAGCTCGTCTGCTCTCAGCTCGTCTGCTCTCAGCTCGCCTGCTCTCAGCTCGCCCGCTCTCAGCTCGCCTGCTGCAGGGTCGTTTCTCTGACTGTCAAGATAGCGCCGCGTCGTTCCGGGGCGGGTGTGATGCGGGTGTGATGCAGCATACATCAGCATCTGGTGTTTGTATGCAAGGTCACTCCAGATAGGAACAGCTGGGAAGATGGGGGATATTTTTCATTTCCTCCCAAAGTGTCAGTGACATATGACAATTGGTGCTCTCTCTCTCTCTCTCTAGTGTGTGTGTGTGTGTGTGTGTGTGTGTGTGTGTGTGTGTGTGTGTGTGTGTGAGAGCGGGGCTAAGGAAGACCATGTGTATAAATCTTCTTCAGGAGTATTCCCACCTGACTGGACCGCACAGCCTTTGAGGTTCCCCTCCAAGCCCACTTCCTCTCCAAGTGTTCATGCAGTCGCCCTCAAAACAGCAGCAGCACAACTACTGCTGCTGCTGTGCAGTCATGGAATGAGGAGGA
Organism: Thaleichthys pacificus; assembly: GCA_023658055.1. Taxonomy (NCBI): domain Eukaryota; kingdom Metazoa; phylum Chordata; class Actinopteri; order Osmeriformes; family Osmeridae; genus Thaleichthys; species Thaleichthys pacificus. The sequence continues at coordinate 1,360,316 of CM042877.1, forward strand.
GAAGGAGTGTAGCTTCACCCTGGAGGTGATGAAAGAGCAGTGTGGCTCAGGGGAGCTGGAGACGACCTGTCACCCTCCATCCTGAGAGCTCCTCGGGGCGGACCACGCTGGGGCGCGGGCTCCACACACCCTGATTAGACTCTGGATCTCACCCTGGACCCTGGAGCCCAGATTAAGCTGGTGACCTCTGACCTCTGGAGCCCCGCCCCCCAGGCAAGGCCCTTCAGCCCAGCCTGGGTGATCCCCTCCACCAGGAGAGGTGCAGCAAGGACACACACACACAGTCACACTCACCCCCACACACGCAAACACACCAAACACACACAGGCACACACAAAGACTGGGACCACTCGCATGTTCCTGAAAGCCTAATAAAGTCAATCCCATTCCCTCTCAGCCTTGGAAGAAAATCAATGTTTCATCTTAAAACCTTCTGTTTTTAAGCGAGATCTTTTACAGAGTCAACAATCCCCTCCATGTTTGTTTGAGCTCGCCCTCAAATCCCATCGCTCAGCGAGAGCCACTTGTTTTTGTAATGGATAGCAAATACAGCACTCACTAAATCTACAAATGACATCATTTTGTCCACAACACACGTTAGAGTCAACGTGTTGAACCATAGGCTAGCATAAAACATTAATTAGATTATAACAAATTATTGAAAATCAAGCTACATTTATTAACGTATCTTCAGCTTCTACTCTGAATTCCCCTCACCCCTCACCCCTCACTCCTGGCCTGAAGACTGCTGGGGTCTGTAGCTGTGGGTACAGACAGAGGACAGGGTCTGTAGCTGTGGGTACAGACAGAAGGACAGGGTCTGTAGCTGTGGGTACAGACAGAGGACAGGGTCTGTAGCTGTGGGTACAGACAGAGGACAGGGTCTGTAGCTGTGGGTACAGACAGAGGACAGGGTCTGTAGCTGTGGGTACAGACAGAGGACAGGGTCTGTAGCTGTGGGTACAGACAGAGGACAGGGTCTGTAGCTGTGGGTACAGACAGAGGACAGGGTCTGTAGCTGTGGGTACAGACAGAGGACAGGGTCTGTAGCTGTGGGTACAGACAGAAGACAGGGTCTGTAGCTGTGGGTACAGACAGAGGACAGGGTCTGTAGCTGTGGGTACAGACAGAGGACAGGGTCTGTAGCTGTGGGTACAGACAGAGGACAGGGTCTGTAGCCGTGGGTACAGATGACAGGGTGACTCTATTCAACATGAGAGCCTGCGGTATATCAGGCATCATCTGTGCTCTTGATTTGACACAAATGCTTGGGGCAGACGGCATCTCACTTTTAATTAAAAGTGTTCTTTATCACCAGATTCACAACAAGGGTGTGTGTGTGTGTGTTTGTGTGTGTGTTTTCTAGTGACAGTGGCTATAATTTTCATCTCCTCCTCATGAATAAATATTCAGATTGTGGAGGGAGAATGACGGATGGTCCCTTGGCTGGGGCAGGGAGGGAGGGGGGAGGGAGGGAGGGGTGAGGGAGGGAGGGGTGAGGGAGGGAGGGGAGGTGGAGGGAGGGGGGGGAGGGTGCATGTAGCACGGCGGTCATCTGTCAATCTGTCGACTTGCATCTCAACCTGATACAAGACAATCTTTCACACACACAAGCAGTCTAGGCAGAAATACATACATAAACACGTCATTTGTAGACACGCGCTCACACACACACCTATCTAGGGCATTTCTGGTCCTGAAAACCCTAATCGCTGTGCTTCATCATCCTGGAACATTGATCAGATTTAGAAACTGAAAACACAGCATCGTTCTCTACAAGCCCTTGAGAACTCCCTCTCCCTGCCTCTCCCTCCCTCTCCCTCCCTGCCTCTCCCTCCCTCTCCCTTCCTGCCTCTCCCTGCCTCTCCTCCCTGCCTCTCCCTCCCTGCCTCCATCCAGAGTGGAGGCTGAACATCAGTCCCTGCTCTTTGTGGATCTAAATAAATGTATTCATGCATGTTAAGGAGTCTAGTCTCAATCGCTACAAGAGTGATGTGTTTGACATTCAATGCAAACGTCTGGCTGCATATCCCAAAAGGTCATTGTATGCGATCGCCCTGCGTCTTGTGTGAGTGGAATTAATCAGGGCCCGACGCCGCCCCTCCAAACCATCAAACATTGACATACTGTTTGCACTGGAAGCCAAATCCATCTGGGCCTCCCCTGGGCTCTCCTGGCCTCTCCTGGCCTCCCCTGGCCTCCCATGGCTCCCCTGGCCTCCCCTGGCCTCCCCTGGCCTCCCCTGGCCTCCCCTGGCCTCCCCTGGCCTCCCCTGGCCTCCCATGGCTTCCCCTGGCCTTCCCTGGTCTCCCCTGGCCTCCCCTGGCCTCTCCCAGTGAAGGGGGGATGCCGGCCTCAGGCCCAGAGGTATTGACAGACGTGAGGTTGGGGTGGCAGGCTGTGTGTGCGTATCTCAGGGTGATAGCTGATCAATAAGATGATAGTTAGCGGGTGGAACGTAGCAGATGGACAGCCTTCAGGGTGTCACCATGGAAACCAATTGCCCTCTCCACTTTCATTGGGCTTCTAGCCTGCAGCTACCACCCACAGACAAGGACACTCTGGCACGCAGTACCCTCACACACACACACACACACACACACACACACACACACAGGTCCTCATTTGCAACACACAGATAGTAAAACTTGTAAAAATGTACACACATGCCAAGATGTGAACCAATGCGTGCTCACATGCGCGCACACACACAAACGCATAAACACAGATCCACAGAACTATAAGCAAACACAGATAGGAAATGAAGTACAGTATGACTCATTTGTAAATGTACCACATGCCAAAATGTTGGAGTCTACAAACAGAGTATGTTCTGTATATCCTCAACTACACACACACACCCACACACACACACTCTCTGTTCTGTATATACTCGACCATACATTCACAGCACTCTCTGTACCTGAGGCCTCGTTAGATAGTCAACCTGACATTCCAACACACAAGCCAAACCTCCCACAGACCCAACTCCATCTGCCTCTGCTCCTGTACGCCACACACACACACACACACAGATCCTGTCAGACACAGACACACACACACATCCTTTCACACACATACAGCTATACAATCACACATGGACTAAACCTACAAGCCTATTCTGAAATCCCTGATAAATGAGTGACAAATGATGATATATTCAATGTTAACTTACTCCATCAATGTATTTGACCAACAGTAAATATTGTGTATTCTACTGTAGCATCATAAGTGTGGATGAGAGTAAGTGTGTGTGTTAAGCTGAAATACACACAGTTTAGTGTGGAATGACTCATGTTCTTGCGGTATCAACACCACTTACGTCAACCAGGACATCTCTCTTTCAGAAACCTCTCCACATTTTCCACCAGCATCTCTCAAGACTCTCTCAAACCACCAACCCCACAGGAACCCCCTCACCTCCCCCACCCCCCTCACCTCCCCCACTCCCCTCACCTCACCTCCCCCACCCCCTCACCTCCCCCCTCATCTCCCCCACTCCCCTCACCTCCCCCACTCCCCTCACCTCCCCCACCCCCCCTCCCCCCACCCCCCTCACCTCCCCCACCCCCCCTCACCTCCCCCACTCCCCTCACCTCCCCACCCCCCTCACCTCCCCCACCCCCCCTCACCTCCCCACTCCCTCACCCCCTTCCTTCTCTCTCTCTTTAATTCTCTTTCTTCTCTGTCTGTATTCTCTCTTCCCTCTCTCCTCCTTCCTTCCTGCCCTCTAGTTTGTGTCATTAAACCACACAAAGCTATCACCAACAGGTTCACTCCAAGTCATTTGTGGCAGGAATGGAGTTCCAGACCAGACAGTCTACATGTTTGGCTGTTTTGTTCCAGTTAAAAAGCTGACAGGTCTGGGATACATCAGATAGAACTACAGCGACAGTCCACATTGTTAATACATTTTATTTACAGATTTCTTTCTTTGTCGGTATGTGTGTGTGTGTAGGGGGCTGTGTGTGTGTGTGTGTAGGGGGCTGTGTGTGTGTGTGTGTGTGTGTGTGTAGGGGGCTGTGTGTGTGTGTGCTTCCACACCTGAGGGTGGTGGTCTGTAGGTGTCTCTCTTGATACAGGGCTGTTAGTGCTGACAGACAGTCCATCCTCTTTTGCAAGGGCCACAGCTGTCATGTTGAACAGCTTGTGTGTGTGTGTCTGTGTGTGTCTGTGTGAGGAGTGTGTGTGTGTGAGGAGTGTGTGTGTGTGTGTGAGGAGTGTGTGTGTGTGAGGGGGGGTTAGGACAGATGTCCAGGCTGCACGTGCCTCTAAGCACAAAACAGCCCCTCCTCTCTTGCAACATAGCACACACACACACACACACACTCCCCCTCCAATATCCTCCCCTGGACGGTCCATCATCGGAGGCTGATAGGGATCAGGGAGGGCCTCTGGTAATGAGGCGGGGAGGCGGGCTGGTGATGAGGCAGGGAGGAGGGAGGAGGGAGGAGGGCTGCTGGAGACAAACACAGAGCTGAGGGCCCAGGGGCCCACTGACACTGCCCTGGGGACCACAGAGAGAGGAGTGTGTGTGTGTGTGTGTGTGTGTGTGTGTGTGTGTGTGTGTGTGTGTGTGTGTGAGAGAGAGTGTCTGTATGTATGGGAGGGTCCACCCTTGCCCAACCACTCTCTCTCTCACACACACACACACACACACACCTGCATCCTGTTGTACCTGCCCCCTCCCTGCTGTCCTCCCTCCCTCTTTTGTTTGAGGTGAGATCTGCTCCCCCTCATCACAGCCCTCACACAGGACACCTCTCCCCTGCTAACCCTGTCACTGAGCCCAGTTAGCCAGCCAGCCACACACACACCTCTCCTACAGAGGCTCTCCCAGCTGATAGATGAAGAGCAGCTGTTTGCGTCGGTACGGTGGCAGAACATGAATAATGATTTCCCTTTCACTGGTGAAAACCCTCCTGACCCACCAGCTTGGAGGGAAGTGACTAACCCTTTCAGTTGCATTTCACCGCCTCTTGTCTCTTTTCGCTGCCTGAACAGGTGACCTGCTCGTTCTTCCCTGGGTTTGGGTGTGGATGAAGTGACTCTGCAGTGATGACGGGATGTTTCCTGTGCAGCTGGAAGTCTCCAAGTCTCCTCTGCTTTGAAATGATTTCTATGATCGTATTTTGCTTACTACCACTTCCCAAAACATGACAGAATAAACATGTACTTGCCCACACCTCAGTGCCTCAGAATCACCTCAGAGCCTCAGAATCACCTTGCGGAAAAAACCCTCAAACACTGAAATACAGTTTATAATTCAACCGTCCAACACTGAACAGGAATCAGGCAGCCCTAACAGTAGTGAGGAGCTAACAGCAGGAGAGAGAGAGAGATAGATAAGCTGTCAGGCTGCAGTGTCTCAGGGCTGTTCAGGTGTTCAGAAACGCCCTGCTTCCTCTCCACCCCAGACTGTGTCCTCTCTCCACCCCAGACTGTGTCCTCTCTCCACCCCAGACTGTGTCCTCTCCACCCCAGACTGTGTCCTCTCTCCACCCCAGACTGTGTCCTCTCTCCACCCCAGACTGTGTCCTCTCTCCACCCCAGACTGTGTCCTCTCTCCACCCCAGACTGTGTCCTCTCTCCACCCCAGACTGTGTCCTCTCTCCACCCCAGACTGTGTCCTCTCTCCACCCCAGACTGTGTCCTCTCTCCACCCCAGACTGTGTCCTCTCTCCACCCCAGACTGTGTCCTCTCTCCACCCCAGACTGTGTCCTCTCTCCACCCCAGACTGTGTCCTCTCTCCACCCCAGACTGTGTCCTCTCCACCCCAGACTGTGTCCTCTCTCCACCCCAGACTGTGTCCTCTCTCCACCCCAGACTGTGTCCTCTCTCCACCCCAGACTGTGTCCTCTCCACCCCAGACTGTGTCCTCTCTCCAGCCCAGACTGTGTCCTCTCTCCACCCCAGACTGTGTCCTCTCTCCACCCCAGACTGTGTCCTCTCTCCACCCCAGACTGTGTCCTCTCCACCCCAGACTGTGTCCTCTCTCCAGCCCAGACTGTGCCCCAGCCTCCTACAGCACACACAGTTACACTAGCACATGTACCCAGCACACACAGTTACACTAGCACATGTACCCAGCACACAGAGAGCCAGGAGGGTATTCCCCCACCACCAGTAGTCCAGCTGTAACTGAGGCCCAAGCAGGTCTCACAGGTTAATCCTCCACACTATCTCCCTGGCACGGGAGTGTGTCTGTGTGTGTGTGTGTGTGTGTGTGTGTGTGTGTGTGTGTGTGTGAACGGGACAGTCTCTCAACACGCCAGACTGCTGACACATCATTCTTGAGGAACGTACATTTACTAAACCCACAGTAGAACGACGGCTTCTTAATCTCCTAAAACTCATTTCCAAATGACTCATCCTGGTCTTTCAAGAATCAAAGAAAAGTTACGGAAAATGATTATAATTCCAGCACGGTAAAATATTTCCATAAACCCTTTCGAGAGGTGCATATGACCCCAGTGGAAATTCAAGAATGTAAATTATTTTGAACAATGTACAATTCATTCCTTTTGACTGTGTACGTCATTTGCATTATAACGAACACAGTCAGACACAATGAGGCCCTTCTTCAAATCATCCAGTCGGTCATTAAATATTCAAACCGTTTCCATCCTTTACTTCAACGTGTAAGACTACAGTTGAATAAATTAAAAAGGAAAAACACTTGTGCTAAGTGACTTTGACAGCCTGTAAGTTCTCAGCAGAAACAGATGAGAGGCTGAGAGACTCGAGAACAAAGACGTCCGTCCGCGATGATGACGGCCCCGCACGGCTCCGCAGGAGGGCTGCTGTTTACAGATTCCTCCGGCTCGTTCTACTGCATCTACATCCTGTCTGCTCAGTGGAGTGTGTGTGTGTGAATCCAAGCCCCAAAGTCAGTACTGTGTGTGGTGTGTGTGTGTGTGTGTGTGTGTGTGTAGCCCCACTATCCCTCCACCCTGGACATACGTTGGGGCTGGACCCAGAACAGCCCACCAGAGAACAAAGTCCTTGAGCTGAGGGGGGCTGGGGGGGGGGCTGGAGAGGATGGTGGTGTGGATGGCAGTAGGACCAGAGGAGGGCCCCAGCCCCCCTCAGCGCCCCCAGCCTCACGCCCCCCAGCCCCCCAAGCGTGCTCCTTTTACATGCAGATTGTCTCAACAATAAGTCCATTAGAGAGGTGGGCTAATCCCATGCGTGTGGTCAACTAATAGAAGCATTGTCTGCCCTGAAAGAGGATTACTCTAATCTAGCCAGGCTTGGCCTCGACCTATAGGAGGTGAGCAAGAGGGCATTCTAGAACCCCGTTGTCTGGCCCCTCTCCCTCCTCCCAGAATGACCCCTCACTCTGTCTACTGTACTCCGACCATCTGGGGGGGGGGGGGGCAGGGGGGGCGGGGGGGGGGCAGGGGGGGGGGGGGTAACTGTTGAGAAGGAGGAACAGCATTAGGAGGAAGGTTCATGTCCAGCTAACCAGCTTGGTTCTGGTTCGACTGCAGCGATCTGCTGTGAGGACACTAATGAGGTGTTGAATAAGGATCTCCACTGATGAATAATTGAAAAGCAGGTTTTAAACGGTCATTAATCAGATCACCAGGAGAGGGGACAGGCAACCCCCATTTCAGCCCCGGCCTGGGGGAGGAGTTAAACACAGGTCTGACCTGGGGGAGGAGTTAAACACAGGTCTGACCTGGGGGAGGAGTTAAACACAGGTCTAACCTGGGGGAGGAGTTAAACACAGGTCTGACCTGGGGGAGGAGTTTAAACACAGGTCTGACCTGGGGGAGGAGTTAAACACAGGTCTGACCTGGGGGAGGAGTTAAAGCTTCACTCTGCAAGTCAGTTTGACACCAAGCAATCACGGTTTGCTTCTTCAACTCCGGAGGGCGTGTCTCTCTCAGGGTGGGAGGGGCGTGTCTCTCTCAGGGTGGGAGGGCGTGTCTCTCTGGAGGTGAGCAGGAGGTCGGGGGGGGGTGTATAGGACGCCCGGGCCTCCACCCTCTCATCTGCTCCTCCAGAGGTAACAAAGCGTGATCACATACAACTGCCGGGGCAAATGATGTATTGTTCTCTATAGCCTGCTGTATCCTCCCCTCTCCTCCCCCTTCCTCCTCCCCCCTTCCTCCCCCTTCCTCCTCCCTTCCTCCTCCCCCCTTCCTCCCCCTTCCTCCTCCCTTCCTCCTCCCCCCTTCCTCCTCCCCCTCCTCCCCTTTCCTCCTCCCCTCCTCCTCCCCCCTTCCTCCCCCTTCCTCCCCCCTCCTCCTCCCCTCCTCCTCCCCCCTTCCTCCTCCCCTCCCCTCCTCCTCCTCCTCCCCTCCCCCAGGACACAGAAGCGCCTCACAGATGCGTCACTGCTCAGTAACATGGCGGGGGTTCAGAAGGTGGGGGGAGTGAGTGTGTGTGGTGTTTAAGTGTGTGTGACTGTGTGAGTGTGTGTGTGACTGTGTGTGTGGGACTGAAGGGCTCTTCCTTCCACCTGTTGTCATGTCTCTCCTATCCCCCCTCCACACACACACACACACACACACGCCTCAGGGCACCAGCGTGGGTTTGTGGGCTCGTTAGCCCCCAGTGTGTCTAATTAGAGGGGGCTAGGTGGCCACCACATGGAGGGGGGCTGAGGGGGGTTAGGGGGGCTGAGGGGGGTTAGGGGGGCTGAGGGGGGTTAGGGGGGCTGAGGGGGGTTAGGGGCTACTGCAGACATCCTTATCTGCCAGCCCCCCTGTCCCCCCCCCCACCCTCCTCCCCAAAACCCCCTAATCCTTTAAAGCTCCAAATCCATTTTTCTGCACAGAGCTGAGCAGGGTGGCTGAGGGCTGGGGAGGGGGGGAGGGGGGGAGAGCTGTTTTGCAGAACCTGTTGTCCGTTACAAGGAGTGTGAAAGTTTCTCTGACACACAAGGATGCAAGACACACACCCACACACACCGCCACACACACACGCAGGGGACGGCGGAGTCATCACACCCTTCACCTGTTCACTCCCATGATTCCTTGGGGCAGCTGTCACCCCCGGTGACCTGTTCCCCTGGAAACCAGGGCTGACCTCCACCTGACCTTCAGAGGTCGGAGCACACCCCGGAAGGTTCTCTTTGAAATGCGTCTCCAGGCCTGACCCCTCCTCTCCTCCTCCTCTCCTCCTCCGCCCTCTCCTCCTCCGCCCTCCCCTCCTCGCCCTCCCCTCCTCGCCCTCCCGGCATGATTATTCATGAGCCATAAAACAGTGGAGGGGACATAGTGTGAAGAATAAAACCGTCAGAGCCCTCATAAAACACTCAACAATGGAGGGCCCTGCCCTGCCCTGGGCCTGTCTCCTCCATCTACTGTGAGGGATCTACTGTGAGGTGATCTACTGTGAGAGGATCTACTGTGAGAGGATCTACTGTGAGGTGATCTACTGTGAGAGGATCTACTGTGAGAGGATCTACTGTGAGAGGATCTACTGTGAGGGGATCTACTGTGAGGGGATCTACTGTGAGAGGATCTACTGTGAGAGGATCTACTGTGAGGTGATCTACTGCACGTTAGATGGGGATCTCTTCTTCATCCCCAGGCATGGTCCTCTCAGGACACGTTACCAGGGTCAACACATCCCTTTGATCCCTGAGAAGGGGTGTGGTCCAAGTGTGTGACATACAGCCTGGTGGGACTTGGCTAGACGCATCCTTAAAGGAACTCCTCAAATAATGTTATGTTGGACACTGATGCACCACTCAGAAGTATGATATAAGATAAACATGCATGGATAAGCACACAGACAGACCACAGGTCTTCCTGGTCCAGATGGACCCACAGGTTCTGAAGCCAGGGCTGAGCCATCGAGGATCACCAGGCCAGAAGCAGCCCTCTTCCTCCCCCTCCCCCTCTCCTCCTGGCCGGAGAGGCTGGATGTCCCCCTGCCCCCCTGAGGCTGGGCTGGTCCCTGTCCCAGCCTGGTCCCTGTCCCAGCCTGGTCCCTGTCCCAGCCTGGTCCCTGTCCCAGCCTGGTCCCTGTCCCAGCCTGGTCCCTGTGGCCGGCTCTTATCTGGAGGGCCAGCGGCTCAGCTCTGAGCAGGCTGGCATGAGCACAGCTCTCCTGGGGGAACCTGGTGACACGCTTCAGGCAAACGTTCTCAAGCCGACTGGAGGGATAAACACACACACATCTATCCACACACACACACACACACACACATCTATCCACACACACACACACACACATCTATCCACACACACACACACACACATCTATCCACACACACACACACACATCTATCCACACACACACACTGGCTGTTGCCATGTGGGGCAGCACATGGGGAATAGAAACAGGAAATACAGGATCTTTATCTGAGAGAGGAAATGCTAGGAATGTGTAGTGAATGGTGTGTGTGTGTGTGTGTGTGCAGAGAAAGAGAGACAGCTGCAAAGGATGTCCTCTCTCCAGGGCCAGAGGGGACAGAGACCGCCAGTCACAGTCAGCTCCCCTCCTTCACTGTCTCCAGGAGAGAGACCTCACCAAGACTGAGATCACTGTCTCCAGGAGAGAGACCTCACCAAGACTGAGATCACTGCCTCCAGGAGAGAGACCTCACCAAGACTGACATCACTGTCTCCAGGAGAGAGACCTCACCAAGACTGAGATCACTGTCTCCAGGAGAGAGACCTCACCAAGATTGAGAGATCACAGTCAAGGACAGGGACAACATCACCAGGCTACAAGTCCTCGTATCAGCCAGAAACCTCCGGGAGAACCCGGGACCTCGGGGGCAGGACCTGCTCTCTCCTCGGGGGCAGGACCTGCTCTCTCCTCGGGGGCAGGACCTGCTCTCTCCTCGGGGGCTAGCTTTAGCACAGCAACCCTCTCCCTTAGCATTATTGTCTCAATGTTTTTCTAAATAAAAAACATCAATGTATAGATTGCAGCTCTACACTGAGCAGGAAAGCATTTAGATTTCAAACACCACAACCAGTCAGGCCCAAAACGGACCATTAACTTCTATGAGGGCGAAAGCAACAGCAAGAAATGACTTTACAAAAACACAACCACTCCAGTGTAAGAAATAACTCAAGCTCAAACAGCCCTACTTTCACAGAACACTGCTTCTGCAGCAGGACAGCCAATTACCTCTCAATGTTTTACTATTAAACCCACCCCTTCATGACCATCAAAACCACACGGCGGAACACATTTTTGAGAGCCCACATCATAAAAACACGAGACTTGTGTAGTTACTTTGAACTCATCTGATTTGACTGGTGTAGCTCGTCCAGGAGAGCAGAGCTGAGGGGAAAAGGTGGAGCAGGTCGGATTCAGCCTGCAACCTCTTTACAGCTGCTTTCTTTGCAAAGTTGTTGTATCATTTTTGTGTGCGGGGAAATCAGAGGAAATTAGGTGTGAATATTAGGTTACGGGCTGGTGCCTAAGAAAACCGGTGGTTTGATGTTGTGTCTGGAGGTTTACTGTCTGTCACTAAGAAGTACTCTCCTCTGCCTTCCTTTCAGGTGGTTTGTATTAGAGCATCAAAGGCTGGACTTTTCTGTTATGGGACTGTCAAGCAAAGGCCATAGTAAATGAAACATTCCTGAGATGTTTGGAGTTTTAGGGTGAATAACATTGGCCAAGGCTCTCGCTCCTGAAAGGGATGATTGGGGAGTTGAAACGTTCACCGTGTTGTTTGTAAAACTAAACGGTACGACATCACGCTGCTAACAACTGAAGACTGTCTACTGCTGTGAACACTTTAAACATACAGAAAACCGTCAAGTTAATCATGTGTCTCCACTGTTGCTTTGAGATTAAAGCATCTGCTGAATTAATAACATGTAAAAATGTAATGTATGTAAATGTACTCAACTCTATGGCACTTAATACGTGTTTTCAATGTGTGCAGTAAGTAACTGCATGTCCATAAAGTAGATAAATAAATCCCTTGCATATTAATCTACAAACATGTTAAACCATCTAAAACTACAGCTAATCCACAACACAGCTTGGATGCCCGCAAATTACCCGTGTTGTTGTCAAAACTGAATCACGTAATAAAGCCCTAATCCAATATTGGATGGTTTAATCTAATAAGGAAATCTAATAGAACCCGTCCACATTTCATTACTCCAGAGCAGATAGTAGTCGGCCGCATAGCAGAATCCTGCAAGGCCTCGCCCTCTAAACATTTGGGACTGGATATTTCCGCGCTCTCCAGGGCAAACATCTGTCAGTGGCGGCAGAAGCGAGCGTGGATGGTTTAGCGCCTGCCTTTCTAAATGTCATCCTGAACCAAACTGCACCTGTCGCCAAATGAAACCTAGTCTGACATCACTTTACCCCTCCCCTTCAACTCCCCCATCTGAGCATCACTTGACCCCTCCCCTTCAACTCCCCCATCTGAGCACCGCAGACAAAACATCCGCTGAAACAAAAAGACCACTCACTTGCCACCTCCAGCGAGGCGTTGCGACTGACCGCCTCCCCCAGGTAGTTGCGCGCCACGCACACGTACACGCCCTCGTCAGGCTTGCTGCGGCGCCCGTGGACGATGCGCAGGAAGAAGAGGGAGCCGCTGGGCAGCAGCATGCGGTGAGAGCGAGGGTCCTCGCGGTCCGTCTCCACGCGCTCCCCGTCCTTGTACCACTCCACCATCGGGGACGGGCGCCCCTCCGCCTTGCAGTTCAGCGTGGCCGGCTCGCCCTTGGACACGATGAGGTCAGAGGGGTGCTCCACCACCCGCGGGGGGGCGTCCTCCAGCCTGGTACGGGACCCTGCGGACAGGAGGGGAGGGAGAGGGTGAGGACGCGTGTGAGGGAGAGGAGGAGAGGGTGAGGACGCGTGTGAGGGAGAGGAGGAAAGGGAGAGGACGAGTGTGAGGGAGGAGGAGAGGGAGAGGACGAGTGTGAGGGAGGAGGAGAGGGAGAGGACGAGTGTGAGGGAGGAGGAGAGGAGGGTGAGAGGACACAAGGGAACGAGAGGAGGAAAGGAGGAGAGGGTGAGGACATCCCTGGTTCACAGTGTCTGCTTGTGGTCCACAGTGTAGCAGACAGGGGGAACTGAACACAGACCTAAACACAGAACAAGAAGAAGAGTGTTGATAGTGTGTGTTAATCTGAAGGCTCTTGTTGAGCAGGGAGAGGGTGAGAGGAACAGAGCTTTATGGGGTCTGCTTCGTAAAAGAGGGACACTACTGGGAGACGTGAGCTAAGGAAGCGTAAGGATGTGTAAGAGTCTGGGTCTGAGGGGAATGTTACATGATAAGGGAGACAGCCCACACAGGAAGGGTTTATAGGAGAGACATCTCACCCACGAGAGCTGACGGATGCAATGCAGCACATGTAAACAAATCCAATTATACACACATCCTTTCCCCCCTCAACCTCTCGTGAGGATAACTGCTGCATGAAAAAGCAGGAACACATTTCCTCTTGTTTTTAACACACTGCCTTGTGAAATGAAGACCATGTCTGTTCAGTGTAACTAGCCATCAAATGAGCGGCTGAAATTACACGCTCTAAATTCAGCATCTATCAGACTAAACACATCACACTACACAGAAATGAGAAACAGGCCATGTATAAATAAATAAGCATGTCCAGGGTTTTCAGAACTCACATAAATCAATCTTCCAAGGGTCTTTGTTTTGCACAAGGAAAGGAAATAACAAAGGAAGTGTTTGAAAGAGAGAGAGGAGGACAAGGGAGGCGAGTCGATCTCTCTCTCTGTCTCTCTGTCTCTCTCTCTCTCTGCAACCTGTGCAGGAGGGGTCAGCTTTAGAGGAGACACAGGGAGCCATGTCTGAACTAAGGAAATATCCAATGTTGACGATTATCTCCGCTTTTGACAGTTTATTTCCAGCTGTCACACTGTTGCAGGGCACCTTCTGAGACGATGGCCTGAGGGTCTGAAGCCTGGAGGAAGCCATCTCTACAGGTTTAGGTGTGAAAAAACACACTTCCAAACCTTCCTGATAGCAGCTGATAAGAAGAGAGCTTCGTACCCACGGGGCTAAATGCCTCCTGTCAAACCCTCCAGGGTCGTGGGATTAACTACTCTGAGGAGAAATGCTTTGGGTTTATGGAGCCGAGAGCCGATCCTCTGATGGGGTAGCACTCCAATCTATCACCTTCTACAGGGGAACATGTCTGGACTTGTTTGGACTTTAGAGGTCCAGTGAAATGCTAACGACTCATTCTATCTGATTTGATCTGACCAGTTCAGATCCTCTCGGCTAGCTTAGAGAGCCACACCTGGATTCAGGAAGTAAGCCTGTGATGGTGCTAATTAGGCTAAGCTAACGCCCTGCCTCTGCTGAGGCCAGAGCTAGCATCTAGCATAGCACGTGACTGTTTGTATGTATGTCGAATGGAATGAAAAAGAACAGTATTTATCATTTCCTAAAGTGCTCTGTGTCCCTCCAGGCTTCAGACTGGCGCAGAGTCGACCACCTGGCTGCTTCTAATAGCTTTTAGGGGTGCATGAGGACAGGCAGAACAGACTTGTGTTGGCGGGGGGGGGCTGGCGGGGGGGGGCTGGCAGGGGGGCTGACAGGGGGGCTGGCGGGGGTTTGTGGGAGCCCCAGCAGGACAGTGGCTTTAAGAGCCGACTCATAAATATTACAGGCTGGTCCGGTCGCAGCAAGCCATGTGGAAATGTTAAGCTGGGGTTTTTAAAAGGAGAAGGAAGCTGGGACAGTGAGCTAAATGCTGTGAAGTAGGGCCTTAAAGGGCTGTGAAGTAGGGCCTTAAAGGGCTGTGAAGTAGGGCCTTAAAGGGCTGTGAAGTAGGGCCTTAAAGGGCTGTGAAGTAGGGCCTTAAAGGGACACAACCACGTCTGGAAGGGAAGGCTTCGTCGAGGCTCCGGAAGATTAATGACTCATTACCACAGACTCAACGAAATGTTAAACAAACGTCTTTCTGAACAGGAGGAACATGGGCATGGAGATTCAGCTAAATGTCAGAGGGCTTCAGATGGGAAAGATGCGTATGTCAAAGTGGAACTTAAATGTTAGGCAGATCTGTCCTGTCAGACTACAGGCTTCCAGGGAGAGAGGGGAGAGTGGGAGGGAGGAGACGTACCTGTCCTCTCTGAGGACCTGTTAGCTGCTGTTTGTGCCGTGTCGGGGCAAGAGATCACAGCTTCACAGGGCTCCCGACACCACGAGGTGACTGAGGGGAGACGCAGAGCGCTTTACAGACAGGAAGGATGGGGAGAGTCAAAACGCTCTGAATGTCAATTCCAATCTCTCAAACATCTGAACTGACATGCATCAGAGAGACAGAAAGACAGAGAGGAGAGGGAGGAGAGAGAAGAAAGAGAGGAGAGAGAGGGAGTGAGAGAGAGGGAGCGGAGAGAGAGGAGAGAGACGGAGAAAAGTTAGCATTCAGCTAAGTTTCCATTGAAGGATAGAATATCTTCCTGGAGCAATTTCTTCTCTAAAGGCAATAAAAAAGGTTCACTAAGTCAGTGGGCGTGTCTGACCTTGTCTCCAACTACAGGCCAGGCCAGGATTCTAGAGTGGATTCCTGTTCAGTGCCGGCCCCCTTTTCACTGTGTGCCCATGTCGACACTAGAGGCTTTTAGTACTAAGTAGATTTATCTCCAACTCTGGGAAGAAAACTCATCGGTACATTGGCCAAAGTCCCACAAATCACTTGAGTTTTCTCAAGAGAGACATTCCTCAGAGAAGAGGATGGACAGGGAGGTCGACGAGAGTCATAAAGTTAACAAGGGTGATGTGGACGAGCCCTTTAACCTCCACAACATCTGTCTGCTCTGCACGTCCAAAACATCATCTTTTCAAATACCTACTTTCAGAAAATTTCAAACCTAAATACGATAAAATGTATGCTTTGGTATATTATATACCATGTTAAGCATTTCGATAATAAGCTTGGTTTGGTGCGAAACAAAGAAAAAAAAGCTCTGTTACAAATCTCCATGACAACAGGCCCGACCACCCACAGAGAGGTTGAAGGTCAACTGAATAATAGTCAGCTTCATTCAAGCACATGAGAAAGTCTCGAGACCAACATTAATCTTCGCTCCAAAGTCGTATTAAGCTAACCTGTGCGGAGGGAATGGTTGGACCAGCAGCTCACATATCAGTCAACCAGATGATCAAAGAACACGTAACACACACCTCAGCACGGATAACAACCACATCACACGCAAGCCACGTGTAGATTACTAGCATCTCCTGCGTGTGGATTGTTGGCCTCCTTGAAGCTACGCCACATAGCAGGTATACGTGTCATGATGACACGTGAAGAATGTGGGAACATCGAGCTCTTTCATGTCTCTGCGGGGCCAAGACACATACCACACGCATGACACCTCTGTTCATACGACAGACCGGCATATCACACGCGTGACACCTCTGTTCATACGACAGCGCTACGTTGACACGGTGAGATGTGGGTTTAATCCCAAGAAAAGAAGCCCTTTCTGAGGAAGCAGACCTAGTGAAGTCCTTTGAAACCTACATCACTGTTGTGGCTAAAGAAATAAAAGAAATATGTGGCTGTCTTCTTTGACAGCTAGGCTTAACCAGCCCCCTGCGCTGCACTCAGGATAACCCTCCTTCCAACTCAACCACCTCAGAAGAAGATCTTCACTCCCAAAGTCAAACTTGGTGAAACCCTTTCACATTATAATTCCAGTCAAGTTGCCCCCCTTCTTCAAAGTGTCACTCCAAGAGGAGAGAGGCAGAAAAGTCTCCAACTTTCCTTCTCCCTCATCTGCAATTCTTTGTGTCGACCGGCATCCGTCTAACTGGATTGTTTTACAGCCTCTCTCACCCCCCCCCCTCCTCATCCTGTCTTCACTGAAGCCTGGGAATTGATTTGCAAATGTGCAAACATCACCCTGTGTTTTAGGACTGAGCAGGGGGGGGGGGGGGGACTGGGCTCACCTTCACTTGGAGTTGCGAGAGGAACAACAGTGACACTTGCATGTGAATACAAACTCCCAGGCCGTAAAGCCACAGGCCTCCTCACAGAGCTGCAGCTGAAGCCGGATGGAGGGGCGGCTTCGCCCCGCTAGGTTTCCTTCTCCCTCTTGGGGTTCTTCAACGGTTCCTTAGCTGGAGGCTCTCGGAATCTCGGAGTCCACCGAGGAGACACAAGCTTCCAACACGACTTGAAAATGCAGAAGAAGCACTCTTTCAGGAGGTGACGTGTGTGTGTATTTAATGCTCGTTTGTTTCCCAGACAGATATTTGCGTTGCAGAGACTCAATGACATGGAGAGAGCAGGAGTCTTTTAGCTTCTTCAACATCAGAGTACTTCGAAATGTTCCTTTTGACAACAAGCTCCTCCATCCAGAAGCCTATTAGGCTTTGATTTAGTTCAAAGTAAAGAAGTCCCTCTGGGGGTGAAAACATAGTTCTTTTACATGGAGATTTGACTGTTTGCTCGTCTTACAAAGGATCTACAATTGAAAGTCTCTTCAGAACTCAAGAAGTCCATCCGTTTCCATTAGAAATGTTGTTCAGTGTGATCAGTTTGTTCAGTTTGTTCAGTTTGATCAGTGTGAAAATGGCAGTAGCACTTGTTGTGTACTTTGTAAACTTGTTGTGTACTTTGTAAACTTGTTGTGTATTGCGACTCATCAGTATCCTCAAATAAAGAGAACAGAAAGACACATTTGTTTTAGTTTGAACAAAAAAACTAAACAACGAGTCAGAAGCAGACAAGGCTCTGACGAAGTCGTGTTTTTACAGACGAGCCTCTTCAGACGAGCCTCTTCAGCTGTTCTGAGGTCTGAAACCTCACTGGAGAGGGCTGGTGACTTGGATTCCATCGCTCTCAGAAACAGGTATTGATTTTCCTGGGCAGATTCTGGGGAGGTTGTTGGGGGAGAGTTTGCAGCAACAGCGGGTTGCTGCTCATTGTGACCCGTCAGCCGGGCTTATGTCAACACTTCAGACGTAAACGCAGGAAGGTGTATGTGAGAGAGAGAGAGAGAGAGAGAGAGAGAGAGAGAGAGAGAGAGAGAGAGAGAGAGAGAGAGAGAGAGACATCACCGCAGAAGAGGAACAGGTCCCTGCGGCAGTCTTCCTGGTCAACCCCAGGGCTGAGAGGTACAGTACTGCTAAACTCTCTCAAAGAGGCTTGGAATAACTGTCCAAGTACAGACACCCCCCCAGGCTCCCATGGGCTTAGATATTCTCCTTCAGATGTTGCTCACAGACATCCAAGTGAGGCTTCCGTTGTGAAAGTCTGTCAGAGTGCAAGTTCTGATATTCCTAAGCTCTTACAACCCTTGTATTTCCTGGAGATTGTGCCTGTTATTACAGGCCGTTCCTTGAATCCACTATTTATAGGTGGCATTGGATGAAAGTGTCTGCAAACTGAATCCAGATGTAAATCCTGAGAGGACGCAGCGTAAACAAGCACGCCGGTCTGCTGCGTTCTCAGATATGTTCATCAAGGTTTTCCCCCCACCAATTCGAAGGTTTCATCTAAATGGAAATACTGGCCTGGCATATGCACATATTTCACAGAGTTGATAAGGAATGTGAACGGTTTGACCGATAGGGATGAAGGCAGAAGGAAACTGTTGAAGCCAGCAGCAGCTCTGAGTTGAGAACCGTTTCTACCCAACTTAAAATGTTCTACCCCTGTAGGTCCAACGGCCTCAAAAAGTGATTTTCAGTTTCTCTGCTGTCAACACCCCTGCGTCTTCCATGTGCCCAGGGTGGCTTTTCAGGGAAAGAAAAAGAAAAATTACTTGTAGAAAGCAAGCTTTAATTTCCTCTTCTTCCCAGCCTCTCCTTGTGTACACTACAATTCAAATATGAGAGCAGCAGGAAATCTGATTTGCCTGTCAGTTTTTAAGCAAAGCAATAAAATCGATGACAAGCACACTGCCAGAAGCTCCTCCCCAGGAGAGCAGGCATGTCACCTTGGGCGACCCCAGATGATAAATCAGATGCTCCCCGGCACAGAGCCTTGAAGTTCAAGTCTGCCGTGTGGTAAATACCGAACGTCCCGGCTGCCAGTCGGTGAAATCCTAGCAGCTGTTCAGGTGCCGTTTGGGCTCGCAGGTGACCAAAGGATGCAGATGTTTCTAGACACTGCGTCATTGTTTACAACCGTTTCTTGGCTTTGAGGAACTTCTCCTCATGTTCCCTGGAAACAAGGGACCTGTCCTTCACCACAGAGACTCTTTCCAAGTCAGTAAACAAGAAAAGATCAGAGATAACATAAATCTGTTTGCTTACTGCTGTCTGCTAGCAGATCAAAACAAACAATTAGTTGTCAGACTGACACTTAACTTTTTCAGACTGACACTTAAGGTTTCTGGGGAAAGTGTGTTTGCGGCTGCTGCAGCTTGGGCAAACATGCTTTTCCTAGGCTATATCACCTCCAAACATGGTGTTTAAAATAATATCAAAGGTCAAAGTGAGCTTGAGTGAAGTTAAAGGAGGGTGTTTGCACAACCACTATGATGTCAAGGGAGTTGTGTACCGAATGTGACGAAGAAGAGAAATTGAAACTTAAGTATCGATCTCATCACGCGAGTATCGATCAATACTGATATCAACGTTGGTATGGATACTATCGATACTTTCGATCGATCCGCCCACCCCTAACAATAACAAAGGCAGAAACATTGAGAGGATTAGGAGCAACTTTACATCTTAAATTGAGCCTTACATTTTTTTCAACATGCCAGAAGGTATCATGTGAATTTATGTGTTTTTCATTTGTTTCATTCTTCTTTGTCAAGCAATCACTGTTGAACTACTCTCATTAGAAGACTTCTCCGGGTGATGAATGTGACTGTATCTCTCTACCATACTTTCTTTGGTGATTAATGCCTGCTGTTGTAGCAAACAGTAGCTGTGGACCCAGTGTTTGTGTGTTGGTCTATGAAACTGTTAGCTGTTGCCTTGTGTGTTTGTGTGTGTGTTTGTGTTTGTGTGTGTGTGCCTGGGTTTACACTACTACGTGTGTGTTTGTGTGTGTGCCTGGGTTTACACTACTACGTGTGTGTTTGTGTGTGTGTGCCTGGGTTTACACTACTACGTGTGTGTGTGTGTGTGTGTGCCTGGGTTTACACTACTACGTGTGTGTGTGTGTGTGTGCCTGGGTTTTCACTACTACGTGTGTGTGTGTGTGTGTGCCTGGGTTTACACTACTACGTGTGTGTGTGTGTGTGTGCCTGGGTTTACACTACTACGTGTGTGTGTTTGTGTGTGTGTGCCTGGGTTTACACTACTACGTGTGTGTGTGTGTGCCTGGGTTTACACTACTACGTGTGTGTGTGTGTGTGTGTGCCTGGGTTTACACTACTACGTGTGTGTGTGTGTGTGCCTGGGTTTACACTACTACGTGTGTGTGTTTGTGTGCCTGGGTTTACACTACTACGTGTGTGTGTGTTTGTGTGCCTGGGTTTTACACTACTACGTGTGTGTGTTGTGTGTGTGTGCCTGGGTTTACACTACTACGTGTGTGTGTGTGTGTGTGCCTGGGTTTACACTACTACGTGTGTGTGTGTGTGTGTGCCTGGGTTTACACTACTACGTGTGTGTGTGTGTGTGTGCCTGGGTTTACACTACTACGTGTGTGTGTGTGTGTGTGCCTGGGTTTACACTACTACGTGTGTGTGTGTGTGTGTGCCTGGGTTTACACTACTACGTGTGTGTGTGTGTGTGTGCCTGGGTTTACACTACTACGTGTGTGTGTGTGTGTGTGTGTGCCTGGGTTTACACTACTACGTGTGTGTGTGTGTTTGTGTGCCTGGGTTTACACTACTACGTGTGTGTGTGTGTTGTGTGCCTGGGTTTACACTACTACGTGTGTGTGTGTGTGCCTGGGTTTACACTACTACGTGTGTGTGTGTTGTGTGCCTGGGTTTACACTACTACGTGTGTGTGTGTGTTTGTGTGCCTGGGTTTACACTACTACGTGTGTGTGTGTGTGTGCCTGGGTTTACACTACTACGTGTGTGTGTGTGTTTGTGTGCCTGGGTTTACACTACTACGTGTGTGTGTGTGTGCCTGGGTTTACACTACTACGTGTGTGTGTGTGTGTGTGCCTGGGTTTACACTACTACGTGTGTGTGTGTGTTTGTGTGCCTGGGTTTACACTACTACGTGTGTGTGTGTGTGCCTGGGTTTACACTACTACGTGTGTGTGTGTGTGTGTGTGTGTGTGTGTGTGCCTGGGTTTACACTACTACGTGTGTGTGTGTGTGTGTGTGCCTGGGTTTACACTACTACGTGTCAGTGTCGTTATCTAACGCTGAGCTGTGAGGAAGTGAGCTGAGTAAACTAGGATCTTCAGCAGGACAGCAGTAACAACATGTGCTCTCCTGTCAGGAGATCTACTAGACCCCCCCCCCCCCCCCCCAACACACACACACAGACTGTGTGTGTGATGTTAGTTACCAGCCAATGTTAGTTACTGAAAAGTACTGTTTAGAAATAGTGATTTTTTAATATAAGTATCTGTTGAATATTTGGTTACAGCGAGTGTACTTCAGTTAGGAGTGTGCTGAGTCATGTTGGGGGAGATGGACACAGCAGATCGACGCATGATACTTCCCTGACAGCCTGACCGATCAGGAGCTAACAGGTGGGGTGTAGGGGGAGGGGGAGGAAGGGGGGAGGGGGAGGAAGGGGGGAAGGAAGGGGGGGGGGGAGGGGGGGGGGAAGAAGGGGGTGAAGGGGGGGGGGAGTGTGAGCACGGTGTGTTCTGATAAAGAGGGTTATGAAGTCTGTATTCTGAATCTGCGTATCCGTCCCCAAGTCCTTATTGGATCTCTCTCAACCTCTTTCATACCAGCCAAGCGTTCCGTTTCTTTGTCTCTCGCTCCATCTAACAGTCTGTATCCACTGAACTAAGACTAAACGCTTGAAGGGCTTCGTTAGGACTAAGGTGTGGAGATGATACAGTCGGTAACGTGGACTTGCGTTGGTAGTTGGAGGTGTTGACAAGCATCAGATCCAGAGCTCTGTCAGTGAGTCATGATCCTATTTATGTGATTGATTCACCAATCAAGTCCATGACTCACTCTATGACTCTCACAGCTATGGGAGGCAGCAGATCGCTACAGATACTGGGTGTTAAAAGAAGCCAAGACTAAGTCTGATTTCTACAATTAACCACAATATCATCAGTTTGTTCACGATTGGATTCGTCGTCACATCTAGTAGGTTACAAACATCTATGCTGTCATCATGTTGACCTTCGTCCTTTTAGAAAAAAACTCTTAATTGTGTTTTCCTTAACAAGTGTCTTTGTTATTTGTTGCTAGGGCCGTATAAGTGTTTTAATACCAGCAGTAAAATCTCTAAAAATAGTAACCCAACAACTACAGTATTTACAATGACAACAGTAAAGCTACGGTTTGCTGTTTCAGCTGTAGACTCACACTAACCATGTCTCACCATGTCTCACCATGTCTCACCATGTCTCACCATGTCTCACCATGTCTCACCATGTCTCACCATGTCTCACCTTGTCTCACCATGTCTCACCATGTCTCACCTTGTCTCACCATGTCTCACCATGTCTCACCTTGTCTCACCATGTCTCACCATGTCTCACCATGTCTCACCATGTCTCACCTTGTCTCACCATGTCTCACCATGTCTCACCATGTCTCACCATGTCTCACCATGTCTCACCATGTCTCACCATGTCTCACCTTGTCTCTTCTCACTCTCTGGCTCTAGTCTCTTCTGGGATGTGTGTCTACTAATTACAAGTGGCAGGTTTCACCCGGGCTGTTCTGTCTCGTTAAGCCTCTTGGGAAGAGCAAGGAGAAAACGGACAGTTGGTTTGATGGTGCTGTGTTCTCTGACTGCAACAAGATGCTGAGCAAACACACACACACACCCTCAAACACACACACACACCCTCAAACACACACACACACCCTCAAACACACACACACACCCTCAAACACACTCACACTCCCTCAAACACACACACACTCCCTCAAACACACACACACTCCCTCAAACACACTCACACTCCCTCAAACACACACACACACCCTCAAACACACTCACACTCCCTCAAACACACACACACTCCCTCAAACACACACACACTCCCTCAAACACACACACACTCCCTCAAACACACACACACACCCTCAAACACACTCACACTCCCTCAAACACACACACACACCCTCAAACACACTCACACACCCTCAAACACACTCACACACCCTCAAACACACACACACTCCCTCAAACACACACCCTCAAACACACACACACACACTCCCTCAAACACACTCCCTCAAACACACACACACTCCCTCAAACACACACACACTCCCTCACACACACACTCCCTCAAACACACACACACACACTCCCTCAAACACACAGGAGGAGGAGGGGAGGAGGAGGGTGGGATCTGCTGGGAGGAGGGGAGGAGGAGGGTGGGATCTGCTGGGAGGAGGGGAGGAGGAGGGTGGGATCTGCTGGGAGGAGGGGAGGAGGAGGTGAGGAGGTGACGGGAGATAGCGGGAGCCGTAGGAAACATTTTTGGAGAGTCCTTCGTCACATGGCCGATGTGGAGGACATGAAGCAGCTCTCACGGTCGCTACGCAGACAAACTACGGCACGGAGACTTAAAGAAAACTAATACCTGGTTTTGTAAGGTGTGGGGGAGCCCCGAGGAAGATGCCGGAAAGTTCAAACTAGTGTAGCGAAACGCCAGTTTGTGGCCCTGTGGGGGGATCTGAAGACACAGAGTGAGTTCTTTACCAGATGTTGCTACTCTCGGAGTTCACAGCCAATGTTTACAACGTAATAAAGCCCCTTCTTTAGCAGCAGGGGCAGCGCCCAAGTCTGCAGGCTGTCAGCAGCACACCCCGGCACTTCTACTAAAGTCTGCTTAAACATAAAGCTGAAGGATGATGAGGCCAGCAGGCCTGCCAGACATCCAAATGGAGATTGAACATATTAGTTGTGAATCTTCAGCAGCTCATCACTGTCCTCCTGATATGAAATACGAAAAACTGATCATTTATAGAAGTTATACTTCTGTTTACCTATCATTCTTGTTTCCAGACTAAACTCTCCCTTATTTTACCTCAGCTCTGTGGACGCCATAGCCTGTCACAAAGGTCAAAATGTTGCCAAGGTTGTCCCCAAGCCATCCATTTCCAGTCCACTCTCATCCTGAGTTCCATAATTGAAGTGGTGTCCCTCCCCCGTGGCATCACTGAAGAAGAGTTATTTCTGTGATTGCTCAGGCGTTGTCAAGGTGGACTCGTAAACAGATAGGCTTATAGCAGCTTCGACCTGTTTTGAAGGCACAGCACTCTGGTCGCCTACAGTACTTTTGCGACAGGGTTAAAGCTACGGTAGATACATAATTGAGGGTTTCAGGTCAAATGTTGCGTTTATTTGTGACATCAGCTTGAAAGATCCTAGTACAAATGTAATACGACAAACTATAGTAATCAAATCTGATTAAAACGGCAGAATATGTGAATACGGTTTTGCTGTATGTGCGCATCGGCTCCTTGTGTGTAAACATCTGTCATATGTCCGAATAGGAAATGACTGAAGTGCAGTTGAAAACAAGGTAGCCTACTGAAGGTTTACATATACGGTGATTGGTATCACAAACCATGATTTGAAAAACCAATTGCAGTCTCTTTCATCACACGTGCATTGAACTTACCAGCAGCCGAACTTAGAAACGAACAAAAAGCCAGTAGGATATCCAAGGCGAAGAGAATCTCCATGACCCTTCAAATGTTCAAATGTGTCCTCAATAAGGAACAGTTGTATATCCAAAAATCACACTAAGATCCTAATGAGGGTGTATGGGAGGTCTAAGAGCGCATCCGATAACTTTAGGAAGTCAGACCCACGCGTTAAATACATTCCCACCAGAGTCCGTAGCAGCATAACAACATTCTCAAGAAGCTTGTAGATACATTATGGACATTATTATTTTTTTGCTTCAGTTTTGAAGAAAGGGTATATTCCTCTGAAAATGTCTTGCAACAGGCACAAAATTAGAGCGTCTCAGGTACTCTGCCCGTTTTGTCTCCAAATGTTCACAACGGCGTCCTTGACCATGGTCAATACCCACAATATACGAGTGACATTGTCTTCTAATAAACGGGGCTTAATTCCTCGGATGGACTCCCATCTTCCTGTTAATCTCTCTGTCACCCTCTGACTACCTCTCTCTTTCCCGGTATGAATGAAATGAAGCCGTTGTCCCGTTATCCGAAAGACGCCGTGCTGGCGAAAGCCCACCCCCTAGCCCTCAGTCTATAGAGTCCAAACAGCATCTCTCTTAAAGGAACCATCCAACATTTGCTATCTATTTCATAGCTCTTTATTTTATTTTTTACTTTGCGCATTCATGACGTTTTAATGCATTGACTTCTCAATTACAGTGAGTTTTATGTTGTAGTTTTGAGACAGATCAGACCCAGCCCTATTTTACATAAGTAGCTTCAGAGGAGACGTGAACATAAATCTATTTGGGTAATAAGGGTTTTAAAATATGCCTTGACACAGTCCTACAAATAAATCGATTATGTTTATTTGCATTTTATTTATAACACAAAAAAGGTCATTTGTTTCAGACTGATATTTTCAAAACACAGTCAAATATATTAGTGTTATTGTTATTATTATAACAGTTTAGTTTCCATTTCTTTTGTGTTTTTAATCTTCAACTAGATATTCTTTTTCAACTCCCCATCTAAAAGCACCTATTTTCTGTTTGTTATTTGACAATACACATTAAAATGCCTATTGTTCATTTCAATGTGCTTTTCATTAACTTTAACATTTACTTTGGCACAGAGGCACAGACTGCGATCGACTGGATATAAATGTAAATCTGAACACATGATGTGTCTTACATATGAAAAGATCCTTGTGTCATCGGGGTCCCCCAGAGAGGACAGCAGGAACACACTCTAGGGATCACATCTAACCCAAGCTATTCTGGAATCCACACAAACCTGAGAAAAAGAGATAAATGTCACAGTTTATCTGCACTAGATCGTTTCTCAGGCTGATGGAAGGTGAAAGGCAATGTTGCCTTCGTCTGGAGATGAACGGCCCTGGATCAGACTTGGCATGCCAGACTCAACACCCTGCAGTAGGACCGTAATGTGTCCTGATTGGATAGAGAGCAGTTCTGCTGGAACACAGATAACATCTCGCAAACATCCCAGTTAATATTGGCAGCACTTGACATTCACAGATATGGGCTGAGTGGAGGGTTTCACTGTAATGCATATCAATGTGGAACATTACATGTTCTGATATGGGGAAGGTTTTCAAAACACCCTAGAATTCAATTTGATTAATGGGGAATTTCTATCTTTGTGGCTTTCATCAGAAAATTGTGAATAGATTTTTTTTTTTTTTTACAGAACAATCCTCTACATTTTTATATGTTTTAGAGGACTAAAGGCATGTAAAGCATTGGTGTTCAACCCTGGTCCTCAGGGCCCACTGTCCTGTACGAGGTGACACACCTGATTCATAAAGGTCGTTATCAGGTTTTTGCAGAGCTTCATTTGAATCAGGTGTGTTGGAGCAGGAGAACATGCAGAACATGCATGACGTTTCTTTTTTTACTGTAGAAACACCTTTTTAATGAACAAATCTGAGAAACAGCACCCTGCTATAGCTGTGAATACCCTTGGAGTTCACCTCATGTTTCATGCATGTGCATGTTTAACTTAATTGCAAAAACTGATTAATTGAGCTCCACTGCATAATTGAATAAAACATGATGATGTCTTCCCCTAAATACATTTCCGCGTGGCCATGACTGATGCCGCTACTTTGGGGCTCCCATAAAACAATTGTGGGAAGCTGACAGCGAAATTGCTCAGTCAATGAATTTAGACGAATTATCCGCATTACGTGTCATATTATGATGACAGCCCATCAAGATTGGTCGGTGTTGTGGGGCTGCCTCGGGTTCGGGAGGTGGTGGGGTGGGGGGGTGGGGTGGGGGGGGCTGATCTTTTTTTAAGGCTTGACTTCATTTGTCATGCAGTGCTGTTGCAGGCAAATTATTTTAGGGGATTACAAATGCTAGATCATTTGAGCGTGACCTTTGCAGGGTGTTTGACTGACTCTGACTGGGGTTTCCTCCACCACAGCTCTGTTTGCCATGTGGGCAAATACTTCTTTCATTTCTCATTTGTTTGTTTGTTTTTTTGGCGGGGGCGGGGTGGGAGTTATTGCATCTAATCTTAAATTCTCCGCCTAAACAGTCAGGAAAACAGGAAAACCTGGTGCAGAACTGGAAGGTTTGCAGACAGATTTCAGAGGAAACGGTGAAGGATCCGTTTTCGAACCTGCAGCATCTCTGATCTTAACGAGGGACTATATAGAACCTAAATCCATTTGTACAAATAGGATACGTTAAACCTGTATAGGCCTACTCGTGTGAATAACTGATAGGATTGGGTCATCCTTCTGGTTCCTAGGCTAGCTTTGGACTACTAGTAATAGGCTACTTTACTAGGAGTCAGGTGGCTGAGCGGTTAGGGTATCGGGCTAGTAATCTGAAGGTTGCCAGTTCGATTCTGGCCGTGTCAAATGACGTTGTGTCCTTGGGCAAGGCACTTCACCCTATTTGCCTCGGGGGAATGTCCCTGTACTTACTGTAAGTCGCTCTGGATAAGAGCGTCTGCTAAATGTAAATGTAATGTACTAACAGCAGAGAGCTCAACCAAGCTATCGTTAAAACCAACACTGTCTCGTGGATTAGGCTACACGTTAACTGTCTTGTGAGTTATACACAAAGTTTATTTGACTCTATTTTCTTTTTGGCTACATAAAAGAAAACACGTCGGTATCCGAGCAACGAGCATGATACGACTGCATTACAGTTGGTTGAAGTCTTCTCTGAAGGCGGTCCAAAACAACGGGAAACAAATATAGCCTACTAGAGACATTCAAAACAACACATAGCCTATCTGTTTTGATCTGGATGAATCTGGAACGTTCAGACGAGGCCATCACAGCATTAAATGTGGACTGACACATCGCCTGCTTGCTAGCTGGGCTAATGAATCCATAGTCTGTGGGCCGGGATTTAGTTTGTGCCATGGTAGCATGATTTATTACCTCGGATCAACTCCTCACCATTAAAACTGACATATAGAATTGGACGTTGGCCAAGGCAAGTCTCCCGTCTCGTGTCTTTCACGCCTGCAATGCTGAACAGGAGCGGTCTGTTGAGAAAAACCCCGCACGTTCCTGCTATACTAGGCTACTATTCTCGATCCACTTTACAGTTATCGTCATGTCTCTGTGAAGACATATTGGCGCAAAAAAATGATTCAAGTATCAGTTCTTTGTGGTGTTTGACGGTTGGATGTTTGTGAAAGTGTTGGTTATCTGCCTCGACAGGAACTGCAGCTTTCATTATTCTAGTGACGTTCAACTAAAGTGTCAACATACTGCAGTAAGAAAACTAACTGCGATTGCCATGGAGACAGATAGAAATATCTGTAAATGACACTTGACCACATTTTACATCCCCCTGACTGAGCACTAGAAATGATGTCAAGGCAAGTGAAGTGAGCTTTATTGTCTGAAAATGTGTTACTAAGATAGGATGAGCCATTGCTCACAGTTTGAAATTACCTGCCTTTTTATCCGGGTTTCTATGCGTTTGCAACGTGTCAGGGCCCAATTCAATTTCCATCATTCATCATAGGAAATGATGTGCAGGTTACCTTCTATTCACACAGTGCCCATAAACATTTCAATTTAAATGTAGGGAAAATCTGTCATCTGATAAGCTAAAACTGTTTGGAACTGTATGTTAGTTAGATTCTATGGAGGATCAAGACAGTATGTATGTCCTTACGATCTTTGCAATATTGATATAACTCGCAAAATATCACTTTTAATTGTAGCTAGTGTGTGTTTGTGAGAGAGAGATAGAGAGGGAGGGAGAGAGAGACAGAGAGGGAGAGAGAGGGAAACTGGAAGGTACTAGAAACATTGTTCCCATATCCAGCTGTGGCTTTGATTATACAATTCTTTCTTCCATTCAACACATATTTTATTGTTCCTGTCAGTCACTTTAAGGTTTTTATTTCAAAGTATCCTTAACTACAGGCAAGGGGAGATGCTGTTATGTGGTTATGACCACCATATGGTCATAGCTGGCTTTAAAAGTGAATAACAGCCCATTAAGATAATGTCAACCACAAACTGTGCAGTCAGCTCTTTACCATACTGAACCAAATGAACAGACAAATCTGTCTTCTCGATATCCACACCTCTTGAGAAGACAGCCATGTCTGTCCTCTCGATGTCCACACCTGTTAACACAGACGCTGGCCCTTTAAGAGGCTTCACCGATTCTATTATAGATTAATTGATTAAGAGGGAGGAGCTGCAAAAGACAATATATCTCTTCATTGATCTGTCTTTCAATGAGATTGGCTGCTACCCAACCATCTCCAGGGGATGAAAAAAAATGAGAATATGAATGTGAAGAGAAGGGAAAGAGTGGTGCTATTGAAGGGCTTCCCAATGTCCTGTTTCTGAAGATTTGGTTTTGGTCTTTCTATGACTCACGACTTTCACGATTCGTCTCTTTTTCACACGCTTGATGTTAGTAGGTTTCATCCTCATCTCTCTCTCTCTATCTCTCTCTCTCTGTGTGTGTCAGTCACTACCTCTCTCTGTCTCTGTGTCTCTCTGTGTCTCTCTCGGTATGTCCCTCAGTCTGTCTCTCCTCCTCCCCCTGCACCTCTCCCCCCTCCTCCTTCCCCTGCACCTCTCCCCCCCTCCTCCTCCCCCTGCACCTCTCTCCCCCTCCTCCTCCCCCTGCTCCTCTCTCCCCCTCCACCTCTCTCCCCCTCCTCCCCCTTCACCTCTCCCCCTTCTCCCCCTGCTCCTCTCTCCCCTCCTCCTCCCCCTGCACCTCTCTACCCCTCCTCCTCCCCCTGCACCTCTCTCCCCCTTCTCCCCCTGCACCTCTCTCCCCTCCTCCTCTCCCTGCTCCTCTCTCCTGTAACCCCTTGTTGTCAGGTTCTTTGTCCGGGGTCTTTTCCCAGCGTGTCCGTGAGGCCTGAGGTAATTGTGGATCTGTGAAGCGAGAAGCATCCTTGATTCCCTCATGCCTCCGATGAAAGGGAAGCTAAATTGGTGCATAGAGAGAGAGGCCTGGAACCTCACCTTCTGTTCAGCTCCCAAATTAGGATAAGAAACGCAGATCGGAGGGGCCAAATATACTATTAAGCTCTCGTCGTTAAATGGGATTCAACCATTAAGAAGGCAAAAATCTAACGTGTCACTTGATAATTGTTTAATGCGTTCAGATTAGCTTTGGCGCGTGAACGTAGGGCAGTTAATGAACTCTTAACAGGACATTTATCAACAGAGCGCCTCTGTGTTAGTGTTTAACAGGGAGATTAAGTAGGAAGCATGATTGGGTTTTGCGAAATCAGAGAATGTAGAATGTGAATGGATGCTGAGACGCGGGAGAAAAGATCCATCTCAAGTGTTTTAGCATTTATGAGCATTCAAAGTCATTTGTCAATATTTACGATTGACATCTGTAATTTTGTAGAATTCTATAATTTCGTTGGCATAAAATCATGGCAGTTTTGTTTAGAAGTTTTGGAAGCCCAGTGCACTATGCTATCTCCAGTAGTTCTTCTAGTTCAGCATGGGTAGAGCCAGTAGCACTGAGGAATATGTGCTCGCACCATGTCAACAGAGTTGATCGTGGTCAAAGTGCCCTTTCTCAAGACGGCGTCCCGCCTGGGTCTGAGGGGGACAGAGGGACAAATCAGGCGAAGGGCAGTGTTGTCTGTGCTCTGTCATTTACCATCCAGACTGTGCAGTACCTGACTAATGACACACTCCCTCCCTGCCCTTCCTCTCTCCAGCTCTCTCTCCAGCTCTCCCCCTCTCTCTCCACCTCTCTCTCTCCACCTCTCCCCCTCTCTCTCTCCACCTCTCCCCCGCTCTCTCTCTACCTGTCTCTCTCATAACTGGTCCTGGCCAAATTGGAGCTCCCATCATTTTGTTTCCGTGGAGATGAAATGACTCTTCCAATTCCCTCAGTGGTCGCTTGGCGGGGGTGATGGCTGCTATTAGAGCTCCACACTGGGGCAGACCCCTGCTGCTCAGCCTCTCTGATCTCGGCAGCTGACCCTGTGGTGCACGCCTGCACACCTGAACAGGTCTGACAGTCCTGTCAGAGGCCTGGTCAGTCGGGTGTGATTCATGCAGGGCTGGTCAAGATGGCTGCCACTTCAAATGAGGCTTGAATCACCTTTTTGTGGTATCTGTAACAGTTGGAGAATAAGACTCACTTCAGTCCCTCGTGTTGTTATTTAGCACAGTCACGTCCCCCCAAGCAATTATCTCCACGCCGATCCAACAGTTGAATGTTTTGGGTCCTGATTGCAAAAGCGAAACCCATCCGTTTGACTTCCTGCCTCCAGAGTTGATCTGTTTTCATCTGGTTCCCTCTGTGTGCTCGCTGATGTTAGTTATTACCACTGTCACACATAATAACAGCCTATTGGTGCTTCTCATGAGAACGTTTGTAGGGGAAAATACAAACAAATTGTGTTTGGCAAACTGGAATAAAAATGAATGATGTAATCAGGAGTTAATCTTGTGTTCTTAATTTAATAATCAAGTGTTACCAGAGGCTTTGCAGTTTACTGCACAACCTTTGATGTGTGGAATATGTTGATGTGAAATATATTGTTAATGTAGGCCTATTGCTCTCACATGCTGCTGGCAAGAAGCTGATTCAAAATAGCTAATTTCTTAAGAGTAATCATGAGTAAGCATTACCTGAAAATTTGAAATGTGTAATTCTCATCTCAGCAAAGTTCAGGGTGTGTGAGGATGATACTGTTACGAGGGTGCAGTGACACACACACACTCACACACTCACACACTCACACACTCACACACACACTCACACACTCACACACACACTCACACACACACTCACTCACACACTCACACACACACTCACTCACACACTCACACACACACTCACACACACACACAAAAGTCTGCAGCCCTCATTGTTGTTTCACCTCACATCAGATACAGGCTCAACAGGGACACTTCAGGTTTATAGCGGTACAGGCAGGGGGTGGGGGGGGGTGGGGGTGGGGGGGGTGGGTGAGGGGTGTGTTGACAGAAAGCCCCTGAAAATGACTTTGTGATTTGTTGTTTATGACAGAGGTGAATCCTCTGTTCTATAACCATTATATATATATACCGTGTTATATTCAGTGTTATTATTCTGCTCCTCCATGTTTCAGTCTGCTGAGAAGTAAACAGCCCCAGCTCACCCTGTGACTGAGACACAGTGAGTGTGTCTGTGTCTGTGTCACAGCCCCAGCTCACCCTGTGACTGAGACACAGTGAGTGTGTGTGTGTGTGTGTCACAGTCTGCTGAGAAGTAAACAGCCCCAGCTCACCCTGTGACTGAGACACAGTGAGTGTGTGTGTGTCACAGTCACAGGCTTTGTGAAAGTGTGTGTGCTTGGATAACTGTTGATTTTGGTTGTTTGGTGTGTGTCTGTGTGTGTGTGTCTGTGTGTGTGTATCTGTGTGTGTCTGTGTGTGTGTCTCTGTGTGTGTCTCTGTGTGTGTGTGTCTGTGTGTGTCTGTGTGTGTGTCTCTGTGTGTGTGTGTCTGTGTGTGTCTGTGTGTGTGTGCCCTAGTACCCATCCTCCTGTCTTTGTTTCTGACACTCCTGTTTCTCTGCTCATGACATCAGACCAGCTCCCAGGTCCTGGTCTCCATGGTAACGCCTACACCCCCCCTCCCCCCCACCCAGCTTGAGTTTCCCCTGATTCACCGTGGCCCTGGTAGCTGGGGGCGGGCCCTGGTTCCTCTCCTCTACCTCTGTATTTATGATACCTCGGATGAGTCCCACCCCTGGGAGAAGACAGGAATGAGGCCCGCCCCAGGGATGAAACCCCGGAGTCTCTCTCCCCTGAGACGACCAGAGTCAGCTTTGTGTCCAGACCTCAGCTCTCCAGGAGACAAAGACCCTGCCCGTCACACAGGGACACCCGGCAGGCAGGGTGGAGGCTCTGTCAGGGCGAGCAGAGAGGGCTGTCTGGAGCGGACAGAAGGATGCTCCTGTCCTGGGGGGGGCGGGGGGGGGGGGCAGGTCAGCCAGGCTCTGCGTGACAGGGAGAGTCCCCTGGCTTGTCTGACTCTGTGCCTCTGGGAGGTGTCACGTTGTGGGGATTGTTGTGGAGTCTAGTCTTGGTGGTCGTGGAGTAGAAACCTTTTGAAGGTCTCGAGGCATGATGTGTTCCGATTCACTCAGAAAAAGGATAGTTTAAAGAAAGGGTAGTTTGGAGGCAATTAAAAATGTAGCACCATCTGCTGTGGCTAGATGTTGGCTGAGAAGCCCTGCATGATTCTGAGAAACACTGGCCTCAGATGAAACATTGTTGTGACTGAGTTACAAGCAATACAAAAAACCCATGAAGAAAAGCAACTAATCCATGTCCCATCATAACACAGAAAACGTCCAACAAAACACTAAGAGGATACAACACTAAGTGCAGGTACTAATTTAACGGATGAAATTAAGGTTACAAACATCTCTTTCTCTAGCGGTGCAGTTTAAATGCTAATGTAGCTCGAGGGATCTTCTGAACACTCAGACAGGGCAACACAGCGGCTCTCTCAGTAGAAACACCAGTGATTCCTCTAATGGACGTGAAGCAGCACTCCATGGTCCCTCCCAGCATCAGGTGAGGCAGCTGGCACCCATTAAGAGGAAACGCAGGTCACAGACATGACAATGAGGGGGAGTTGTTAAGATAGAAAATAGATGCAATAATTTGAGTGCTGAAAATTGTAGTTTGTGCGGGGGAGACAAACAAACCTTGGAGAGAAACTAAAGCTTTATTAGTTAGTATCTATTTGCTGTCACAAGACAGCTCTGTGCCTCTCCCAGCACCGAGCACATGCAGGAGGGAGGAGTGGACATGGATGATGAGGCGACCTTGGCAAGAAGGGCAGGTTGTGTGAGAGGCAGGAGAACAAAGAGCCTGGAAGCTCATAATATAACCAAGCTAAGCACACAATGGGTTTAAAACCCCAGGAAAGCAGCGCTTCCAAGGGTTTCAAGGTGAATAAGAACAGGATGTTGATGTACATCTGGAGTGTGTTTTTATATAAACCGGTGTTTAATAACCGTTTTATAAAATACAACCATTTCCTTCTTGAGCCAGGGAGTCATTTCCATCCTGCTCTGGGATGGAATTGTTCAAATGTTCAGCGTGAAAACTGTCCTCACCAGGCAAACACAAGACAGACAGCTTGAACGAGGGCATGTGGTGGGTGGTGTGGAAACGGCGTCTTGGGGAATTTGCCGTGTGTGTCGTTGTGAGTGAGATGCTCAGCTGTCAGGCCCTGACCCTCACCCCAGGGGGTCCTGTTCAACACCCCCTCACCCAGACCCCAGCCGGACAGCTGCCCTCTGCTCCTCATCTGCCGTCCTGCTCCAATACGGGCTCTGGTCCCCGGGACCAGCAGAGAGACCAGGTGAGCCACGTGGTCACACATGGTCAGCGCGTATCTGGAACTTCATGCACGCATACGCACTGCGTCCGTATATGCTACAGTCTGGTTTGGCAGGAAAACACTAAGAGATATGTGAACTCAAACACTGTCACACACCACACATCAAATACGAAGAACAGCATTCAACATGCTTTCATCCATATTTAGTGACAAATCTGCTCTACCTAAGACAAAAAGGGACACTTTTTTCCAGTTTGTGCTGAGCTGTAGTGACCGTCTGTGTGAGAGTTTGGGCCAAGGGCTGAAAACCTGCAATCAGTTTGAGCCGTTACACCCTGGTCATGTGATCTGAGCCGTGACACCCTGGTCACGTGACACAGGCCACCTCACAGCAGCATGTGTTCCTGGTCCTGTCAGTCACACGCCTCCTCTGAACCCGGCAGCAACATCTGCCAGGCCTCCAGCTCGCTGCACGCCACCGTGGGTCAGTCACACGCCTCCTCTGAACCCGGCAGCAACATCTGCCAGGCCTGCAGCTCGCTGCACGCCACCGTGGGTCATGAGAGGCCCTTTAAAATCAGCCAATTAGGCGTGGTGAAACACCGTTCAGAGGTCTTTGGATACATGAATACATCTGTTAACATTTATGTTCAATTATTCAACTAATTACAGAAAACACTCTTCGGTGTTTGAAGGTTTTAGCTTTGAGACATTTTAAATAACTTATTTGAGTTCCTTTCTTCCCTGTTCCCGTCGTTTAAAAGAACTCCTCATCCTGAAGCTTGTGACGTGTTTTGTACATTTCAGGCTCGATGACAAAAGCCAAAGACAACGTTTTATAACAAGGTTAATTATGTCATGTCATCTCTTTTCAGAGCTGTATTGTATATATTTTCTTTCTAACTCGTGTGGATGAGTTGAATGTTAGAGAAGGATGCATGGCCTGTGAGCAAGGTTATTTCAGGAGTTTGTAAAATTCTGCGCAGTTTCTTTTCATCACTGTGTTGCTATTATTTCAGTTTGTCCATGGTAGGGATTCCATGTATTTGATCACATTTGCCTCTCATTCAACCCCTACACCTGAAAAGCTGTTTCTGACCAACTGAATACTGACATGGGTTAGTACTGAGGTCCTGTTCAGTAGAGAAATGCAGGTGGCCTTCAGAATCACAGCGGGCTCAAGTAATTTTCTCTGGCTGCGGCTTATAGAGGTAGACCTATCACTGTTATAGCGGCCTGCGTTGCTAACAGCAAGCTCTCATCGCTTAATTGCTCTGTTGAAGCATTGCTTTCCAGCGTAAAAAAAAAAATTACGGTTGGGTGGTGATATTTTGGATTTGTCATGCTTCACAGACAAAACATCCGACTATGAAATTAGCCATTTATCTAGAAGTTTTTCAATGGAGGGGGGTTGGGGGTAGTGAAAGCAGAATTGGCAAGAGGACAAGTCCTTAACGGAGCGTTGGCACCGTCGGCGGAGCTGGTTCTTTTGAAGGGGCGGAGAGAAGAGTTTCTCATTGGAGATCTGGCTTGTCTGTCAGACATCCAGGTGGCACGTTGCTTGTCCAGCTGCGCAGATTTAGTCACCGGTTGACCTGCTAGCCACGGGGAGTTGAGTCTCAGTTACCATGGCGTTGGCACGAGGATTAAAACTGCTGACAGTTGGGGTCGGGATTAGATGACAGTGAAATGCGGGTCGTGTGCCAATGCACGAGGGCGTGACGTTAACGACATTAATATAAACACCTAAGGGTTGTTAGTCTGGGGCTCCGCCGACGCGAACTATTTGTCATTCTCTTCGTCTGCAGGAATATGCTGACAGAAGATGGATTTCATGTCAGAAGATCATTTAAAATAGACTTTAATATTCCTATAACAGGATTTAAGATGACTTTTAGGTCACACATCTACATATTTTAAGGATGCCATGACGTAGTATTGGAAGGTATTGAGACCAGGTAGAAGATTTCAGGTTAAGGATCAATAGTCAAAGAGATGTATTTGTTTGGGCAATGACTTTCTTAAGACAAAGCAAGGTAACAGCTGTGTAGGCCAAAAAATACAAAAGGAAAAACAAGGTCTACAACAAAAGCACACTGCTATATTTTCTTCTTCAAAATATTCAGATGACAGTATTTTCTCTCGCATGCTTGCTGCCAATTTAGGAAGAAGCAACAACAACATTTGCCTCATTAAAAAGTGACTGTTTTGACCAACACAACTCGTAAACTGAATGTTTCTCAGTCAACAAGGAACAATGACGTAGGCAGCAGAAAGTTTGTTTGGAAATGAGACCCAATCATTTTCTTTTGAAACTAGACGATGCGGCATCGGTTACAAATTGAAATAAATGTAATTAATTGCCACCTCACCTTTATCCTTCTCCTGCAGAGCTTCCAGAGCTTCCAGAGCTTCCAGAGCTTCCAGAGCTTCCAGAGCTTCCAGAGCTTCCAGTCACCAACATGCCCACTGGTCTCAAGCCCATGACATGAAGCTCATTAATAACACAAACGCTGGTTCCCCCCTAAGGCTCTCTGGTAATGAGCCTGAAGAGGCCAGGCTACGCCATGACATGCACACTCTCCAGTCACACACACACACACACACACACACGCTCATAATTACAGGAATAATCGAGGATCCAAAAAACACAAATAGTGAGGACACACATTAACACATTAATTCACACGCACACAAACAAAACCATCTTATTGCAGGTACATGATACAAAAATACCCCCTTGGTTACAGTAATTGAACAGGGGCTGCGTTTAGTGAGACTTAATTCCCCAAATGCTTAAGGAGCCCACAGAGACTGCAGGCTTACAGCTTAGAGAGAAGCTGTTATGAAAGCGAGGGCTTTGTGTAACAGCCTTGGTCACTGCACCTCTGTCCTCAGCACGGCCCATCTACCCCTCACTGGGACTCGAACCCGGGACCTCGGACTCACAAGCGCAACCACTATCTAGCAGTCATGACTGTATTTATGCTTGAGGAGTGAGTGTAACCGATTCACATCAGTTACATTTGCACACATAAAGAGACCTTTACATTTCCCTCAGCTTAACAGGAAACTGTTCATAAATGTTTGAAAACCCTGAATGTCCTCAAAAGGTTCTAACATCCTCTGTTAAACACAGCGCTGCTCACGTTACACACTCACTTACAACTCAGGCCAAACGCTGCTGGTAGTTGCATCAGTCAGATGCAGATGAACTCCCCAGACCCTGGCTCACACACACCCCAGACCCTGCCTCTACACACTCCCCAGACCCTGGCTCACACACACCCCAGACCCTGCCTCTACACACTCCCCAGACCCTGGCTCACACACACCCCAGACCCTGCCTCTACACACTCCCCAGACCCTGGCTCACACACACCCCAGACCCTGCCTCTACACACTCCCCAGACCCTGCCTCTACACACTCCCAGACCCTGGCTCACACACTCCCCATACGATACAACACCAGGTACAGTACTGTCTTCATGTCTTAATCTGATTTATACCGACAACATCAGTTTGTTTATTAAACTAACTCTTTAATTCCCTCTGCTGTTCGCCCTGTATCTTCCTTCAGCTGCGGGGAAATGTTGATATGCTGTCAGTGTTTGACCTTGAGACAGTAGATGTCCCCTGTCAATTTAAATAGGGAAATTAATCCGATTTATAGCATTAATTATGTATGCCAAGAGGTGCTTTGTGGAGCCAGAAGTTACTGCTAGGGTTTCTCATCTGAATGGAACATATTTCAGGTACACAAAACCTATATTCAAAGTCCAACAGAAAGGCCATATCTAGACACAAAAAAGACACATTCAGATGTGTTTGGTACCATTCATGTATGATTTGCTTACAGTATGGACATACTTCAACAGCAAAATGATTGAGCTAGTATCCCTCCAGTGTTCGAGACAGCCATGTGTGTGTGTGTTTGTTTCCTCTGGAGTCAGTCCAGGGACAGGACTTCAGGGACTCTGACCTCCTGAAGCCAACCAAACCACAAAGACACACCACAACCGTCTGACCTCCTGCTTCCAGCGACAGCAGACCAGGAGGAGTGATGAGGTGACTAAAGAGGATCGCTCGGCTCTGTCTTACTGTCTCCCACCTGCCACTGAGACAGGAGGGACCGGCGAACCAGACCAGGACCCATTCAGAGATGGCTGCCGTGTGTGTGTGTGTGTGTGTGTGTGTGTGTGTGTGTGTGTGTGTGTGTGTGTGGAAGCACATAGTGAGCAGAGTGTGTTTCTTGAGTACAAATGGAATTGATTGTGTTGTGTGTGTATTGTTCCCTAGATGCAGAGTCTACGTTCTACATATCCACGAGCTCTCCTCTCCTCCCCACACGCACACACTCACACACACACACACACACACACGCACAGGATAAAAACACACACTGAGACACACATCCATGCAGTCGCCTTCGTGGCTGTGTTGAAGGCTCTCCCTGGGGAAGCCTATTGATCAGGAAGACATCTTCCTAATTAGCCCTGAGCTGGAGACGGAGAGGTAGAGGAGGATGAAGAGGAGACGGAACAAAGACCGAGGGGGGGGGGCAGGTCAACGCTCGTATCCAGATAAACAAAGGAGTGAAAAACAAGAAAGACTGAGGGGGATAAACAAGAAGATGGGAGAGAGAGAGAAAGGTGGAGGAAGTGCAGGTATGAGAGGAGTGAGAGGGGAGAAGGAGACTGGGGAGGAAGGAATGTTGGAGCGAGAGGATGTAGAGTAGAGAACACGGGTATGAAGAGAGGAGGGGGACGAGGGAGAACAGTGGCAAGTTAACAACACCATGAGAGGAAGAGGAGGGAGGAGGGGGCATTGCACAACCTTCTAACCGATTGGCCTCAAGCGGATCCCAGAATCCTTCACTTCTCACTTTGGCCGTTTGCTTTGTGAAGCATTTAGGAAGAAAGGGCAAAAACAAAGCAACTGGCTGTTTGATTCAGATCACCTTCGGGCTTCAAAATGCTCCTGGGATTCAATTAAAAGATGCAATTATCAGTAGCCCTCCCCCTTACCTCCCTTCGGGTAGATGGCTAGGTGATTTAGCAGTATGAGTGTGTGAGAGAGCGTGAGAGAGGAAGAGAGAGAAAGGGAGGGAGGGGAGAGGCAGTGGAGGTTCTGTGAAAGAGCTCAGCAGTTCTCCTAGCACTCACAACGTGGCTCCTCTACAGGTGTGGTTTACCCAGAAGCCCCTGCTATCCACCTTTCTATGCAACGACACAGTAAAACTACTTCAGATATTAACAATTGACATGATGGGTTTTGATTAAATTCATTTTGTGGATGACATTTTGATGTGTGTGTTACAGTAGATTGCTTGCATGTGCATAAATATGCATACACAATTAGCTGTCTATCAGTGTGTGTGTGTGTGTGTGTGTGGGTGGGATGGTTCAAACACAACCCCTTTGGGAGCATCCAAATTCTACCCTGACACACTATCCCTCTCTCTCTCTCTCTCTCCCTCCCTCCCTCTCTCTCCCTCCCTCTCTCTCTCTCTCTCTCTCTCTCTCTCTCTCTCTCTCTCTCTCTCTCTCTCTCCCTCTCTCTCCCTCTCTCTCTCTCTCTCTGTCTCTCCCCCTCTCTCTCATGTCAGTGTCCCTCCTCAATCATTCCAATTGCTTGTGAGGCTGACTTGAAAAGCTCAGTTCATCAAGAGCCAGTGCCCCACTTTCAAGCTGCTCGCACGCCTGCAACCTACAAACAAATCTAATGAATGAATATGAAATCTGAGAGCAGGCCCATCAGAGACACGCCTTCTAAAACTCCACAGAGACTCAAACCCCAAACAGGTCCTCCCTGTTGGAAGCTGTAGGATTGCCTGGAGTGGTACAGAATGTAAGGCTGGCTTAGAAACGTGCTAATTATTAAACAACTCAAAACCTAAATGTGTCCAGTGGCGATCACTGTGTTGTGAGAACGTGTGGGATCAAAAGGTGGCCGAGCGGTTGGTAAACACATCTCTGCCAGCAGCGCTTGATTGAGTCTGGCAGGTTATCATCCTCATTGTGTCTAAGAGGGTTTTCATCCGAAGGCGACAATTTCCCTCCACTCTCTCTTTGTCTGGTCTCGGGCTATTAGCAAAAGAAAGTGTCATTCGTCAATTTCTGCAAAAGGCTGAGTAGCAAACTGCTATTTTACAGCAAAATGTAATGATTGGCACTTTGGTTTTATGACTGAAAATGGATTGTCAGCCTAGATGACCTGTCCGGGAGCATGTGCAAAAGTTCTCTACTGACAGAAAACATCTTTCACAAACCCAGAAATGACCCCATGAAAACTGACAGGGTTGTCAGAGGGGAGTGCTGGCAGTTTGTATTTGA
Source organism: Thaleichthys pacificus (assembly GCA_023658055.1). Lineage (NCBI taxonomy): Eukaryota > Metazoa > Chordata > Actinopteri > Osmeriformes > Osmeridae > Thaleichthys > Thaleichthys pacificus. The sequence goes on from CM042877.1 coordinate 1,401,135, forward strand.
AGCGAGAGGTGGTCTGAAGGTAAATACCAACACGATTAGCCAGTAGCGAAGAGGTCAAGGAATAATGTTGTGTGTGTGTATAGGTGTGTGTGTGTGTGTGTATAGGTGTGTGTGTGTGTGTGTGTGTATAGGTGTGTGTGTGTGTGTATAGGTGTGTGTGTGTGTGTATAGGTGTGTGTGTGTGTGTGTATAGGTGTGTGTGTGTGTGTATAGGTGTGTGTGTGTGTGTGTATAGGTGTGTGTGTGTATAGGTGTGTGTGTGTGTGTGTATAAGTGTGTGTGTGTGTGTGTATAGGTGTGTGTGTGTGTGTATAGGTGTGTGTGTGTGTGTGTATAGGTGTGTGTGTGTGTGTGTATAGGTGTGTGTGTGTATAGGTGTGTGTGTGTGTGTGTATAGGTGTGTGTGTGTGTATAGGTGTGTGTGTGTGCAGTCTTTCTCAGTGGGCTCAGTGAGGACAGCAGATGAAAGGCATTGTGGGACACTGCAGCATGGATGGAGCCTCTTTGGTGGCTCTATTGAAAACAGAAATGTGAAAACACACACTCTCACAAACACACACACTCAGACACACACAGTGACTGGAAAATGTGAAAGAGACTGAGGCAAATGGTTCTGTGAAACTGTGAACCTGTGGTGTTGCTGCATGTGTGTGTGTGTGTGTGTGTGAGGGTGTGTGTGCGTGTGTGAGTGAGAGAGTGTGTGTGTGTGTGTGAGGGTGTGTGTGTGAGTGAGAGAGTGTGTGTGTGTGTGTGAGGGTGTGTGTGTGAGTGAGAGAGTGTGTGTGTGTGTGCAGGGGGACTGCTCTGCCCTGGTCCTCATGCAACATTAATGGCCTCCATCGATTGTGTCTGTCCTTCACCAGGGGAAACGGGACATGCCTCACACACACCGACTCAGTCACACCCAGACACACACACACACACTCACACCTTCACTCACGCACCCCAAACACCCTCTCACTGGTTCAGTCGCCCCCCTGCTCTCACACAAACACACACTTTCTCACACACACACACACGCAAACACACACACACAACATACTTTCAGCAAGCCCCACCTCTCTTACACCAGAACCCCCAGTCTTATATAAAAGCCAAGAAGCGATTTTCTATCTTCAGAAAAAAATCCTCCTCTCCCTCTTTTTATCTTCGTCCTTCTCTTCTCCTCCTCCTCTCCTCCTCCTCCTCCTACTCCTCCTACTCCCCTCCTCCTCTCCTCCTCCTCTCCTCCTCTCCTCCTCCTCTCCTCCTCCTCCTCCTCTCCTCCTCCTCCTCTCCTCCTCCCCCGTCCATCTCTTCACTATGAAACCGGCCCTGACGGCCTTGTAAGGTCTGTGACCCTGAGAGAAAGAATTCACATTTCAATCTGAGAGAATCTCTTCTCCTCTATTCTGAATCTCCTCTCCCCGAAATGAATACATTGTAAGGATAAGAGGACTGACAGAGCCAGGAGTGTGTGTGTGTGTGTGTGTGTGTGAGTGTGTGTGTGTGTGTGTGAGTGTGTGTGTGTGTGTGTGTGTGTGTGTGTGTGTGTGTGTGTGTGTGTGTGAGTGTGTGTGTGTGTGTGTGTGTGTGTGTGTGTGTGTGTGTGAGTGTGTGTGTGTGTGTGTGTGTGTGTGTGTGTGTTTTGGTCTTTGGTAACAGTTTTCTACACAGTGTAATGAGTGTGTTACTCTTCAACCTTCAAAGTGCCTTTTACCATGGCTGAAAGACATGTCGCTCAGTCTGCCTGACTGACACAGTTATGAGCTGATAGGAGCTCTACTGCTACAGGGAGAGACAGCTCTCTCTACTAACAGCTCTACTGCTACAGGGAGAGACAGCTCTCTCTACTAACAGCTCTACTGCTACAGGGAGAGACAGCTCTCTCTACTAACAGCTCTACTGCTACAGAGAGACAGCTCTCTCTAATAACAGCTCTACTGCTACAGGGAGAGACAGCTCTCTCTACTAACAGCTCTACTGCTACAGAGAGACAGCTCTCTCTAATAACAGCTCTACTGCTACAGGGAGAGACAGCTCTCTCTACTAACAGCTCTACTGCTACAGGGAGAGACAGCTCTCTCTACTAACAGCTCTACTGCTACAGGGAGAGACAGCTCTCTCTAATAACAGCTCTACTGCTACAGGGAGAGACAGCTCTCTCTACTAACAGCTCTACTGCTACAGAGAGACAGCTCTCTCTACTAACAGCTCTACTGCTACAGGGAGAGACAGCTCTCTCTACTAACAGCTCTACTGCTACAGAGAGAGACAGCTCTCTCTACTAACAGCTCTACTGCTACAGAGAGACAGCTCTCTCTACTAACAGCTTTACTGCTACAGAGAGAGACAGCTCTCTCTACTAACAGCTCTACTGCTACAGGGAGAGACAGCTCTCTCTACTAACAGCTCTACTGCTACAGAGAGAAACTGAAACCAAGAGCTGCCATATGTGTCATGTAATAAGGAGAGAAACAGCAGCTAATTGAAAGCCAGATAGTTAAACGTGTGGTCGCCACCATAAAGGCCCTTCAAGCTGTCATAACACGCTACAGTCATGTCAAACATGACCTTTAGGTGTGGGAACATCCTACAACATGGTTACATGTGTCCAGAGGCTCCAGGTGGGATGTGATTGGGGTAATTGGCTTTAGTTTCCACCAACCAACAGCAGCTGTCTCCATCCAGCACCAACCCTGGAGTGCTGTACCAGCTGGTGGACCAGGACCACACCTCAAGACCACATACTTATATTAATGCCCACTCATTTTTTCTAAAATATACACGCCCACACGCACAAAATATAATTATGGATTCATACACACACAAAACATTTATGTATTTATACAAACATGCACACAAAATATCATTATGTATATATACACACACAGGAGGGAGAGAGAGGGAGCAGGGGGGAGGAGCAGGGGGGAGGAGCAGGGGGGAGGAGCAAGGGGGAGGAGCAGGGGGGAGGAGCAGGGGAGAGGAGCAGGGGGAGGAGCAGGGGGGAGGAGCAGGGGGGAGGTCTGAATTGATTTGGCACAAAGGCAAAGGGGAAAGCGAACCTGAGGAGATCTGAATGAAGACCAGCCAGAGTTTCTTCTCAAATCAATCTCTATTACCACACACGTCTTTGTGTGGAATAATAACACTGCAGATGAAGTGTTGAGACATGACTGAGCAGCAATAAAACATTCAGAATTGGAATTATAATAGGTGATTTATAATTTAGTTTGGGTAAATACAACGGAATAATTTAAACAAAAAACGACAGTACGTTTTATGTGAGACGGTTGGTTTGTTATAATACCCAAAAGGCTTCAGAGAAAATGTTTTAGATGCAGTAGAACGATAAAAACCAACACACACACACACACACACAGATACACATTTACAGAGACACGTATACACATTCTCAGGGTGTTATACATACAGACACACACACAGGTACAGTGTTGGAGAGAGAGTGCTGAACAAGCCTTTTGACGCAGGGCACATAGTGTGGCTGAGAGATGGTGAGGGAGGTGTTGTGTGTGTGTGTGTGTGTGTGTGTGTGTGTGTGTGTGTGTGACTGTGTGTGTGTCCTCCTCACTATCCCTCCATCTAAACCTCTCCCTTCCTCTCCCCCTCTGTCTCTATCCCCCCTTCCTCCCCCCCCCTCTCTCTCTATCCCCCTTCCTCTCCCCCTCTCTCTCTATCCCCCCTTCCTCTCCCCTTCTCTCTACATCTCCCCTTCCTCTCCCCCTCTCTCTCCATCCCCCCTTCCTCTCCCCCTCTCTCTCCATCCCCCCTTCCTCTCCCCATCTCTCTCCATCCCCCCTTCCTCTCCCCATCTCTCTCCATCCCCCCTTCCTCTCCCCCTCTCTCTCCATCCCCCCTTCCTCTCCCCTTCTCTCTCCATCCCCCCTTCCTCTCCCCCTCTCTCTCCATCCCCCCTTCCACTCCCCCTCTCTCCATCCCCCCTCCCTCTCCTCCCTCTAGCAGTGAGGCAGCCTCTACAGCCCTGCTGCCCTGACACCAGCCTTGTCGGCTCTACCTGTGGCTGGGGATTTCCAAAGTCATTACCCAGAGATGCTGGATCTGGTGTGTGTGTGTGTGGGGGGGGGGGGGGGGGGGGGGGGGGAGGAGGAGCAGGAGAAATTCTCCGGTGGGAGCAAGCCAGAAGCAGAGCCAGAGGATGACAGAACTGAGAGGAGCACAGGGAGGAGGCTGAGAGCGGAGGAGAGGAGGAGAGGAGGAGAGGAGGAGAGGAGGAGGATGAGAGGAGGAGGAGGAGGAGGAACAGCATGTGACGATCCTCCAATCTCTTCAGAGGTGAAGGAGCGTCACACAGTCCATCAGGCCATTCTGCCTTGGTCTCACCACTAACATCTTATTGATTAAGGAGCTTCTCAATTCCTACTAGACAAGTGCTCAATACTGCCGCTGAACCAAGACACCATACTCACATTACGAAGTGTAATTCCATACGAACAACAGCAGCCTTGCAGTGAGATAATGGATTCACTTGTCTCAAGGATTTGGCTTGTGTTCCCACACTACTTGGTTAATATTTCATCCCCTCTGTGTCTTTACGCTGAAAGCCAAGTTAGGAGGATTGATTTGAGCCCTTCCTCTCAGACGGGAAGACGACATGTTACAGAGAATAGGACATATTACACAGTATTTGACATTTTACACAGTATATGAAATATTACACAGCTGAATGCATCTCCAGTATCTCGACAACTCACAAAACCACTTTACTGTCCTCTACCGCTGGGATCTGGTGAGGAACATGTTCTCCCAGAGAACCCATCTGGTGAGGAACCTATTCTCCCAGAGAACCCATCTGGTGAGGAACATGTTCTCCCAGAGAACCCATCTGGTGAGGAACCTATTCTCCCAGAGAACCCATCTGGTGAGGAACCTGTTCTCCCAGAGAACCCATCTGGTGAGGAACCTGTTCTCCCAGAGAACCCATCTGGTGAGGAACCTGTTCTCCCAGAGAACCCAGCCCTCCTGACCCCAGGAACCCTCTCCAGAACCCAGCCCTCCTGACCCCAGGAACCCTCTCCAGAACCCAGCCCTCCTGACCCCAGGAACCCTCTCCAGAACCCAGCCCTCCTGACCCCAGGAACCCTCTCCAGAACCCAGCCCTCCTGACCCCAGGAACCCTCTCCAGAACCCAGCCCTCCTGACCCCAGGAACCCTCTCCAGAACCCAGCTGGTGAGCACATCATCATCTCCCAGCAGTGAGGACACGCTTCTCACAAACAAACAGGAAACAGGAAACAGGAAGTCCCTCTGCACTTCCTGTGGTGTGCTGTCCAAACACATCCCTGTCTGCTAGCAGGCTGGTGATGTCAGGAGGAAGTTGTCATGTCATTTCCTGTCTCCCTGAGGCTTGTCTGATTTGAGCGAAGGACACATTAACGCAGTGTTGAACATCACAGTTCAGGAGTAAATAGCGTTACTGTTATGCGTTATACTGTAAATAGCGTTATGCAGAAATACATCAGAGGTTTGGTTGGTTTGGAAAGGATGTCTATTCAACATTTTTCTTTCTCTCCCTTTCTAGTTCTCTCTCTCACACACCCTCACGCTCTCCCCCTCTTACAAACACACACATGAGCATGCACGCGCACACACACACACACACACCTGCAGCAGGAGGATGCTGCTCCTTAGATCCCCACTAGTTTCTTTCATCTACCTGCAGCACTTCTTGAGTTACACACACACAGACACACACACACACACACACACACACACACAGACACACACACAGACACACACAGACAGACAGACACACACACAGACACACACACAGACACACAGGTCACAGTACAGCACACATGAATCACCCGGGCCATCGGCAGTAACATATATCAAACAGTATCGCCTGGGCATCGATCGCCCTTGGACAAGGGTGTCATGGCGACCATGGGGAGGGAAAATGAACCCCCCCCCCCCACCCCCACCCTCTTGCTGCTAATAACAACTTGGTGAAGCAGAGAGGTGGAGAAGCCTTCTGATTTATTCTGGTTTGGTCCTGCAGGGACCGACTAGTTAAAGTCCTTACTGTAGCCTACAATATCTGAACAGCCTATTTAGATATGAAGCTTTACTGTAGCTGCTGGTGTTAAACACTGTACTTGAAGTGGATGAGTGTGTGTGTGGGTGGATGATTCTGTGTGTGTGTGGGTGGATGATTCTGTGTGTGGGTGGTGATGTTTTTTTGCTATGCTACAGCTACACACACACAACCCTCCCTAAAACACCCAGGTGTAGAACCAGGAAGGGCAGCTGGACTGAAATACAGGATCAGAGAGGATGCTGATGCATGGTGGAACTTCTCTCTTCCTGTGGTTGAAAGCAACCGTCACTCAGGAGAGAGGTTCTGGTGGGATTTGGTGGATGTAGATATATCCTTACTCACTGACAAATCGTACTTATTAAACACACACACACACACAGGGGACCCGGGCCTCAGATCAATGCTAAGGGAATCACCAGAAGTCTGAGAGAGAGAGCAGGAGGGATGGAGCGATCGCTGACGAGAAAGGGATCTGTTAGGAATGCAAAAGACTAGTTTACTGTAAGAAGGCAGAGAGAGAGAGTTGTAGAGAAAGATTCAATATATCATCAATATACCAACAGCAATGTATTATTTTTCCATTCAGGATCTGAAGATAAACATGATGTGAGCAGTGCAAATAGAAAGCAGGGCAAGGTTATAAAATATCCTCCAGAAAGCCTGATCCAGGACTGAGGACTGCTCAACATACAGACCTGGAGACAGAGGGAGGGGGGGGGGGGGGGGCGGTCTGGAGGGGGGGGCATGGAGGGGGTCCAGGGTCTGGAGGGGGGGCAGGGGGGGGGCAGGGGAGCGCTGGGGGATCAGAGGGAGACGCCCCCTCACCTGCCACCACACCCCAACAAAACGTCCTAACAGCCGTGTCAGACGGATGGGCTCCAGACCTGACAGGGCGTACGGGCTGGGTGACGATCTATACATGCACGGTCATGGCTAGATGTACACACACAAGCATGTCCACACCCTTTTGCACACACACACATGCACATGTGAATACTTAAGAAGACTTTGCAGCTTGAAAGCCTTTCCTAACCCAGGCTGGTGTGAGAGAGCAGTCCTGCTGTGGGGAGGATCATGTGTGCAGAGATCGTTCACACGTTCAACAGTAAACTGCCTCAGACACGGAGACTCTTCAGCTCCGTTAACCGTCATGAACTGGTGAGGCGTCTCCGAGCATCATTGTTCTTCAGTGCTCTTGCCAATACCTCCACCTAGTGGTCAAAAGAACACACTACATTTCAACGGGATTTTCCGTCACTACAGACGAGACTCCATTAAGACGTGTTGTTTTGTCGCCATCTAGCGTTCATTCTGTCATGTTGCATGAAGGACTAAACAAGATGCTATTCTCAAGGGAATTGTCTTCCCATGTGAGGGTTTAGGTGCATTTGGTGCGATGTGTCAGAACGGCAGAAGTCCACACATCCTGCACTCTAATAGACGTACAGATACTCATGTTTAAAAAGACTGGTAAAAGTTGAAGTGCTGACTAAACTTTTGCACTCAAGTTGAACTTTTGCACTCAAGTTGCACTCTGACATAAGTACAAAGCATCCATTACTACTAGCCTACATGTTGGGACCCACATCATATTAATACATTCATACAAAAAGACACTATATACATGCAGCGCATTCGCCAGGAAAACTTTTTGATACCGACAAATTCGTTTTGTTTTTTTTTCGAATGGTGAAATTCAGGTGTTAGATGTGTGCTAGCCACATAAAGAGATTAAGTTAGTACTGAGAATGGAATCCAACCATTTCGGTAAATTATGTAGGTTAGTAAAAAAAGAAATCGTTATGAACGTGAACATTGCTTCACAATGCTTCCGACAGAGGGAGCTAAAGGCTAGTGTGTGTCATGACAGAGGAGCTAAAGGCTAGTGTGTGTGTCTTCACTAGATGATCATTTCAAAGTACACGTATGCCTCATTTCAGCTGACCATTCTGAATAATTTCAAGGAGGGAGAGGGGGGTGGAAGGAGGGAGAGGGGGGGTGGTGGAGAGGAGAATTGGGTTTCAGTCTCTGAACAGTTCAGATCTATTTAAAAAAAGGAGGGATGATGACGTCGTCATGGTTTA